>CM038677.1:317655728-318004517 GCA_021605205.1 Aegilops longissima
CTGAAACCGTTGTGGCACATTTTACTAAATTAAATGATATAGCCACCCTGTTCACTAATGATGAGAGATCTCACTACTTTTATATCCTTAAAATATTTCCGTTCTTATTAAAGGGTGATGCTAAGATATGGTTTAATTCTCTTGATCCTGGTTGTGTGCGTAGTCCCCAGGATATGATCTATTACATCTCTGCTAAATATTTCCCTGCTCATAAGAAACAAGCTGCTTTAAAGGAAATATACAACTTTGTGCAAATTGAAGAAGAGAGTATCCCACAAGCTTGGGGGAGGCTTCTCAAGTTACTTAATGCTTTGCCTGATCATCCTCTTAAGAAAAATGAAATACTTGATATCTTTTATAATGAACTAACCGATGCTTCCAGAGATTACCTGGATAGTGGTGCTGGTTCTGTTTTCAGGGAAAGAACACCAGATGAAGCTGAAATTCTATTGAATAATATGTTGACAAATGAAAATACTTGGACACTTCCTGAGCCAGCTCCAGAGCCAATTCCTGAGACTATTCATAAACCAACTCTGAAGAAGAGAGGTGTTCTATTTCTCAGTCCTGAAGATATGCAAGAGGCAAAGAAATCTATGAAAGAAAAAGGTATAAATGCTGAAGATGTTAAGAATTTACCTCCTGTTGAAGAAATACATGGTCTTAATTTACCGCCTGTTGAAGAAACATATGATCTTAATCCTTCACCTATTGAAGAACCTCATGGTCTTGATAACCCGACACAGGTAGTAAAGGTAAATTCTCTCTATAGGTATGATAAAGCTGAAATCCCTCCTACTAAAATTGCTAGCCAATGCTTGGATGAGTTTGATAACTTTATGGTTAAGCAAGAAGATTTCAATGCTTATTTCGGTAGACAATTAAAACAAAATGCTTATATGATTGAACACTTGGGTGATTATATGGCTAATGTTAGAGGTGAACTTAAACTCATTAGTAAACATGCTTCTATGGTTACCACTCAAGTAGAACAAGTACTTAAGGCTCAAAATGATTTGCTCAATGAAATGAATAGTAAGAAAAATTATTATACTGTCAGAGTGGCTACTAGAACTGGTAGAATGACTCAGGAACCTTTGTATCCTGAAGGCCACCCTAAGAGAATTGAGCAATATTCTCAGAGAAATAATATTGATGCACATGGTCCTTCTAAAAGGAAGAAAAAGAAAAATGATAGTACTTTGCATGCTTCTAGTGAACCTATTGCTGAACTACCTGAGAATCCAAATGATATTTCTATTTCTGATGCTGAAACACAATCTGGTAATGAACATGAACCTAGTGAAAATGTTAATGATTATGTTCATGATGATGCTCAACCTAGTAATGACAATGATGTAGAAATTGAACCTGCTGTTGATCTTGATAACCCACAATCAAAGAATTAACGTTATGATAAGAGAGACTTTGTTGCTAGGAAACATGGTAAAGAAAGAGAACCTTGGGTTCAGAAACCCATGCCTTTTCCTCCCAAACCATCCAAGAAAAAGGATGATGAGGATTTTGAGCATTTTGCTGAAATGATTAGACCTATCTTTTTGCGTATGCGTTTAACTGATATGCTCAAAATGAATCCTTATGCTAAGTATATGAAAGATATTTTTACAAATAAGAGAAAGATACCGGAAGCTGAGATTTCCACCATGCTTGCTAATTATACTTTTATGGGTGGAATACCAAAGAAACTTGGAGATCCAGGAGTACGTACTATACCATGCTCCATTAAAAGAAACTATGTTAAAACTGCTTTATGTGATCTTGGAGCCGGTGTTAGTGTTATGCCTCTCTCTTTATATCGTAGACTTGACTTGGATAAGTTGACACCTACTGAAATATCTTTGCAAGTGGCTGATAAATCAATTGCTATACCTGTCGGTATTTGTGAGGATGTGCCTGTTGTGGTTGCAAACGTTACTATTTTAACGAACTTTGTTATTCGTGATATTCCCAAGGACGATAGTATGTCTATTATTCTTGGAAGACCTTTTTTGAATACTGCAGGGGCTATTATTGATTGCAACAAAGGCAATGTCACTTTTCATGTTAATGGTAATGAGCATACGGTACACTTTCTGAGGAAACAACCTCAAGTTCATAGTATCAACTCTATTGGAAAAATTCCATCGATTATATTCGTAGGTTTTGATTTTCCTCTTCCTACTATCAAGAAGAAGTATGATATTCTTATTATTGGGGATGTGCATATCCCCGTTGAGGTAATATAGTGTTATTCAAAATTTCTCCGGTTTCATGTTATTCAGAATGAGTTTGTTAACAAGACTTGATCAACCTTGTTAGTGGATTCCTTTTGATGAGCATGAGATGGATGAAACTAGAAGGCACAACCTTCTGTACCCTCTTTCTACTTTCTGTTATTTAGTTGAAATAAATTAAAATTAGTATTTTTGTCTGTCTGTTTTTTGATTTATCTGTGCAATATAAAAATACCCAGAAAATAAAAGTTCTCCAAATGCCCTGAAAATGGAATATGATTTTTTCTGGAATATTTGAAAATATCTGGCACTGAGAACACAACAGGAGGGGCAAGCACCTGGCCACGAGGGTGGAGGGCACACCCTACCCCCAGGGCGCGCCCCCTGCCTCGTGGGCCCACGGTGGCCCTCCTCCACTTATTTCTGCACCCATACTCTCCTTCTTCCTCCCACAAACACCAATATCCAGCTCAAGCACGAGTTCTAGCTCATTTTGCTGCAATTTTCGATCTCCATGCTCATATCACCTCTCACAAAATTGCTTGGGGAGATTGTTCCTTGGTATGTTGACTCCTCCATTGGTCCAATTAGTTTTTGTTCTAGTGCTTTATTCATTGCAAATTTGTGCTGCCTAGGTGACCGTGTTCTTGAGCTTGCATGTCAAATTTATATGGTTCCAAGTAGTTCTAATGCATGATATAGTCTCTAGGCAATTGTAGGAGTAGTTGCTATAAATTTTATTGAGTTTGGTTCACTTTTGTTTGAAGTTACTAAAAATTTCAGAATATTTCAGAAAATAATGAAGAGATTTTTGAGGGGCTCATCGAGCCGAAGCTCGAAGGAGAAGCAAAATGAAGAAGCACAGAGGCCCAAATATAATTTGCCTCGCACCGCGGAGGTCCGGCCGTGTGAATGGCCTTCCGATGATTTCTTGAGAAAAGTCGGGATTTATGATGATTTCTATTCATTGGCTGAGAATGCTGGCCTCACTGACTTCCTCTGCGACCAACGTCATCAGTATCTCTTACTCACCAATACTTTTGTGCAAAACTTCTACTATTTTCCTTAGGAATCACCCCCTTCAGTAGAGTTTCATTTATATGATGTTGTTAAGAAGATGCCGCTAGATGAATTTTGCAAGGTTTGCAAAATACCCTTCGAGGTTACTCTAGATGAACCACATCGTAAAGATGTGGACGGGTTTATTGACACCATTACTGTGGTGGAAACCAGGAAGGTTTCCGATGCAAGAATCACTAGCATACATTTTCCTGTTTTACGCTACTTTGCTATATTTGCTAGCCATTGCTTAATTGGTCACGGAAACTGTAGAAACCTTAGTGTTCCTGATATTATCATCTTGCTCCATGGTTTATATTCCGATAACACTGTTAGCATGGGCGGTATTATTGCTAAACGGTTAAGTCTGAACCGTACTAAGAGTCCCATCTTTGGAGGTATTTATGCTTCACGTCTAGCTGCGCATTATAACATACCTATTAGGATCTATGAGAAAGAAGAAAAATTGTTGCCCAATGCTTATTTAGATTATAAGAGTATGTTCGCGCATGACTTTATTGTTAAGAATAAGGAAGGGGAGCTTAAATACAAATTGTACTTTGATAAACATCACCCCGAGACTATTACCTTGCCTGCTCGTTCCTTGTTTAATTTATCTGAAGGTCTGTATCTCGTTCCGTGGGCGTCCATTCAAGCCTACCGGAACCCTACACCAGCCCCAGAGTCGTAACCACAATTTGAGCCGCCATGACAGTCTGATTACTTTTGGGATCCGGAGATGACTGCCAACCAGTGGTAGTCAGTGTCTTCTTCATCTCAGTACGACCCCAGCTACGCCTACGGGTATCCGCCAGGCCACCCATGGAAATGAACCAACTTAGGCCAAAAGCCTAAGCTTGGGGGAGTACGTATTTCCCACCGACATTATATTTATGTTCACACACTCATTGCTAGATGTCGGTGCTCACACTTTTTCACTGTAATATCCATGCTAGTTTATTTTCTTTTTCTTGCTTTCTTCTTGTGTGTTTGTTAAACCTTAAGAAAAACCAAAAAAAATTAGGGTAGCTACTAGCTAGTTTACTTTTCTTGCTGTAGTTGTAATAATTAAAAATAAAACCCAAAAATATTTCCCGTTCTTCTTTTGCTTGTTGGGAGCTTTCCCGTGTAAATAGTTTTTATTTCTTTTCTTTTCTTTGGGGGTCGATAGGAGAAAGACCATAATTAAATTGTTAAAGTGGCTCTTATATGCATTATTGTTGATTTAACCAAGAGCCCACATTGCCTTGTCTCCTCCTGTTTATTGAATGCTTGCAGATTCCAGCTTAGTCCAATGCACGTGCACTCTTATTGTTATTCACATCCTTCGGTCGTGCAAGTGAAGGGCAATTATGATGATATATGATGGACTGACTGTGATGAGAAAAGCTGGTATGAACTCGACCTCTCTTGTTTTTGTAAATATGATTAGTTCATCGTTCCTGATTCAGCCTATTATGAATGAACATGTTTGCAATGACAATTAGAGATCATAGTTGCTCGTGCCATGCTTGATTAGCTATGAGTTATAATGGTTTACCTTGCGTGCCAACATGCTATTAAAATGATTGTGATGTGGTATAGTGGGGTGGTATCCTACTTTGAATGATTTAAGTGACTTGACTTGGCACATGTTCACACATGTAGTTGAAACAAAATCAACATAGCCTTCACGATATTTATGTTCATGGTGGATTATATCCTACTCATGCTTGCATCCAATGTTTATAAATTTTAATGCATGTTCATGATTGTTGTCGCTCTCTAGTTGGTCGCTTCCCATTTTTTTGCTAGCGTTCACTTGTACTAAGCGGGAATACTGCATGTACATCCAATCCCTTAAACCCCAAAGTTATTCCATATGAGTCCACTATACCTTCCTATATGCGGTATCTAGCTGCCATTCCAAATAAATTTGTATGTGACAAACTCTAAACCTTCAAATAAACATTCTGTTTTGTATGCTCGAATAGCTCATGTATCAACTAGGGCTGCCCTTATCTTCCATGTTAGGCGGGTTATTCTCAAGAGGAGTGGACTCCGCTCCTCATTCACGAGAAAATGGCTGGTCACCGGGATGCCCAGTCCCATGCTTTATGCAAACTAAATCAAAATAATTGCAAACAATACTCCCCCTGGGACTATTGCTAGTTGGAGACACTCGTTGTTTCGAGCAAGTCATGGATTGATGGTTGTTGGTGGAGGGGGAGTATAAACTTTACCATTCTGTTTGGGAACCGCCTATAATGTGTGTAGCATAGAAGATATCGCCATCTCTTGGTTGTTATGTTGACAATGAAAGTATGCCGCTCAAAATATTATTTATCTCTATTTCAAAACCGAGCTCTGGCACCTCTACAATTCCCTGCTTCCCTCTGCGAAGGGCCTATCTATTTACTTTTATGTTGAGTCATCACCCTCTTATTAAAAAGCGCTAGCTGGGGAGCACAGCTGTCATTTGCATTCATTACTATTAATTTATATTGGGTATGACTATGACTTGATCTCTTTTAACATGAATTACAATGTCTAGTCAGTCCTTGATCTTTAAAGGTGCTCTGCATTTATGTTTTGCGGTCTCAGAAAGGGCTAGCGAGGTACCATCTTGTTATATCATATCATGATTGTTTTGAGAAGGTGTTGTCATCCGAGATTTATTATTATGGCTCGCTAGCTGATTATGCCATTGATATGAGTAAACATGAGACCTAAGAGTTATTGTGAATGTGGTTAGTCATAATCTTTGCTGAAAACTTGAATGCTGACTTTACATATTTACAACAACAAGAGCAAACAGAGTTTGTAAAAGTTTTTATTTATCACTTTCAGTTTGTCAACTGAATTGCTTGAGGACAAGCAAAGGTTTTAGCTTGCGGGAGTTGATACGTCTCCATCGTATCTACTTTTCCAAACACTTTTGCCCTTGTTTTGGACTCTAACTTGCATGATTTAAATGGAACTAACCCGGACTGACGCTGTTTTCAGCAGACTTTCCATGGTGTCATTTATGTGCAGAAACAAAAGTTCTCGGAATGACCTGAAACTCCAAGGAACGTCTATTTGGAAATAATAAAAAATCCTTGCAAAAGATGAAGACCAGGGGGGCCACACCCTGTCCATGAGGGTGGGGGGCGCGCCCTCCCCCCTAGGGCGCACCCCTACCTCTTGGGCCCCCTGGAGCTCCTCCGACCTCAACTCCAACTCTATATATTTGCTTTCGGGGAGAAAAAAAACCAGAGAGAAGAAATCATCGCGTTTTACGATACGGAGCCGCCGCCAAGCCCTAAAACCTCTCGGGAGGGCTGATCTGGAGTCCGTTAGGGGCTCCGGAGAGGGGGATTCGTCGCCATCGTCATCATAAACCATCTTCCATCACCAATTTCATGGTGCTCACCGCCGTGCGTGATTAATTCCATCGTAGGCTTGCTGGACGGTGATGGGTTGGATGAGATCTATCATGTAATCGAGTTAGTTTTGTTAGGGTTTGATCCCCAATGTCCACTATGTTCTGAGATTGATGTTGCTATGACTTTGCTATGCTTAATGCTTGTCACTAGGTCCCGAGTGCCATGATTTCATATCTGAACCTATTATGTTTTCATGAATATATGTGAGTTATTGATCCTATCTTGCAAGTCTATAGTCACCTACTATGTGTTATGATCCGGCAACCCCGAAGTGACAATAATCGGGACCACTCCCGGTGATGACACTAGTTTGAGGAGTTCATGTATTCCCTATGTGCTAATGCTTTGTTCCGGTACTCTATTAAAAGGAGGCCTTAATATCCCTTAGTTTCCATTAGGACCCCGCTGCCACGGGAGGGTAGGACAAAAGATGTCATGCAAGTTCTTTTTCATAAGCACGTATGACTATATTCAGAATACATGCCTACATTACATTGATGAATTGGAGCTAGTTCTGTGTCACCCTATGTTATGATTGTTACATGATGAACCGCATCCGGCATAATTCTCCATCACCGATCCAATGCCTACGAGCTTTTCACATATTGTTCTTCGCTTATTTACTTTTCCGTTGCTACTGTTACCATCACTACAAAACACCAAAAAGTATTACTTTTGATTCTGTTACTTTTGTTACCGTTACCACTACTATCATATTACTTTGCTACTAAATACTTTGCTGCAGATACTAAGTTATCCATGTGTGTTTGAATTGACAACTCAACTGCTAATACTTAAGAATATTCTTTGGCTCACCTTGTGTCGAATCAATAAATTTGGGTTGAATACTCTACCCTCGAAAACGGTTGCGATCCCCTATACTTGTGGGTTATCAAGACTATTTTAGTTGATACGTCTTCGTCGTATCTACTTTTCCAAACACTTTTGCCCTTGTTTTGGACTCTAACTGGCATGATTTGAATGGACCTAACCCGGACTGACGCTGTTTTCAGCAGACTTTCCATGGTGTCATTTATGTGCAGAAACAAAAGTTCTCGGAATGACCTGAAACTCCACGGAACGTCTATTTGGAAATAATAAAAAATCCTTAGAAAAGATGAAGACAAGGGGGCCCACACCCTGTCCACGAGGGTGGGGGGCGCGCCCTCCCCCTAGGGCGCGCCCCCCTACCTCGTGGGCCCCCTGGAGCTCCTCCAACCTCAACTCCAACTCTATATATTTTCTTTCAGGGAGAAAAAAAACCAGAGAGAAGAAATCATCGTGTTTTACGATACGGAACCGCCACCAAGCCCTGAAACCTCTTGGGAGGGCTGATCTGGAGTCCGTTCGGGGCTCCAGAGAGGGGGATTCGTCACCATCATGATCACCAATTTCATGATGCTCACCTCCGTGCGTGAGTAATTCCATTGTAGGCTTGCTGGACGGCGATGGATTGGATGAGATCTATCATGTAATCGTGTTAGTTTTGTTAGTATTTGATCCCAAGTATCCACTATGTTCTGAGATTGATGTTGCTATGACTTTTCTATGCTTAATGCTTGTCACTAGGGCCCGAGTGCCATGATTTCAGATCTGAACCAATTATGTTTTCATGAATATATGTGAGTTCTTGATCCTATCTTGCAAGTATATAGTCACCTACTATGTGTTATGATCCGACAACCCCGAAGTGACAATAATCGGGACCACTCCCGGTGATGACCATAGTTTGAGGAGTTCATGTATTCACTATGTGCTAGTGCTTTGTTCCGGTACTCTATTAAAAGGAGGCCTTCATATCCCTTAGTTTCCATTAGGACCCCGCTGCCACGGGAGGGTAGGACAAAAGATGTCATGCAAGTTCTTTTCCATAAGCACGTATGACTATATTCGGCATAATTCTGTGTCACCCTATGTTATGATTGTTACATGATGAACCGCATCTGGCATAATTCTCCATCACCGATCCAATGCCTATGAGCTTTTCACATATTGTTCTTCGCTTATTTACTTTTCTGTTGCTACTGTTACAATCACTACAAAACACCAAAAATATTACTTTTGCTTATGTTACTTTTGTTACCGTTACCACTACTATCATATTACTTTGCTACTAAATACTTTGCTGCAGATACTAAGTTATCCAGGTGTGGTTGAATTGACAACTCAACTGCTAATACTTGAGAATATCTTTGGCTCCCCTTGTGTCGAATCAATAAATTTGGGTTGAATAGTCTACCCTCAAAAACTGTTGCGATCCCCTATACTTTTTGGTTATCAGGGCCTAGCTGGGTGCCGGCGGGACGAGCCCGCGCTCGTTGAAGATGGGCATGGCGGCGGCGACCTTCGCCCCGTCCAGGCGACGGTACAGCGGAAGATGGGTATCACGAGGGTACCCCTGGTCCTCCCCAGCCAGGAAATGGAAGGTCTTGTCCAGCACCTCTTCAGACAAGGCGTCCGGGCGCTGATGGAGGTCGCCTGCCTCTTCCATGAGCCTCCACAAGGGGCGCGGACGTGCCTGTAGCGGAGCCTAGCGCTGCAACATGAAATCCTTGACGATCATGTCCCCCGTCAGCCTTTCTGCCTTCGGGTCGTCCGGCTTTAGGTCTGCTGCCATCTTCTCCAGCACCTGCTTCGCCCGGGGGTCGGCGAGCATTGCGCTAAGCCATCCCTCGTGAGGTGAAGGAATCCCCATCGGCAGCGCCAGCCAAGGGTAGGAGCACTTGGCATCCATCAGGACCCACTTTTTCCTAAAGCCCTCGACTTTCTCCCCAGCTCATGAGATGGCGTTTGTCCCATTGGCCGCGAGGAAGTTGGCGCACCCGGAGCACTGGTCCTCCTTGTTTCGGAGGTAGAAGAAATGGCGAAGCAGCGCCACGGACAGCATCACCCCCACAAATGCCTCGCGATAAAAGGAAAAGATCGACCGGAGGAGGACTGAGTTGGGATGAAGATGGAGGGCATGGAGATTATAATGGCTGAGGACAGCATAGAAGAAGTAGGAGAAAGGGGGGCCCATCTGAGGGAGTCCTGGATTAGGGGGTCCCCGAGCATCCGGGCTATATGACATGGGCTGGACTAATGGACCGTGAAGATACGAGATTGAAGGCCTTCCCCCGTGTCCGGATGGGACTCTCCTTTGCGTGGATGGCAAGCCTGGCATCCTGATATGAATCTTCCTTTCTCTGTAAACCGACTCTGTACAACCCTTGCCCCCTCTGGTATCTATATAAATCGGAGGGTTTAATCCATAGAGATCATCAGAATTCATACAGGCTAGACATCTAGGGTTTATTCATTACGATCTCGAGGTAGATCAACTCTTGTAACCCCTATTCTCATCATAGTCAATCAAGCAGGAAATAGGGTATTACCTCCATTAAGAGGGCCCGAACCTGGGTAAACATCGTGTCCCCCGCCTCCTGTTACCTTTGATTCACAGATCCACATTTCGGGACCCCCTACCCGAGATCGGCCGGCTTTGACACCGACATTGGTGCTTTCATTGAGAGTTCCTCTGTGTTGTCGATCGAAGGATCGATGGCTCGCCTCCCCGTCAACGACAAAATCACCTCTGGAAGGGCCCTAGTTCTTGTGCAGATCCTCCAGATCGACAGTTTCACCATAGGCGCCCGTCCGGCCGTTAAGCCCAAGGTAGTCTCCCGGATTTCCAAAAATCATCTCCGCATCAACCACGAAAGCGTCGATAAGATGGATTCGGCAGATGTCTCGTCTTTAAATGAATTTCTAGATTGCATTGCTGCCCTGGGGGTTGCAACAGATTACGATCTGATTGGGCTTAAACCCGATTAGAGGGAAATAAGGTCCCCACCTGTCACCCACCTGGTGACTGTCATGGAAGAGCAAGTTGAGGATACCGCTCCTCCTATGCTAAAAACAAACTATGTTCGTATCTATGAGCCCTACGAGCTGGACACCCATCTTCGAGAAGAGATCATCTGTCCTCCGAACATAGAATCAGGTGTTGAGCCTAAAAACCCCAGGACACACCGGATCCTGAGCCAATGACCTCGGAAATTTTCAAAATCCGGATTCCACAGTGGGTCAGGGTTCGGATTTAAGCCCACCCGCCCACCAGAATCAATACTCTCCAAGCAATTCTGGTCCCACGGACATATGCGACTTAATGTATATACAACAGCAACCTCAGGAAATAGTCCATCACTTTTGGGCTATATTCCTACTTGTTAAAAACAAGATTAAAGATTGTTGGCACAACGATGCGGTATCAGTTTTTTGCCGCAACTATACGGACGAGGGGATCCTTAATGCCCTCAACAGACGCCTCATACTGCACTTTGCAGATTTGGCACACATAGTACAGAAATATTGCGCAATGGAAAGCGCTTGGAAAGCCTAGATAGCTCAAGGGGAACCACCGGCCTTTAAGCCACCCACCGGTCGGGTAAAAAGGATGCACCCTTACGGGGCACCTGATCATCACTTCACAGACAGGAAAACTAAACCCTTAACGGGACACCGAACTGTCCTTGATGAATGGCTCGACAAGCCTTGTCAGATACATGCGATGCCGAATTCTGAACTAACACATAGCCTTCGGGAGTGTTGGATACTGCGGCAGGTGCCTAAAAGCGGTGAGGCCATCATCACCAACACTACCCTGGCGAGGTACTCCCTCGAGGATAACGATCTCAATGTGTTTACGACCTTCGAGACCTTTTCTACAAATAATCGGCGTAAAAGGGCGCTCCGCGACCTCGCCGAAATTAACCAAGTAACCGCACCGAACCCTTGGAGCGACATGGCAATAACTTTCAACGCCACTGACGAACCACGGGCCCGATCAGTCCGAGCACCAGCCGCCTTAGTTCTAAACCCAATTGTGGATGGCTTTCAGCTTACTAAAGTGCTCATGGACGGAGGCAGCTGCTTAAACCTCATTTATGAGCACACGCTCGACAAAATGCAAATAGACAAGAGTCACATCGAGTGGAGCAGTACAACCTTTCGAGGTATTATCCCCAGCTGAGAAGCGCGGTGTTCAGGAAAAATAAAACTTGATGTGGTATTCGACACGCATGAGAACTACAGGTCCAAAGAATAATCTTCCAGGTGGCATGTTTGAATAGCGGATATCATGCCCTGTTAGGGAAAGATGCATTCACACACTTTCAAGCCATACCTCATTACGGGTACATGAAGCTCAAAATGCCCGGGCCCAATGGAGTTATCACTATCGCCAGTGATCCGGACATAGCACTCCGCGCCGAGAACAAAACCGCATCCCTGGCCCTCGAGGCACTGTCAGAAGCCCTTGCCGCAGAGGAGCTCACCGCTCTGCGCTCCAAAGTGGATAGAGACGACATAATTCTTGATAAAAGGCCTAAATCCACTTCTTTCAAGCCAGCAGACGAAATAGTCAAATTCCAAGTCCACCCAATGGATCCCAATAAAACAGCAGCCATCGGGGCACAGCTGGATCCGGCGGTCGATGTCGTTCTAAGAGCATTCCTGCGCAAGCATTGGGACATTTTTGCCTGGCACCCTTCGGATATGCCAGGAATCCCACGCAGATATGCCGAACACAGCCTCAATATAAGTAAAGGGGTTCAAGCTAGTTAAGCAAGAACTACGGGGATTTAACGAACCCAAGGGGCAAGCTATGGGGGAGGAGCTAGCCAAACTACTTGAAGCCGGGTTTATTCGAGAAATAAAACACCCGGATTGGCTAGCAAACCTGGTCATGGTGCCAAAGAAGGACAAATCCTGGCATCTTTGTGTCGATTTTAAAGACCTTAATAAAGTTTGCCCTAAGGACCCCTTCCCACTGCCACGCATTGACCAAATCATTTATGCAACTATAGGACAAAATTCACTGTGTTTCCTCAATGCATACTCCGGATACCATCAGATTAAGATGAAGGAATCCGATTAGGCCACAATGGCATTTATCACCCCGTATAGGCCTTTCTACTTTAACACTATGCCCTTTCAGACTCAAGAATGCTGGTGCCACCTACCAACGCATGATTCAAACATGCCCTGAAAAACAAATTGGCAAGATGGTGGAGGCATATGTAGATGATGTAGTCATCAAAACCAAACTTGTCTAATCATTGGTGGACGACTTACATCTCATATTTGACAACCTCTGAACATATGGCGTACGGCTCAATCCGAAAAAAATGCGTTTTCAGTGTTTCGGCTGGAAAGTTGCTCGGGTTCATCGTTTCCAATAGAGGAATCGAAGCAAACCCAGCCAAATCCGAGCCTTGTCACAGTTGGCGATACCAATAGACCTAAAGCAGGTCCAAAAACTAGCTGGGTGCGTGGCAGCCTTGAGCCGCTTTATCTCCAGATTGGGAGAAAAGGCGTTGCCGCTATATCGCCTGCTTCGGCGCACTGACCACTTTGAGTGGACGGACGTGGCAACAGCCGGGCTAGCAGAAATAAAAACTCTGCTAGCAAGCAACCCAATCCTTTCTGCACCTAATATCGGTGAACCTATGCTACTGTACATATGTGCAACTCACCAGGTGGTGAGCGCGGTAGTCGTCGAACGAGAGGAAGACGGACATAAATTCCCACTCCAAAAACCCGTATACAACGTATCTCTGGTTCTCACACCATGCAAATCCCGAAGCCCGCACTAACAAAAGATAGCATATGCGGTTTTCGTGGCATCTCGGAAGCTGCGACACTACTTTCAAGAGTGCTCGATCACTGTTGCATCCGAGGTACCACTCAATGATATCATAAATAATCGAGACGCCACCGGCCGCATTGCAAAATGGACCATCGAGCTCCTACCATTTGAAATAACGTACAAACCACGCCGAGCAATTAAATCTCAGGTGTTGGCCGACTTCGTCGCCGAATGGATAGAAGCCGAACTCCAAGTAGGTGATATACTTCAACGGCTCTAAAATATTAGCCGATTAGGGACTGGTGTCATCCTAACATCCCCTACAGGGGACATAGTCCGTTACGTATTGCAAATCATGTATACAGGCTCCAATAACACATCCGAATATGAGGCACTACTGCATGGTCTTCGGATGGCTGTTTCTATGGGCATACAACACCTCGAGGTGTGAGGGGATTCAAATCTCGCAATATCCCAAATAAACAAAGAATTCGACGCAAAATATCCAAAGATCGCAGCTTACAGCAAAGCCGTGCTCAAAATATCAGCTCGGTTCGAGGGGCTCGAGTTCCATCATGTGGCCCGAGACAGTAACCAAGCAGTGCACATCCTTGCTCGAATGGGCGAAATGTGACCCCGTCCCTCCTAACACCTTTGTGGAGCGGCTCTTCAAGCCATCCATAGTATGGCAGGACGAGAGCGGAAACACCTGTCCGGTGCCGATCACGCCCCCAGATGCCGAACACGATTCAGATATCATCAGGGGCTCGGGCACAGGACCAACACCTTCCGCCCATGTAATCATGGCAGTAATCGCCCCATGGACCGAAACCTTCCTGGCCTACCTTAATAGGCGAAAGCTCCCAGTGGACCAGAATGAGGCTCGTTGCATCGTTCGACGCTCGAAATCCTACAAGGTTCATGTAGGAGAGCTCTACAAGAAAAGTACTACCGGAGTCCTTCAAAGATGTATCTCCGAAGAAGAGGGGCGGCAGCTCTTGGCCGAAATCCATGCTATTCTTGGGGTCCATCACGCCGCAGCTCAGGCCCTTGTAAGTAAGGCCTTCCGTACTGGTTTTTTCTGGCCTACGGCCAGAGCAGATGCACAAGACCTCGTTCAACGATTTGTAGGATGCCAGCTTTTCGCCAATCAAAGCCATATACCGCCTACCGCACTACGAACAATCCCCATCACTTGGCCTTTTCGGTCTGGGGGTCGGACATGGTTGGACCCCTTAAAGGGGGAAGGCAGAAGAAAAAATACCTGCTGGTCATGGTAGATAAATTCACTAAGTGGATAGAGGCCGAACCAGTTAAAACGGCTGAAGCTGGACCAGTGATATATTTCATATCCGGTGTCGTACACCGTTATGGTGTCCCACATAGCATCATCACCGACAACGGCTCTAACTTTACAGCCGATGAGGTAAAAAATTGGTGCGCTAATCTGGGCATCATGCTCGATTATGCCTCCGTATATCACCCTCAAACAAACGGTCAAGTCGAGCGGGCCAATGGCCTAATAATGAGCGGCATTAAACCCAGACTAGTGCGATCCCTAAAGGAGTCAGATAAACACTGGGTTGAGGAGCTCGACTCCTGTACTCTGGGGGCTGCAGACCATAGCCAATCGCACGACTGGATACACACCATTCTTTCCCTGCGATATTATTCATGACTCACCTCGAGTGCGCATGTACGAAGAGAGAGAGAGAGAGACCGAGCTCGATCGACAAGATTACTTAGATGGCCTGGATGAGGATCGCGATGTCGCAAAATCTCGTTCCGCATTCTACCAACAACAAGCTCAAAGATACCAAAGCAGAGAAGTGCGGGCCAAGACTTATAATGTCGGTGAACTTATTCTACGCCTACCAGAGAAGAAAAAGGACAAGCTCAAGCCCAAATGGGAGTGTCCCTTCATTATAGATGAAGTTCTCACTGGAGGAGCCTATCGCCTTCATAATGCATCGAACAATCACTTAGAGCCGAACCCATGGAATGCTGCCAAACTCCGAAGATTCTACGCCTAAGTCTGGACACATTGTTCGTTACCTTTTTCTCTTTTTTGTCTTTCTTCTTTTCGTTTGTTTTATGATTTCTAGCGTGTGTTCGGGTAAGCCGCACACTTGCAGGGAATACATCTTTAAATGTACACACCCCACTATAATTGGGGGCTTCCTTCAAATAGAAGCTCTTTATTATCTCGAGCATAAGGCTCACCATATATATATTGCTTACTCATATACGTCTTGTCTTTGCCATTAGATGCACCTCTATGACTTAAGTTTTTGCCAAGCTGGGTTGCCTGGCTCTTGTGCTTATGCCCTATGTTCGCGATTTTTCGGCTAGGGCATAAAGGGAGCACCTCTGTGATTGTTACAACCGGGTCATCCGGACATGTACCTCAGATGGGTGGAGCCGAAAGCTAGCGTTCTTAAGGGAATAACTGGTAGGCGGACAAATGACGAACTGCCTTTGTAGCACTATAAACTAACAACAATACAAAAGCTCCTGTGATTCTTTCACAGTCATACATACATGCATCCCGACCCAGGTAGAGGAACCCTTAACGGAACTATTCTTCCTGGAACAGGTGTCTTACATTAAAAAGTAATATAACATAACTCCCCAAATACAGCTTGTTTGTTTAAGCATTATGACTGGATCGCCTGGTTTCCAGACGTACTTGGTGTTTTCCACCGGCATAGTATTCGGAAACACTCCACCCATAGGTTTCAGAGGCTGAAGCGGAAGGTCTGCTACGACAATCTTTTACAATTCGGCCGGAGGTAAGTTCGCTGACAAAGTGTATTATCACATACAATCGCACGCCTACTCCTTATCTATGCCATCTATCAGGTTGTCTAGTTTACAGTCCTGCCGTGAAAATTTGGCGGCTATCTTTACTTTGTCATACACCAAGCTAACCGGAATTTCTTGTCCGTCTGGTCCCCAAGGTCCGACCCTGGCCATATGATTCGGATCAAGTCCGGTATACCGGTTTTTCACCATGGCCCAGGCCTCTCGTGCACCCTCTCGACATGCCGATGCCTTCCAAAACTCAAAACGACGACGGGCTCCTTTGAATAGCTCCGCGAGCTCCCGCATTAGTCCTGCAGGATACTCGAATGGCCATAAAGCCTTAGCCATACTCCTCATCGCCTTCCGAGCTCGCTCGTGCACCTTGGATAACTCTGGCAGCAGGTCGCCTTGAAATCCGGACACTTCTCCTCCAGGCCGCCCTGTCAATAAGCCTGTAGGAACAATCTCGTAAAACAACAATTTCCATCAAGGGGCCATATGAAAGACAGGATAAAAGGGCATACTAAATATGCCGCCTTTCAGCTTTCTATTTTCCTTCAAGGCATCCGCCAGTTGGGCTCTTACGTCCTTCAGTTCCTCGGCTTGCTGTATGTTGGTATCCTGTAGTTTGTTTTTCTCATTGATAGTCCGTGTCAACACACGTTGACCAGCGGCTTCTTGCCCTTCGGCATGTTCTTTGGCTGCCTCAGAAGACTTTAGCCTCTCCTCCAACTAATTTAACGACCCTGCCGTTGTTCAACAATGCATATTTAAAGATCATTGTTGCTGCAGAATTGTACTTTTCGGCAATGGTTGTACTTACCATTCGATGCCTTCTGGGATTTCTTCAAATCTTACAGTTCGGCGGTGGCACCAGCTTGGTCTGACATTCTTCAAACTCCTGAGACAGCATGTTGTTCTTCTCCGTGAGTAGCTGATTATACAACAATCCTTATATCAGTTGCGCCAACTACTTCAAGTCTCGGGGGCTACAGGCACATGATTATTGAATCTACACAAAGCCTTTACCCGCATATCCTTTGAAAGCTGGTGTGTAGATCCGGCAGGTCCATCCCGAGCAACCCGGATATATGCATCCGCAGAGCTGAGGGCGTTGAACGCATCTTTCCACCGCCGATGGACTATCGCGCTCTCCACTTCAGAATTGGTGACGGATACATTATCCGGATCCTCGTGGAGGTGACAATCCGGCGTGGCGCCCGTACCAACCTTAGTCCTAGTGGCAGGGTCCGGTGCCGGATTGGCCGATGCATGGCTGGCAAGATCTCCGGATACTCGGTAGTACGGCCTATTTCCCGAAGTGCAGGTTGAAAATTATACCACTTCGATGAATGAGGAGGCTCGGTAGTATCACCGCCCACCTTTCTTTTCAAAGACTCGCCCTGCGCGAGCGTCACCTTCTTGGAGGACGCCTTCGATACAGTTTGGCGGGATGAGCGCCGCCCCTTTGGAGAATGAGATAGTGCGGTGGGTGTGGCGCAACGTGAAAGCTCTTGTTGAAAAGGTGTCTCCTAGGCACTTACGTGGGAGGAGGGGAGAAAGCCGGGATAATCGGCTGTGATGGCTACTTCTATGCTGTAGTAGGTCGCCTGATAAAAGACCCCCTCCTTAAGCTCTATGAATATATCCGGATCCTCTTCAAATCCAGGATCCGGGTCTTGAACATGGTCCTTCGGCTGCAGAGCGGGACTATGGATCGCCGCAACGACCTTTCTCCATTCCTGTTAAAATAGTCGGATTAAGTTCAACTAGGTATGACTCAGGAAGAGGATTGAATAAAGCTACTGATCGAAAGGTCACCCAACTAGCAGGGTTGTACATGGAAAGACCTTCTCAGCATTTAAGGCGAGTAAAATCTTCTTTCTCCCCTTTGTAAAGATCGACCAACATGGCAGCCAAGGCGGCAAAGTTGTCCGGACCCTTGCGCCCGCAGCGTGATGTGTCATCTTCCCCATTGTAATGCCACATGGGGAGTCCTTTGAATTGGAGTGGCTGAACGCCTCGCGTTCTTGAAATCGGCATAACGTCAATTATAGATAGTCCGGATTGGGCAAGTATTTTTATCTTGCTCATTAGCTTCTTAATCTCCACACCGTCTTCCTCCTCGAGGCTTCGGGGGAACCAGCTGGTGCGCTTCCTTAATGGAGCGTTGGAAAATTCGGGAAGGCCCCATGGGATTGGATCTAGAAGAACAACGTCTTCAATATAAAACCATTCTGAGGGCCACTCTTCGGATACCTTCTTCGGAGTGCCGGACAGGTATCCAGTCCCGGCTACACGCCATACTTTGGCACCGCCCCCCTCGAATATGGATCCCTTTTGGAAGCGGGGGACGAGGCAAAAAAGTTTCCTCCATAACTCAAAATGGGCCTCATAGCCTAGGAACAGCTCACAAAGAGCGATGAAGCCTTTGATGTGCAGAATGGAGCCCGACGTGAGATTGTGCAGTTGGAGGACATAATACTCCAGGAGACCTCGGAGGAAAGGGTGGATTGCAAATCCAATGCCTCTTAATAGGAATGAAACGAAGCACACTCGCTCCCCTTCAGTGGGATTGGGGAAGTTTTCCGCCAGGGGTTCGCCATTGAAGGAAGTTAATCCCGCCCGAACGGGGACTAGATCCGCGGGAGGGAGAGACCCCTGCATCTGAAGCTTGGTCATCTCAGCGTGGGATACCGAGCAGCTCTCCCTATCACCTTTTGGAGAGCCGTGCAGACGTGAGGAAGAACTGTTAGCGCCAGCCATGTTTGCGTGGTTTCCCGTGGCCAGCTATAAGGATTTTTGCCTGGTGTGGAATGGCATCTGAGATCCTATCTCCTTAAATAGATGCCTTCCCTACAAAGTCAGGGTCTTATCTGTAAAAACACTTGGACCCTTTGTATTCGTCTGACACGTGGAAGTTGAGGCGACGGTGGCGCAGAAGCTGAAGGGTATGATATTTAATGTAAAGCCGAAGCTGTCCGAAGTATCATGGAGGGCCCACCTTACAAAGCCGAAGATATGAAGCCAGATACTGCGTCGTCATCGAAAAGCCAAATAAAATTTGTCAGATCACGGGTTCCGGCAAAACCCTTAAGGTTCGAACACTGGGGTGCACACGGATATTTCCTCCCTACCGATCTACGCCCTAGCTCGCTAAGATCTCGCAGACGAACTCGACGAACTCGCAACACAAGGGACACAAGATTTATATTGGTTCGGGCCACCGTTGTGGTGTAATACCCTACTCTAGGGTGGTAGTTGTGGATTACCTGTTGGTTTGATGATGAAAAGTACAAGGGGAAGAACAGCCTCCTGAGGTTGGGGTGTTCTTGTGTTTGGTTGTGGCTAAGGATTGGCTCTCGATCATGTGCGATCAAGCAGCCTCCTTTGGTGGTGGCTAGTCCTATTTATAGAGACCCTGGTCCTCTACCCAAATATTGAGCGGGAAGGGAGCCAACAACGGCCATTTCGAAAGGGGACAACTAGTACAGCTTATCCTGACAAAAGAGGTCTTCGCCTGCGGAAAGCTCTGGTGGTGACGTCGTCTCGAGCTCCACGGTGACCTCCGTCCTGCCATCCTGCTGGTCTTGGTCTTGTTGCACTGATATGGAAACCTTTGCCTGATGCCTCGGTACTCCACGCCTGCGCTGGCCTCCTTAGCACGACAGAGAAAACAAGGGCGCTGCATGTGCTACCGCCCGCCTGGCGCCCGCCTGATCTTGATCGTCATGGCTCACATCATGAGAGCCTCGCGAGGTTCGCCCTGCGTTGATATCTCCGCTCCTCGCGAGGCAGCCTGGTGAGGCCGCTCCTGAGGAGGTCCCGCGTCGTCCGCCTCTCGAGGCTTGGCCCCTCGCGAGGTCTTGATTGCCTTGTTGATGAAGATGGGCCATACAGGCCCGCTAGCAAAGCCACGCCGTGGGCCGCAGGCAGGCAAGTCTGGGGACCCCCGTTCCCAGAACGCCGACAGTAGCCCCCGGGCCCAAGGTGCGCTCGGGCTTGGCTTCTCGGCGAAGCAAAAGGTCAAGCGCCAAAAGCCTGTGGCCCAAACGCCTGCGGCCTTGGTCGACGCATGGCAGTTGATTGGACGTGGGCGTCTCCGCATCCCCACGCCGCCCCAGCAACTGCTCGACTTGAAAAGTCCCTGCGACATGCAAGGAAAATCATCATAACCTGTGATCGTGGGTGGCGCCGGTTGGCCTTCTTCCGCTATAAATGGGGAGGGAGGCGGAGCCCCTTCGCCCATCTCTTCACGGTTCGCTTGCTTCTTCCTCCTTGCTCCACCGCTAGCAGCAGTGGTGCTGATCCGATGGTTTTTTGCTGGCAAGAAAGGAAAGGCTCCACGCGATGACCCGGGGCCGCTTCCGCCAAAGAAGAGGCTGGTTCATCACCGTGATGAGGCGGCGATGCAGTTGGTGACGAGGCCTTGGTGCGAGCGGCCACCTCCAGGGTACCCGCTACCCCTGTATGCCCAAGCCGGGGGCTCAGGAGGAGGAAGCGTCGAGTGGCGTCGTCTGCGCCATGCCCGTGGTCGCCGTGCGATGGCGACGCATGCCGTTGCTCCTGGCATCCACGCCACGGATTCCTCGCGCGAGCTTGTGCCATGGGCGCCGATGCCCCCAAGCTCTTGGATCCGCTTCCCGTGGTTCTTCTCTGACGTGATGCTGCCGAGGTGGCCCCTCGAGCTCTGGCTGCAGCATGCTGACTGCAACGCTCCGGCAACCAGAGCAGAGATCAAAGCAGTCCCCACCGGCAAGATCTTCATGACGCACGGCTGGGGCGAGGTTGCGCGGGTCTGCCGTGCGGAAGGCGCCCTCATGATCCACTTTGAGTACGACGGCGCCACCACGCTCTTCTTCAAGGTCTTCGACGCGGAGGGCCGCCGCCTGGAGTGTTGCCTTGGAGGGGAGCGCCAGGCTGACGCGCGCTACGCTCGTGGCTACTCCAGCAGCAGTAGCCCCTTGGAGTCTAGCGATTCTCCTGAGCTTTACGAGACTCCGGAGATGAGTGACAATAGCTACGTGCCCCTGAGCTCTCGCCGGGCTCGGAGCAGGGCCGCGGCGTCCAGCCGCCGCCGCTGCTGATCTGGATGGGGTCGGCGTCGGCCTCCTGTGGCCCACTGTTGATGATGGCGTTCGCCACGGGAGGGTGTAGATAGGATTCCTCTAAGTTTCAGTCTTTTGTTCCCTGCGAACAATCACGGAGTACCCCGTGGGGGCGTGTAAAGGGTCTGTAATGTCTTTTGTATGTCCTCCTTGTCATGAAAATTTGTGAATGCATGTCCCATTAAGGCTCGGTCTCCCCTTTCCATCCTCGCGATAGATTGTTGCTCTAAGCTGACAGGTCCCGGTCCCCAGGTATGCTACAACCGTCGCTGGTATGCCAGGTCGCGTGCCGAGGTCTAGTAAGAGCCCCTGAGCCGCGATGCTCAGGAGGTCCCCTTTAGCGCTCAATCAGCCATGGTAAGGCAAGAAAGGGAGGCGACATGGCCGCAACGGGGCTGCGGCGTGCGTGACCCTTAAGCTTCAACAATCAGTCGATCTGAGCGCGAGACTTATCTTGGCGGTTTGGGGTTGATTCCTTGTGATGCGCCAGGCTGGCGCGCAAGCTTCCGGAGCATAGCTAGGTCGGGCCCATACGAGTCTCCCTCCTCCCGTGCTCTCCTTTGTGCTCTACGTCCTCAGGTCCCAGCCCTCGAGCGAGCTCGGCCGCGCTGGTATGCCAGTCGCGATGCCGTGGTCAAGGCCGGGGTGAGGCTGGAGAGCCGATGAAGAGATCTGAGTCGCGATGCTCAGAGCCCCCTTTAACGTGTGTTTAATTGCGAGAGAATAGGAAGCTTGGGGTGCCGCCTGCCATCTCCTCACGAGATCCCTGCGAACCAGCACAAGGAAGAAACATGGTTTTGCCACTTCGGTTGCCAGCCTGTCATTGGTTGTTCCGTGAAGGAATGAAGGCACTAAGGGCCTGGTGAGGTGACGTGCGTGGGGCGTGCTGCGAGCCAGAGCTCGACCGCTCAGGTTTGTCTACGTGGCAGGGACAGGCCCATGCACCAGCGTCGTGCCTGTGTGAGTAGCCCCCGAGGGAGGTGATAGTCGAGCAGGCGACAGTCATGGACAGGTTAAGCATGAAAGGCAGATCAGTTTGGGTAAATGCGGAAAGATACACGCCACTTGGGTCAGGCCCGAGCGGCTTGGGGATGATGCAGCCCGAGGGGCGCCCCCAGCAAGGTAAGCTAAAGACATAAGCAAAAGGAATACATGCCACAGGGACGGACCCACGCGACCTGGGAATGATGCTGCCCGAGGGGCGCTCCCAGCTGAATGAACTTGCAAAATGTCACCTGGTTCTGTTGATGAAGTGATGTCGGGGCAGCTGAAGGTACGCGGCAGGGAGGCTGCTCCTCACGAGCCGCCAGGGCCCCGAGCCTCAGGAGGTTCTGGGGGCCCAGGCCGTTCCCTGAGGACCGTCTCCATCTCTGCCAGGATGGCGCGGTGCCTGGCCTCATGAGCCGCCAGGGCGCGCCGCAAGTGTCGGCATTCTGGGAACGGCAGTCCCCAGACTTGCCTGCCTGCGGCCCATGGTGTGGCTTTGCTAGGAGGCCCGTACGACCCATCTTCGTCAACAAGGCATTCAAGACCCTCGCGAGGGGCCAAGCCTCGCGAGGTGGACAACGCAAGACCTCCTCAGGAGCGGCCTCTCCAGGCAGGCTCGCAAGGAGCGGAGATATCAAGGCGGGGTGTCGTGGTATTCTCACGGGGGGCTTGCGAGTCGACAGATGCCACAAGGGCTTAATGTGAGGGTAAGACTGCTGCTGATAGGACCGGGAGCGGGTATGCGATTAGCACGCGGTGGTTTACCCAGCTTCGGAGCTCTCTAGAGAGATAATACTCCTACTGCTGCATGTCTGAGTGTATCTGATATATCTAGTATAGGGTGCTCCTGGAGCTGTATCTGAGGTCGGTGCCATAGGCATCTGGCATCCGGTCTCGTATATGCATATGAGAACAAGTATGTTCTTAGCTGTGGGTGGATGGATGAATAGCTAGCTAGCTTGCTAGCTATTTGCTTGTGTGTGTGCGTGAGTCCATTCCCTGGATGGATGGATGTGTGCCCCTTTATATAGGAGAGGGAAGCTTAGGATGTAAGCTTGGTAGTGGGCATGGGTAAGGCTTGGTGCATGTCATGCTTGTCTCCTGGGTCACTTCCTGAATAGTGCCAAGGGACAAGTGACACTATACATGATGGCGTCGCGGTACAGCTGTCTCGTCCGCGGTATGGCCGTCTCGTCAGAGTCTTGTCGGTGTTGGGTCGGGCTGCAGTCGGCAGCCGACTGGTTGGCACAGCCGGTCAGCCGGCAGCCGGCTGGGCAGCCGGCCGGGCAGAGCAGTCGGACGGGGAGCCGGCAGGAGCGGCCGGGCAGTCGGACTGAGGGGCTTTGCTAGCCCCGATGCCTTGAAATAATTTCTTGCCGTCTTCGGGGTACCCGTGGTCAATTACTCCGACAGTAGCCCCCAAGCCTCCGGGCAACTTGGCAAAGTTGGGCGGAGGTTTTTTGGCGAGTGTTCATGGAAGTGATCATGAAAAAATACTAAGTTAGTCCATGCAGATATATCAAATCTTTGCTTTTAGCATTGCAAGTTTTATGCGGAGGGTGCCGACTCGGTTTCGTCCGAGCCCCCTCCAATCTTTTTCATGTTCCCTCCACTCTTCGGCTTGTGCTCTCGCTTGCCGGACAGCCCTCTGCGGTTTGTGGCTGAGAGTGGGCCGCGGAGTGGAGTGTACAGTATTCAGACTCTGGGAGCAGATTCGACCGAGCAGATACTCGTAAAGGAAACCGCCGGGTCGCCCGAACCGTTTTTCTTCCCAGACGTTTCCCGCGTGGGTGGCCTCTAGCGTTCACTCTTGCTAGCCGGACAGCCGCTCTGCGGTCCGTGACTAAGAGTGGGCCTTTGGTACCGCGCACGATACTAAGCCATATGCGGGAACTAACGTCTCAGGCCAAACGGCCAGCCTCCGGGCCAACTCTGGCTGGTGCCGGGGCGAATGGTGATGCAATTGTAATAAAAATGCGGAGATAGCCCCCGAGCATCGCTCGAGGTTATCCGTGCTCTCGGGGTGAAAAAATATGCGGGTGAAGAGCTCACATTGATTTTCGCGTAGCTGAGGCGGAGTTTGCCGATGACAGCAGGCGTGGCTCGGCGCTCGCGGAGCGCGCCGGCGCATCTACTGGGTGTAGCCTTCGAGCCCCCGGGTGCTCGAATGGGGGTTCCGGCTGATCAGGCTCGACCGGCCAGGGGGTGAGCGGGAAACGATCAAGCCGGCTTGGCACAGCCGCCGGCGGCGCGCCCGCAGCGCCCTTTTTTTTTTATCTTCGCGGCTGCCGCAGCCGGAAAAACTCTTTTTTGTTCGCAATCTTCCGTGGGGCGCCCAAGACACCCATCGGTGTAGCCACCGAGATTCGGGCGATGGCGAGCGATCGGGCCGGATCTCCGGCAACTATTTTGTCTTCTTCCTCGCGAAGACGTCGGTACCAGCTGGATGTAGCCCTCGAGATTGGGCCGATGGCGGCGGTCGGGCTGGATCTCCCGGCAACTACTTTGTCTTCTCTCTCGCGGGGGCGCGTCAGCGCACCCACTGGGTGTAGCCCCCGAGATTGGGGCCGACTGCTGAGCAGTCGGGTCGGATCTCCCGGCAACTACTTTGTCTTCTCTCGCTGGGCGCGTGGGGCACCGCTGGTGTAGCCCCGAGATTCGGGCCGATCGCGGCGGTCGGGCCGGATCTCCCGGCAACTACTTTGTCTTCTTCCTCGCGAAGCGCGCGACCAGCTGGTGTAGCCCCTGAGATTCGGGCCGACTGCTGTGCAGTCGGGCCGGATCTCCCGGCAACTACTTTGTGTTCTCTCTCGGGCGTCAGACTCCACTGGTGTAGCCTCGAATTCGGGCCAACTGCTGAGCAGTCGGGCCGGATCTCTCGGCAACTACTTTGTTTTCTCTCTTTTTCTCGTCAGCCGGTTGTGCGCAGCCGGACTGGCTCGTCGGTCGGCCAGGCAGCGAAGCGGGCACACGAACCGGCCGGCAGAGCGGCAATGCGGGCTGTTGACCAGAGCAGTCGGCTGGACTGCAGTTTGCAGAGCCGGATCCTCCCTTCTTTTTTCTGCCAGTTGGCCATGGACACCCGGCCTTTTCTTCACCAGGGTCTGGGCAGCCGGTTGAACAGACACTTTTTTAAGGCACTCGGCCCTTTGCTTTTTTCTCCAGCCGGGATCTTTTCTTTCCTTCCAGCCGACCCTTGTCGTTTCTCACACCGGCCGGGTGGGGTGCAGGCGGAGCCACCGGCAGGCTGGCTGGAGTGGCAAGGCGGCGGGCGCGGGGGCCGGACCGGCGCTGAGAGGCCAGCAGCCGGGCGGGCGGAGGCTGGACCAGGCGGGGGTAGAGGCGAAGGGGGCGGCCGGCGAATACGGATGACATGTCCAGGCGGGGGCGATGCCAGTGGGCCGGACACGCAGGAGTCGGCCAGGATGCATGGCGAACCAGCTGCGCGGCGAGCAGGAGCTGGCCACCGGGCGGGGCCGGGCGGCGTGGGCCGCACGTGTGGAACGGGTCGAAGCCGGCAGCTGGCACTGGCGACACGAAGCTGGTCCGGGCCGGTCGTGTGGAGGCGCAGAGCGCGACGGAGCCGACCGGGAGGCGGGGATGATGAGCAAGAGGAGGCCGAAGGCGGCTGTCGGGCGCGAGTAGCCAGGCAGGCGTGCGGGCATGCGGCCTAGAAGTCGAGGCGGACGGCGCGGGCGGCCGGGCAGCCGGAGAAAACGTCGCGAGCCGGATGCGCCTACAGGATCAGCAAACGGGGCCGGCCCTCCCGGACGCGGCTGTGGCGACGCGGGCAAAGCAGCAGCGGGCGAAACCATCAGGCGCGGGAGGCAGGCAACAGACCTAGCAGGCACGCGGGAGGGGAGGCGAGGCTGCCGGAGCGCGGCCGGCCGATGAACGCAGGGCCGGGAGCAGAAGGGACAGTGTCTGGGTAGCATCCGACTTGCGCAAAGGGAAAGTACAGGATGTGTATGGCCATTGTTTGATGTGTGTTTGGCTAGTGGTTTGACCCATGTTGACTTGCATCTAGCTAGCTTGTCTAGATGATATTTTGAGTAGCGAACACGCGCTCGTGTGTCGGCCGAAGCAAGGCGCAACACGGAGGGAAGCAGACGCGAGCGGTGCATGGATGGAGGCGGCCGACTGAAGCAAGGCCCCGGGAGCGGCGTGCACGGACGGATGGCCGGCGTCGCAACGGTGGCGGTGAAGAAGGCGCAACCGACGACGAGGACACGCCACCCCTCGCGGCCGCTCTGGGGGCGTGTCGGTGTCGAGCCCCCGAGCGCTACCGGAGAGACGGCACGACGCCCAGTGATGATGACGAAGATGGTCCCGCCCGGACTGCGAAACCAGCGGCAGTGTGGTACCAAAGTACCACGCCACGGTGGGTGCCAACTGTCGTGGTATTCTCACGGGGGGCTTGCGAGTCGACAGATGCCACAAGGGCTTAGTGTGAGGGTAAGACTGCTGCTGATAGGACCGGGAGCGGGTATGCGAGTAGCACGCGGTGGTTTACCCAGCTTCGGAGCTCTCCGGAGAGATAATACTCCTACTACTGCATGTCTGAGTGTATCTGATATATCTAGTAGAGCGTGCTCCTGGAGCTGTATCTGAGGTCGGTGCCATAGGCATCTGGCATCCGGTCTCGTATATGCATATGAGCACAAGTATGTGCTTAGCTGTGGGTGGATGGATGAATAGCTAGCTAGCTTGCTAGCTATTTGCTTGTGTGTGTGCTTGAGTCCATCCCCTGGATCGATGGATGTGTGCCCCTTTATATTGGAGAGGGCAGCTTAGGATGTAAGCTTGGTAGTGGGCATGGGTAAGGCATGGTGCATGTCATGCTTGTCTCCTAGGTCACTTCATGAATAGTGCCCAGGGACAAGTGACACTGTACATGATGGCGTCGCGGTACAGCTGTCTCGTCCGTGGTATGGTCGTCTCGTCTGAGTCTTGTCGGTGTCGGGTCGGGCTGCAGTCGGCAGCCGGCTGGTTGGCATAGTCGGTCAGCCGGCAGCCGGCTGGGCAGCCGGCCGGGCGGAGCAGTCAGACGGGGAGCCGGCAGGAGCGGCCGGGCAGTTGGACTGAGGGGCTTTGCTAGCCCCGATGCCTTGAAATATTGTCTTGCCCTCTTCGGGGTACCCGTGGTCAATTACTACGACGCGGGACAAACCTCGCGAGGCTCTAGTGACGTGAGCCGTGACGACCGACACCAGGCGGGCGCCAGCGCGTGCAGCATCCTTGTTTCCTCTTTGGAGCTAAGGAAGCAGGCGCAGGCGCGGAGTACCGAGGCATCAGGCAAAGGTTTCCATACCGGTGCAACGAGACCAAGACCAGCAGGACAACAAGACGGAGGTCACCATGGAGCCCAAGACGGCGTCAGCACCAGAGCCTTTTGCAGGCGAAGACCACTTTTGCCAGGATAGCTCGTACTAGTTGTCCCCTTTCAAATTTGCCCGCCGTTGTTGGCTCCCTTCCCGCTAAATATTTGGGGAGAGGACCAGGGCCTATATAAGTAGAACTAGCCACCACCGTAGGGGATAACTCATTCAAAGCAATCTCACCCACACAAGTGCGCAGAGCACAAGAACACCTCAACCTCAGGAGGTTGTTCTTCCCCTTGTACTATTCTTCATCAGCCCAAGAGGCAATCCACCACCACCACACTGGAGTAGGGTATTACACCACAACGGTGGCCCGAACCAGTATAAATCTCCTGTCTTTCTATATTGTGAGTTCATCGAGTTCGTCCGCGAGAGCTTAGCGATCTTGGGCGTAGATCGGTAGGAAGGAAAGTGTCACAGCCCTATATTTGGTTGTAATTAGTGGCATCTGCATCCATGCATCATGTTTGATTTCAAAGGAAATTTTGAAGTGGGGATGACTAAACCCTAGCACCAGAATAAACCAAATAGGTTCACCCTCAAAATATTTTCAATGAACCCAAAATGCCTTTGGAAAAGTTCATCATTTTTTATTGGTCCAGAACCTCTGCCAAAAAAATGGTGCACATTTTTCTAGGCCATGCTGGATTTTTTAATTAATCCACAAAGTATTTGCATTTGGGCATTTAATTACTATAAATATTTTAATTACCCAAATAATTCTGAAAATGGTTGAGGGCTGTTGAAAAACATTTCAACAGTGCCCACAATTTATTTCAGGATTTTATAAAGTGGTTTAGTATTTTACTAAATCCAAAAAGAAAACAAAGACATAAAATAGAAAACAGAAATAAAAGGAGAGAGAGGGAATTACCTATGCAACTTACCTGGCGCCACCAACCGGCCCAGCTCCCCCGTGCTGGTCCAGCGCTGTGCGGCCCAGCCCACTGGCCGCCCCCCCCCCCCTGTCGCCTTCCTCCTCTGCCAGGAGGACAAACAGGTGCGTGGCGAGCGTCGACGCATCCCCGGCCACCACCTGCTTGCCTCCCGTGCCCCTGGACGCCTGGACGACCTCCACGTCGTCTCCCCGACCCCCCTGGAACCCCTCCACTCTCTCCCCGAGCTTCTCCCCCCGGCTCTCTTCTCACACGCGCCCGAGAGCCGCCATCGCCGCCGCTCGCCATAGCCGTGCCCACCGGCCCTCCCTCGCCCATCCAACATGCTCCAGAGATCCGCCACTCCGTCCCCGTCAACCCCACCGAGCCACATGAGCCGGGAAGCGCTGCAACGCCCTCGACGTCGTCGTCTTCCTCCTCGGGCAACCGAGATCGCCGCCTTGATTTCGTCGCCTCCGGACCTCCCCCGCGCCCACTGACCTTCCCATCGTGCTCGCGGCGAGCTATTGAGATTTTCCCCTCTGCCCCCCCTGCTTGCTCCCGCCCTCTAGCCGTAGCCCCGAGGTCACCCGAGGCCGCCGTCCGCCATGGCCGGCGAGCCCACGCTCCCGAGCCTCTCCTGCTCGCTCCAGGGGCACTGACACGCTCCTGGCGCCTCCAGGAGGATGCCTCTCCACTCTGCTTGCTCGCCCGAGCGCTGCAGCCGCATCCCTGCCCCAGCCCGAACGCCGGTCGCCGCCGCGAGCTCGTTCCGGCGAGCTCCGGCCATCCCGTGCCCTCCCGCGTGCCTCCCCTGGATGAGCGCGATCAAGGGCAACCCTCTGGTGTCCTTGGCTTGGCCCAACACCGCACGTAGCGTCACTCCGGCAACCCTCTGTCGTGTTTTGGGGTCGCCGCCGGCTGAACTCCGGCGAGCTGACGTGGCCGAGCATTTAGCAGCTAATCCCCCACTAAACAACCCCCTGAGCCAATGACAGATGGGTCCGACGCCCTAATTAACTACAGTATTATTTCTGCTTAGATTAGTTATAACCCAACGGGACCCACGCGTCAGCTTTGACCAAGCTGACGTGGCTGTTGACTGGGCCCACATGTCAGCGACACTAACCAGCCCCGACCACTGACCAGTGGACCCCACTGGTCAGGTTTGACCTGGCCGACCCAGTTGACCTGCTGATGTCACCTATGTCATGCTGATGCATTAAAGCATTTTCTGGATTTAAGTTTATCCAGGAAATTCCAGAAAATATTGCAAACTTCAAAAATTCATAGAAATTCAATTGTAACTCCAAATCAAACAAATTATATATGAAAAATGATCAGAAAAATCCAATCTATCCATCTGTACCATTTTCATGCATGTTAGAACAACTTATAGCTGCTGTTTAATACAAATCAATTAAATGGCATTTGAATTTCACATATGAAGTTTGAATTTGAACCTAGGGTTCAAACCAACTTCATTTAACCTGCTGCTAGTTGTATTAGCTCAAACCACATCATATTGCCATGTCATGATCATGCATCATATTGTGCATTGCATTGATGGTGTTTCCTTCTGTGTTGCTGGTGTTTGTCCCCTCTCAGTAGACGATGTACCGACGATGAGTTCGATGACACCGATGAAGAACTATATTGTCTTCAGAAGTGCCAAGCAAGCAAAACCCCCTTGTTCATTCCGATACAATCCCACTCTCTCGCTCCTGCTCTCTTTTACTGCATTAGGACAACAACGATTTATCTGTTACTTGTTGCGGTAGCTGAACCCCTTTATCCTCTGCATGACCTGTCATTCCACAGTAAATAGATGAAACCCACTAGCATGAGTAGGAGTTGTTTGAGCCCTGTTGTGCCTACTCATTCATGCTTGTTTGTCATGCCTGCTACTGCTTAGAGTTGAGTCAGGTCTGATTCATCGAGGATGAATCAGAGGTGTGTGAACATGTCCTACTGTGTGTGAGCTAAGTGTGTGAACACGATTTGGTAAAGGTAGCGGTGAGAGGCCATGTAGGAGTACATGGTGGGTTGTCTCATTGCAGCCGTCCTCAGGAACTGAGTTCTGTGTTTGTGATCCATGAAACAGTTACTACCACACATTGGGTTCCGGTAACTCGGCCCCTCTAGGCTTATTAATCGCCTCGATCTCTGTCCAGGAATTGCAACTAGTTTCTGGTGTTTGTAGGATATGTGTTGGAGGCCGTGCGTAGCGCTGACCCTAGGGGTGGGCTATGATGCGGTAGATACACCGTGGCCCGGTGTACCGAGCGCCCGTATGGTGTCTCGAGAACCCTGCACACATCGTTTGGGGCCGTGAGCGACACCCCGGCCGGATCTCCTTGCGGATGGAACCCGAATATGCGATAAACCTGGACTAGAGACTTGTGTGGTTAGTCAGGTCGTGGCCGACTCCCTCGCCAGGCTTCCGCTTGAAGGTTGCCGAGATACACGACGTGTACATGGTGGTAAGTGGCGAGAGCGTGTGTGAAGAAGTACACCCCTGCAGGGTTAATATGATCTATTCGAATAGCCGTGTCCGCGGTAAAGGACTTCTAGGTTGCCTATATCAGTTCATGGACAAGAGAAAGTGGAAACTCTAAAATGCGCAAGATAAGCGTGAGTGCTATGGATGGCGTTCTCGTAGGGAGACGGGAGCGGATCCATAGTGGTGTATTGATATGGTGAATATGTGGACTCGTGTGCGCCACCTCAAAAGAGTTACTTGCAGTCGTAGTTTAGGATAGCCATCGAGTCAAAGCTGGCTTGCTGCAGTCAAACTCCACCACCCCCTTTGTTGATAATGATGCATATGTAGTTAGTTCTGATGTAAATCTTGCTGAGTACATTTGTACTCATGTTTGCTTATTTTATGTTTTGCAGAGAGACGTCAGTCTCGCTAGTAGTTCCGCGTGGACTTCGACGTTTAGCTTCTTACTTCAGCTACGATCTTGTGCCCTCAGCAGGATCTGATAGATAGTCAGGCCTTTCACCTTTTTCATTTATAGTTTTCTGTACTCAGACATGTTTAGCTTCCGCTAGTGCTTTGACTTGTATGCTCTGAATGTTGGGTCATGAGACCCATGTTTGTAATATCCTCGCTCCTCGGAGCCTAATGAATAAATATTTGAGTCGTAGAGTTAAGTTGTGATGCCATGTTGTATTTACACATATTGAGCATATTGTGTGTATGTTTGAAATGCTTGGTATGTGTGGGATCCGACAATCTAGTTGTTTATCCTTGGCAGCCTCTCATATGGGGAAATGTAGTCTAGTGCTTCCTGAGCGATAGTAGTCCGCTACAGCCCGGTTCACCGAGTCTGCTAGCCCAAAGACTACTGCTCTGGACACTTGACTGGCTGGCATGTGTTTCACTTCGTTCCTGTGTCTGTCCCTTCGGGGAAATGTGACGCGGTGACATCCGGAGTCCTGCCTAGCCTGCTACAGCCCGGGTTCCCGGAGTCCTGTTAGCCCAGTGCTACAGCCCGGATTCACACGCTGCTGACCGACATGCTCGATGTGATTCATGTATGCCTGTCCCCATGGGTTAGGGCCACTTTGGGTTCACGACTAGTCATGTCGGCCCGGGTTCTCTGTCATATGGGTGCTAGCAACACTATCATATACGTGAGCCAAAAGGCGCAAACGGTCCCGGGCCATGGTAAGGCGACACCCATGGGAATACCGTGCGTGAGGCCGCAAAGTGATATGAGGTGTTACCGGCTAGATCGATGTGACTTGGAATCGGGGTCCTGACAGCTTTGGTATCAGAGCCTGACTGCCTGTAGGGTTACCAAGCCAAACAGGTCGAAGTTGTGTCTAGAAATGCTTTAGTTATGTAAGGGAATTGATTGTGGAAGGGAACGTAAGGCTCTTTTCACTCCTTATACCTCATGGCCTTCTGATCTGAGTCATCCTCTTCTCTTCTACGGGGTTTAAGAACTAGGCTTCTCATCTATCTATTAGGATGACGTGTTACTAACCCATAGACCTTTATGATTGTTGGTTTTACGCCCCAGTTCAGTTTCTACTATTTCTGTATGTTAACTGTTGATCTCGGAATCTTGTTATGATGCTGTAGAGTGGTTATGCCACCATTTTGCATGATGTCTCAAATCTTTTTGAGCATTTACAGCCGTTATGCTGTCCGGGTCATCCCAGGTCTCTAAATAGTCTGATGCATTTGCAAATCCTTTCTTCCCTTTCCTGATGTCCTTTTGGGCCAGATTAAGCACACTAGTCGGTGAGTTGAGGTACTCTATTGCCTCGACATATATGTTGGAGTTAGTATTATGACCCTAGGGGGTTTTAGGGAGTCACCTAGTAATCTAGCCACGTTTTGTGTTCCCGGTGTGATGATTCTGGCCATCATTCTCGAAAGCATCCCGTGATGTTATTAGTTAGTAGGTATTCTACTCCTGGGTTCTTGACCCAAGATTCACTCTACTTACCTTTTGTTGATAGTGTTTGCTAGTTCCTTTAGGATATTAGTAACTTTGCGATAGTCCTCGAGGTCCGTGGTATTTCCTTCTTCCACATACCATGAACCATTAAGGCAGAAGTTATTTGAACCAAAAGATCACCATCAGAGTACTCTTGAGGAGTTCTCCATTCATAATTGTGACTCTGCCAGTCCTACCTCTCTGCATGGGTTATCCGGAAGAAACCTGTTGAACTTGATTCGACATACTAACATATGCATCCACAACTCAGAAAATTATATGTTCCTTTGAGCTTGTTCTCTTTAGTTGTCTTCTGACCTTCATCTATCAATTGATAGTCAAGAGTATGCGTGCCTTCGTTCATCGATGCCTATTATCCTTGTGGTCCGTCAAGCCATTCTATTCCGAAATGACTAGGAGAAACAAACTCCAGTACCTCATCCATATCCAGGATTGGGTCAAAGCAGTTGTGTTCCGCAGATCGAAATGCTAATCTAGCTCTTGTTCTGTTCTACCCTGGGGTATTACTATATTTATATCAATAATATCATGGGAATTGCACACCATTCTATGAACTCTTGATACAGTGATACTTCTCGTCCTCATTATTCATTTCTCGGCTCCCGTGTTGTTGTAACCAGAATGTCGACAAGTGAATTGTGGTGTGTGAAATCGATACTCCTAGCAACCTCATTGCTTGGTAGTAAATGGACAATATTCTCATTCTTAGTGTGTCGGTTATTGAATCATCATCCTAAGATTGATCGTGCTACCTAGTCCTTATTTCTGGTGCACTCTTCGATCAATGAGTTAGGATTGTGTCAATCCCTCACTCTTTTGATCATATCATCTTGCCTTGAAAACCAAGATTGTTCTCGAGCTTAGAGACATATCGGTGGTTCGTGATGTCCCCAAAATCTTCTCGGAAGTGTTACCAGATTGTCACCTGACCGTTATGTTGAGTTCGTGATCCTATTGGTTTACCTCTAAACCACCCATTCTCCAAGAATCTGTGTTGGATATCCCTGAGCTAGTTGGTTGAGCTAGACAACAACTTGGAGAGTTGGAAGATAAAGCTTTGTTTAACTTAGTTCATCTCTAAGGGATATCCTCTGTGCGTGTGTGTGTTGAAGAAAGAGGATATCTCCATTGATTGGTCCTCGTGATCAATTGTTGGATCTATTGCCTTGTCAAAACTTTGACTTGAGTATGGGCTATTGTCAAGTCAAATCAGAACCAACGATGTTCGTAATGTTGTCTTACTCGTGGTTGATCCCTCGAGCATACACCGTTACATCTTTTGGTCTGATCAATGCTATCACCGTGTTCACGTGATGGTGGAAGTCCAGTGATATGGAAGTTCCGATGAGTTGTTGTTGAGCCCATCAGCAGCATTTTGTCTCCCCCATGACTCATGTTGAATATCAACCTAGTGTTGGAAACTTTGTAAGCAATGCCTTCGTGTTCCGTTCATGAAGCTTATGCTTGGATGAAAGAAGTGACTTTCTCCAAGTTCACGTGCATTAGGTGTAAGTTGCCGCCATGAATTTGAGCAAGGTTTATTTTGTTTCCCTTGGAATCATCCCAAGTCAGTCATGCATACGTGCGAAGTATTCTACGGTTTGGTAGATTAATTACCTCCACTCCATATGTGTTCCTAGCACACCAAGCCACTGATTGATTTGTTCAAGGTGAAGAAGTTCCTTCTTAAGAATCATGACTTATGCTAGGACTTCGCTACCCTCGCTAATGATTCCCCTCCGGAACTCGATAGTGTTTTGTTGTAAGACTACTATGTGGTCATGCTTGTCTTGGACAGCGTGTTCACAGGTTTGTAGCAGAACCAGCTCACGTTTTGGAGCTTTCTATCGCAGTTCATTTCCCGAGAATTCCTCAACGACATCCCGTCGGTTTGTGTTGCAAATTTTCTTTTCCAGACATGATGTCTGAAATATTCTGTTACCAACCAGATCTGAATCTCAGGCAGATATGATGGTTGGAAATTTTCCAAGATCTATGATGTAGGTCCCGACGAGGTTGATGTTCTGGGCGACACACCTAGCCGGAAGATCTATTATTGTAGTATCTTGAACAAGCAATTCAACCCTTCTCCATGAGGATTTGGTATGACTTATTCCACAAGTTGATCCGTATGGATTTTGTGCTTCCGAAGTCCGACCTTTACTTGATGGCCATGTTGATGCTTTTAAACATGACCGTGGTAGCTAGAACATCAAGGAGAACATTACAAGCGGAGTGCTAAATGTCTCTTGGTCGATCATCCAGATTTCGTTCTCTTGGCCTCGCTAAGGGGAAGTCTGAGAAGGTGTTATCTTCCTTTGTATCCGCATCATCCATCTCTATTCATCATGGTAGTAAGAGGTGATGCCAGGATCCTCTGCACGGATGTTGGTGAAACCTTGATGACTATGGAAATGCTCAAGTTCTTGAGAGCACACTCAGTCACTAGGTTATACCCTCGGTATCAATTGGAATGTGCCTCCTGTTTGCCGAGTTGTTTTATAACCATAGTTTTCCTTTCAGAACTGAGTATGCCATTTTCCTGAACCCTTTTCAAACGATCATTGTGAATTGCCTTAGCCTGGTATGGAGAGTTTCAACGATCCTTTCCGATAGAGTTTCTTTCTAACGTCATCGAGTTGGATGAAGATCTAGAAAGCAAAGACGTCAAGATCAATATGAAGCAATGAATCAACATCTTGAGAAGGACAATTGGATCGTGAAGTTTGTGTTGGTCTTGTGCCCCTCTGTCTTCTTACCTCACGTTTTGAATCTCGAGACGAGATTCTTGTTTAGTGGGGGTGAGTTGTCACAGCCCCAGATTTGGTTGTAATTAGTGGCATCTGCATCCATGCATCATGTTTGATTTCAAAGGAAATTGTGAAGTGGGGATGACTAAACCCTAGCACCAGAATAAACCAAATAGGTTCAACCTCAAAATATTTTCAATGAACCCAAAATGCCTTTGGAAAAGTTCATCATTTTTGATTGGTCTAGAACCTCTGCCCAAAAAATGGTGCACATTTTTCTAGGCCATTCTGGATTTTTGAATTAATCCATAAAGTATTTGCATTTGGGCATTTAATTACTATAAATATTTTAATTGCCCAAATAATTCTGAAAATGGTTGAGGGCTGTTGAAAAACATTTCAACAGTGCCAACAATTTATTTCAGTATTTTATAAAGTGGTTTAGTATTTTACTAAATCCAAAAAGAAAACAAAGACAAAAAATAGAAAACAGAAATAAAAGGAGAGAGAGGGAATTACCTATGCAACTTACCTGGCGCCACCAACCGGCCCAGCTCCCCCGTGCTGGTCCAGCGCTTTGCAGCCCAGCCCACTGGCCGCCCCCCTGTCGCCTTCCTCCTCTGCCAGGAGGACAAACAGGTCTGTGGCGAGCGCCGACGCAGCCCCGGCCACCACCTGCTTGCCGCCCGTGCCCCTGGACGCCTGGACGACCTCCACGTCGTCTCCCCGACCCCCCTGGAACCCCTCCACTCTCTCCCCGAGCTTCTCCCCCTAGCCCTCTTCTCGCACGCGCCCGAGAGCCGCTGTCGGCGCCGCTCGCCATAGCCGTGCCCACCGGCCCTCCCTCGCCCATCCAACATGCTCCAGAGATCCGCCACTCCGTCCCCGTCAACCCCACCGAGCCACATGAGCCGGGAAGCGCTGCAACTCCCTCGACGTCGTCGTCTTCCTCCTCGGGCAACCGAGAACGCCGCCGTGATTTCGTCGCCTCCGGACCTCCCCCGCGCCCACTGACCTTCCCATCGTGCTCGCGGTGAGCTACTTAGCGTTTCACCTCTGCCCCCCCCCTGCTTGCTCCCGCCCTCTAGCCGTAGCCCCGAGGTCACCCGAGGCCGCCGTCCGCCATGGCCGGCCAGCCCGCGCTCCCGAGCCTCTCCTCGCTCCAGAACCTTATCACGCTCTGGCGCCTCCAGGAGGATGCCTCTCCACTCTGCTTGCTCGCCCGAGCGCTGCAGCCGCGTCCCTGCCCCAGCCCGCGCCCTCCCGCGTGCCTCCCCTGGATGCGCGCGATCAAGGGCAACCCTCTGGTGTCCTTGGCTTGGCCCAACACCGCACGTAGCGTCACTCCGGCAACCCTCCGCCGTATTTTGGGGTCGCCGCCGGCTGAACTCCGGCGAGCTGACGTGGCCGAGCATTTAGCAGCTAATCCCCCACTAAACAACCCCCTGAGCCAATGACAGATGGGTCCGACGCCCTAATTAACTCCAGTATTATTTCTGCTTAGATTAGTTATAACCCAACAGGACCCACGCGTCAGCTTTGACCAAGCTGACGTGGCTGTTGATCGGGCCCACATGTCAAGCAACACTAACCAGCCCGACCAGCGACCGGTGGACCCCACTAATCAGGTTTGACCTGGCCGACCAGTTGACCTGCTTGGCGTCACCTATGTCATCTTGACGTGAGAAAGCATTTTCGGATTTAAGTTTATCCGGAAATTCCGAGAAAATGTTGCAAACTTCAAAAATTCATAGAAATTCAATCGTAACTCCAAATCAAACAAATTATATATGAAAAATGATCAGAAAAATCCAATCTATCCATCTGTACCATTTTCATGCATGTTAGAACAACTTATAGCTGCTGTTTAGCACAAATCAATTAAATGGCATTTGAATTTCACATATGAAGTTTGAATTTGAACCTAGGGTTCAAACCAACTTCATTTAACCTGCTGCTAGTTGTATTAGCTCAAACCACATCATATTGCCATGTCATGATCATGCATCATATTGTGCATTGCATTGATGGTGTTTCCTTCTCGTTGCGGTGTTTGTCCCTCTCGATGAGCGATGTACCGACGATGAGTTCGATGACACCGATGAAGAACTATATTGTCTTCAGAATTGCCAGGCAAGCTAAACCCCCTTGTTCATTCCGATACAATCCCACTCTCTCGCTCCTGCTCTCTTTTACTGCATTAGGACAACAATGATTTATCTGTTACTTGTTGCGGTAGCTGAACCCCTTTATCCTCTGCATGACCTTTCATTCCACAATAAATAGATGAAACCCACTAGCATGAGTAGGAGTTGTTTGAGCCCTGTTGTGCCTACTCATTCATGCTTGTTTGTCATGCCTGCTACTGCTTAGAGTTGAGTCAGGTCTGATTCATCGAGGATGAATCAGAGGTGTGTGAACATGTCCTACTGTGTGTGAGCTTAGTGTGTGAACACGATTTGGTAAAGGTAGCGGTGAGAGGCCATGTAGGAGTACATGGTGGGTTGTATCATTGCAGCCGTCCTCAGGAACTGAGTTCTGTGTTTGTGATCCATGAAACAGTTACTACCACACATTGGGTTTCGGTAACTCGGCCCCTCTCGGCTTATTAATCGCCTCAATCTCTGTCCAGGAGTTGCAACTAGTTTCTGGTGTTTGTAGGATATGTGTTGGAGGCCGTGCGTAGCGTGACCCTAGGGGTGGGCTATGATGCGGTAGATACACCGTGGCCCGGTGTACCGAGCGCCCGTATGGTGTCTCGAGAACCCTGCACACATCGTTTGGGGCCGTGAGCGACACCCCGGCCGGATCTCCTTGCGGATGGAACCCGAATAGGCGATAAACCTGGACTAGAGACTTGTGTGGTTAGTCGGTCGTGGGCGACCCCCCTGCCCAGGCTTCCGCTTGAAGGTTGCCGAGATACACGACGTGTACATGGTGGTAAGTGGCGAGAGCGTGTGTGAAGAAGTACACCCCTGCAGGGTTAATATGATCTATTCGAATAGCCGTGTCCGCTGTAAAGGACTTGTGGGTTGCCTATATCAGTTCATAGAGAAGAGAAAGTGGAAACTCTAAAATGCGCAAGATAAGCGTGAGTGCTATGGATGGCGTTCTCGTAGGGAGACGGGAGCGGATCCATAGTGGTGTATTGATATGGTGAATGTGTGGACTCGTGTGCGCCACCTCAAAAGAGTTACTTGCAGTCGTAGTTTAGGATAGCCACCGAGTCAGAGCTGGCTTGCTGCAGTCAAACTCCACCACCCCCTTTGTTGATAATGATGCATATGTAGTTAGTTTTATGTAAATCTGGCTGAGTACATTTGTACTCATGTTTGCTTATTTTATGTTTTGCAGAGAGACGTCAGTCTCGCTAGTAGTTCCGCGTGGACTTCGACGTTTAGCTTGTTACCTCAGCTACAATCTTGTGCCTCGGCGAGGATCGATAGATAGTCGGGCTTCTCGGATTTTTCAATTATAGTTATGCGTACTCGAGACATGTTTAGCTTCCGCTTGTGCTTTGATTTGTATGCTCTGAATGTTGGGTCATGAGACCCATGTTTGTAATATCCTCGCTCCTCAGAGCCTAATGAATAAATATTTGAGTCGTAGAGTTATGTTGTGATGCCATGTTGTATTTACACATATTGAGCATATTGTATGTTTGAAATGCTTGGTATGTGTGGGATCCGACAATCTAGTTGTTTATCCTTGGCAACCTCTCATATGGGGAAATGTAGTCTAGTGCTTCCTGAGCGATAGTAGTCTGGTATAGCCCGGTTCACCGGAGTCCTGCTAGCCCAGCACTACTTCTCTGGACACTTGACTGGCCGGCATGTGTTTCACTTCGTTCATGTGTCTGTCCCTTCGGGGAAATGTCACGCTTGATGACATTGAGTCTGCCTAGCCTGCTACAGCCAGGGTTCCCGGAATCCTGTTAGCCCAGTGCTACAGCCCGGATTCACACGCTGCTGACCGACATGCTCGATGTGATTCATGTAAGCCTGTCCCCATGGGTTAGGGCCGCTTTGGGTTCACGACTAGTCATGTCGGCCCGGGTTCTCTGTCATATGGGTGCTAGCGACACTATCATATACGTGATCCAAAAGGCGCAAACGGTCCCGGGCCATGGTAAGGCGACACCCATGGGAATACCGTGCGTGAGGCCGCAAAGTGATATGAGGTGTTACCGGCTAGATCGATGTGACTTGGAATCGGGGTCCTGACAGAAAGAACTTCGCGCGCACCCCAGAGTTCGAACCTTAAGGGTTTTGCCAGAACCCCAGATCCGACATTTGGCGCACCAGGTAGGGGTGTGCCGTAGCTTCCGTTCCGTTGATCCGTCGCTCCGTCGTCTCCATGGCGGACGGTCGCCGTGCTCAGGCTAAGCGCCGGGCTGCCCTCATCGCCCGCGTTTCTCAGACGGCTCCCATCGGTTGCCCGCCTCGTCGTTCTCCGTCTCCTGCCACCAACGCCGCCACCGGCCTGGCGGGGAACGAGCAGCAAGCGTCCTTGCTACACCCATCGATGCGGCAGGACGGCCGCACCGCCACTCCATCACTGACCCCGGCCGGTTCCTCGTCCCATGCACGTCGCACTCCCATGGACACGAGGCCACACTCCTCATGGCGAACGAGCTCCTGCGCTACCGCCCGGTCGACGACCTTTACGAGGACAGGCTCGACCGCGTCGCCGAGCTCGTCTGTAACGCCCCAGATCCGATCCGCCAGGTGTCCGCCAGTTATTCGTCGTCATTGCCATGTCATGTGCTTGTGTGTTGCACTTTGCCATGTCATCATCTGCATTTCATATCATGTCGTCATGTGCATTTCATTTTGCATACGTGTTCGTCTCATGCATCCAAGCATTTTCCCCGTTGTCCGTTTTGCAATCCGGCACTCCTATGTCTCCCGGCGCCCCCTTTTGTCTCTCTTCGTGTGCGGGTATTAAACTTTATCGGAATGGACCGAGGTTTGTCAAGCGGCCTTGGTATAGCACCGGTAGACCGCCTGTCAAGTTTCGGATCATTTGGAGGTCGTTCGGTACTCCAACGGTTAATCGGGTAACCGTAAAAGCCTCTTTTGTGTGCAGCCCAAAACCCCTTCCAAAGTGGCGCAAAACCCAGCAAACTCCCCTCCATACTCTCGGTCGTTCGATCACGATCGTCTGGGCGAAAACCGCACCTCATTTGGACTCTCCTAGCTCCCTCTACCTATAAATATGTGGCCTCCCCCGAAATTTCCACAGTCCAAACCCTAGTCCATCTCCTCCCGCCGCCGCCGAACAAAAATCCGGGCAGCGGACATGTCCGCCCCGCCGCCGCGCCCAATCGGATCTCGCCGCGTGGCGCCCTGCCACCGCCGCCGCCGCTGCCGCTCGCCCACGGGAGCCCGCCTGGCTCGTCGGGCCCGTTCTTTGTCGTTCGCCGCGCCATCCGCCGCCGTCGCCGCCCGCCACCGCGTCGCCCGCCGCGCGCTCCCACCGAAGCTCCCCACGGGCCCGCTTCGCCTCCGCCCGCCTCTTCGCGGCGCCCGCCTGCCATGCCAGCGCTCCCCTCCGATCGCCGCGCCACCGCCGGTCCGGCTGCCCGCCGGCCGCCGCCGCCTCCGTCGCCTCCGCCGCTTTCGCGCGGGCCGCGGCCCCTCGCCGCCCCTCCACCGCGCCTCCCGAGCCCTCCAACGCCGTCCCCGCATCGCCCCACGCCGGATCCGGCGAAGCTCCGGCCGGATCCGCCCTGCCTCGGAATCCGTGCAGATCCAGAGGTCGACCCTGAATCCACTAAGTCCCAGAATCTGCTAATATTTTCATGCATTTTCATCGCATCGTATCTCTGCACCCGTAGCTCCATTTCTTGCGTGTAATATGTCAAATTGTTCGCCTCAACGAGTAAATCATTTCATTCCATTGCAACTTTGTCATTTGAGCTCATCTTGATTCCCTAAATGCTGTTAGAAGAGGGCTATGTGATGTTAGTTTTAGATTCTTATCAGAACATGCACTTTTGTTATTTTGCCGTGATTGATGTGTGTATCCTATGAACTTGAGTCCTACATGTGTTTTGTAATATGCCATGCCATCTTTACAGGGGTGTATGCCATGTATGTTTGTGATCTCTGTGGTGACTAGGACAAGCATGCAAAATAGGCTTCATGATGTTGCTGATTTCAGGCCCTGTTCTGCTGATATTTTTATGCCATGTAAAGTTGATGCTACCGAGAGATCCATGATTATTTTGAGATACTTCAGTAAGGATGTCTTGAACATATGGTTATTCTATATCCATCCATGCCCTTGTTTACAATTATGGAGTGCCATAGCTTGAGTCAATCGAGCTCTACTTTTGCTATAAATGTTTCCTGGCAGATTGTTTATATGTTATTCAATTTTGCCAAGGTTGTTGTAGTTGATCCGTGTATGCTATGACGTTGTTCTTGCCATGTATAGCTTCTATGCCATGCCTTCTTACTGTGAGTTGCCTTGCCATGCCATGTATTGCTCTGTGGTGAGTGGTTCAAGCTCACCAACATGCCTACTTATTGTTGTTCCTGCCATGTATGAATCTGTAATATAACTTGCCATGTTTACATGGGTGCCATCATATTTTATGTGCCCTTTTGGCTCATGGTCACTAAAGGACATTTGATATATGCATTTAGTAGATTCATGCTATGCCTTTGTTTGCCATCATAAGTTCCTGTAGCATGTTGTTTCATAGCTCTAAACATGTTAACCTGATGTTATTTTTGCCATGTCCTGTGAATTCTGCCAAGTCTGTGAACTTGTTATTATTTGCAATCTTGCCATGTCCTTTTGAGCATGTTCTAGTGATTTATGGAGTTAGCTCAGTGTTCATGTTTTTTCATGCTTTACCTGTACTTCATGCCCATGCCTTTTGTTTTCTTGTTGAGGTCCTTTAGCATGTTGTTTTGATGCTTGCAATAAGCCTACTTGCTGTTATGGATAGATTATTGTTATAACTTGTATAGAGTGTATGTGTTGAACCGTTGCTCCGTTTTGAGCGTGCTCTATATGAAACTTGCTTAGAATTGCATGTAGTTTCATATTATCATGTTGCATCCTTGTTTTGAGGTGTTTGCTTGATGTTTGTATGCATTTTGCATCAATGCCATGTTTAACTTGTTTTGCTCATATCTTCTAGGCCGTAGCTCCGAATTAAATGAACTTTATATGTAACTTAACTAAAATTTCGTGTAGATCATCATGGTGCATCTTAACTTGCTGTTTAACAACTTGAACATAAGATTTATTCAGATCTGGACCAATTTTTTAATTTGCATATGAGGACTTACCGGAATTGTTATATGTTGTTTCCGGCCTCATTTAAACTTGCCTTGATGTGTTGTTCTTGTTTGCATCATCTCTTGCCATGAGTAGCCTCATCTAGATTTGTCATGCATCATGTTTGTTGTGCATCATGTCTTGTTCATGTGTGGTGTGTTTACTATGTTGTGTGCTTCTTCTTGTTAGTTCCTGTTTCGTTACGATCGTGAGGATTCGTTCGTCTACGCTCGGTTCGGCTTCATCCGTTCGTCTTCTTCATGGACTCGTTCTTCTTCCTTGCGGGATTTTAGGCAAGATGACCGCTACCCTGGATCTCACTACTATCATTGCTATGCTAGTTGCTTCGTTCTATCGCTATGCTGCGCTACCTATTACCTGTTTATCAAGCCATCCCAAATTGCCATGTCAGCCTCTAACCTTTTGCATCCTTCCTAGCAAACCGTTGTTTGGCTATGTTACCGCATTGCTCAGCCCCTCTTATAGCGTTGTTAGTTGCAGGTGAAGATGAAGTTTGTTCCTTGTTGGAACATGGAGATGTTGTTCCTTGTTGGAACATGTTTACTTGTTGGGATATCACAATATATCTTATTTAATTAATGCATCTATATACTTGGTAAAGGGTGGAAGACTCGGCCTTATGCCTGGTGTTTTGTTCCACTCTTGCCGCCCTAGTTTCCGTCATATCGTATTATGTTCCCGGATTTTGCGTCCCTAACGTGGTCAGGTGATTTATGGGACCCCCTTGACAGTTCGCTTTGAATAAGACTTTTCCAGCAAGGCCCAACATTGGTTTTACCATTTGCCTGACCTATTACCTTTTTCCCTTGGGAGTCGCGCATCCCAAGGGTCATCTTTATTACCCCCGGGCGGTGCTTGTCTAAGCATTGGTCCAAACTAAACACCGTCTTGGGACCATCCCTTGGCAACTTGGGTTACGTCGGTACTGTGACGCTTAGCTTATCCGGTCGTGGCTCGAGGCGAGATCTGTGGCTACTATCGAGGTGTCGGCACGCGGGAGGTCTTGCTGGTCTTGTTTTATTCTTTGTCGAAATGTCTTGTAGCCGGATTCGAGATTGATCGGGTCTTCCGGGAAGAAGGAATATCCTTCGTTGATCGCGAGAGCTTATCATGGGCTAAGTTGGGACACCCTGCAGGTATAAACTTTCGAGAGCCGTGCCGCGGTTATGTGGCAGATGGGAATTTGTTAATATCCGGTTGTAGTAAACTTGAAGTAAACTCTTCTAAAATACACCAACCGTGTGCGTAACCATGAGTGTCTCTTTTCGGGGTTGATCGAGAGGAGAACACGGTTTCTGGGTTATGTCTGACGTAAGTAGGAGTTCAGGATCACTTCTTGATCATTACTAGTTGACGACCGTTCCTTTGTTTCTCTTCTCGCTCTCATTTGCGTTGGTTAGCCACCATATATGCTTAGTCGCTGCTGCAACCTCACCACTTTACCCCTTCCTTTCCCATTAAGCTTTGCTAGTCTTGATACCCATGGTAATGGGATTGCTGAGTCCTCGTGGCTCACAGATTACTACACCACCAGTTGCAGGTACAGGTTATGCGATGATCATGACGTGAGAGCGATGTTTGCTTGTATTGGAGTTCTTCTTCGCTTCTTCTTGATTAGGGATAGGTTCGGTCGGCAGCCTGGGCTAGCAGGTGGATGTCGTTTGAGCTTCTGTTTATGTTTCATCCGTAGTCGGATGTTGATCTTGTATATGATGTTGTTGAGGTATTCTTGTGGCATCTGTGCCTTATGTTTGTATCCCCATCTATTATGTAATGTTGATGTAATGATATCCACCTTGCAAAAGCGTTTCAATATGCGGGTCTATCCTTGGTGGGACCGTCGAGTTCCTTTTGGATAGGGTCGGATATTGGGCGTGACAAGTTGGTATCAGAGCCTCGACCGACCCTAGGAGCCCCCTTGATTGATCGTGTAGTTTCGCCGAAGTTGAGTCTAGAATAAAACTTTTCGGAGTCTAGTTATATCGGAGAGTAGGAATTCTTTTTACTCCTCAACCCCTTTGTCGCTCTGGTGAGGAATCTTGACGTAGGTGTTTTGAATTACTCCTCTTCCCTTTCAAACTTTCTTTAGGATCACGCAGTTGGTTTTCTGATCGTTGTTCCTCAGCTGTTTGCATCCGGTGCATTTCTCGTCATGGCGATTCGACCCTCTTTGTTTTTGCAAGTTCAATCCTCAGTTGTTTTCTTTTCCCACCCGCCCACCCTTTTTTCTTCTCGGAGCCGGAGTCCGTAATCGAGTATCCTTCATAATTTTGCGAAGCCTTTGCATTCTCTCAATTATTTCAACCGGTGTTTTCTCTTCAAGATATTCGTCGGTTTCCCCTTCCAAGTTGCCTTTGTTTTCCCGCCCTCCCACCCTTTCTTCTTACCGGAGCTTGAGTCTCTTTCGAGCATCAATTTCATTCGTGTGGAGTCTTCCCTCAATTATTTCAACCGGTGAATTCTCGTTTTGTACGACATTCATCATCTCTTTTTCTTCCCCGGTGGATTCAATTCAAGTTTTTCGTTGTCGATCGTATTCGTTCCCTCAGCTCAAATATCTCCCTTTGCTCGTTCGCCTCTCGCCAGTTAATCCTTCCGAAGTTCAACACATCTCAGGAGATTCGTCTATGTTTGAATTAATTCGAGGTTATCACCTCATTTAAATATTTCAATTGTTCCGGTGCATCATCTATCTGTTCAACAATCCTTTCCAACGGTGTTTTCTTTTAGTGGGCTGTCGGTGTACTAGAGTAGGGGTACCCTAGTACCCCGAACTCGTGCACGGACAGTTGCAACGCTCCACGACAGGACTGGCCCGACGTCCGCCAAGATCCTCAGCGGCTCCTTTGGAGCCATTCAAGAACAAAGTAGTTAAGACCCCGGCAAGAGGAGCTTGCCGGGAAGGCCACTCAGGCATTAAAGGAAACAAGGCCCGGCAAGAGGAGCTTGCGGGAAGGCTTGGCGGGCGCTGGACCCCAAGCGCGACAAGGTTCCTGCCATGCAAGGCGCTTGCCGGGCGGGCGACCTCTCTTCATCTCGCTCCAGCTCACCCGCCAACGTGTCACCACAGGATTCTCCCATGTACGCGTGTCGACGGGCTGTGCAGCCAGCGGGAGTAGCGACAAGCGGCGTGACAAGCTACCATCGTGGCAAGCGGAGGCGCACTTGCGGTCCCTGTTATCTTGTTTAAGGCGATCGAGGCGGGCATTGATGACTCTTGTCCCTCATTTGTCGAGTTAGGTATAGGTTCTTGTGTACTTTGTACAAAGCTGTGTACCAACCTAGGTTTTTACCATTGTAACCTTGTCTACTTGCCACATGTGGTGACCCCTTGTGCCTATAAAAGGAGGCCCAAGGGCAACGTAGAAAGGGTTCGGCTGAGTTCGGTCCAGCCCAGGCTTAGTTCATCACATTCAGGATAGGTCTTGTAGCACCCATTGCTCCCTAGCAAGAACACAAGATAATCCTAAAAGCAGCAGTAGGAGTATTATCTCCCCAGAGAGCTCCGAAGCTGGGTAAATCCGCTCGTGTGCATCGCCTTGATCCGCTCTTTGTGCAATCTCCGCCCCCCTCCGAACCACAAGGGACCCAGGTCCCGTAGGTGCTCGTGGGACACGATCAGCTCTCCCCCGACATCTTTGGCGCGCCGGGTAGGGGGCGTCGAGGCTGTGTGAACCCGATCCGGCGGTCGCATGAGCAACTTCATCGACATCTTCGTCGACATGGCGCCGAAGAAGAAACCTTCGGCGGCAGCTGAGCCGTCCGCGTCGAACCCACCACTCCCGGAGCCGTCAGGTGGTGGGGGAAAAGCTGGCGGAGGGACCGGCGTCGTCGAGAAAGCCCACGATGCCCCCAGGTCCAAGGACAAGGCGGTGCAGGCGTCGGCGTCCGAATCTGCACCGCGTCCATCGTAGGAGGCGCGGGACAGACAGCATCATGATACTCGCGGCACCATACGCTCATTGGATCAAGGCCAAGCTGGAGGATCCCGAGGCCCTCGAGACCCGCACGCACCTCAGCATGCCGGTATGAGTGGAGTACGGTCGCTTGGGCGGGATACTGCTCCTCCTAACTTGGTTAGGAGTCCGAGCACATCTCGTTCTTCACTCCGTACGCCGTTGCCGCCAACCACACCAGCGGAAGCCTTGGCAAGAGCTCAGTTACTCCTAGATTACCCTCCAACGGCCGATAAGGTCGATGAATGGAGGGCCACAATTCAGAGTCTCATCGGCTTCGCCAACGGCGACGTCCCGTGGCAACCGAGCGCTTCGCAGCCGCGGCGAGGTGACAAGGCGCGAGCCGATGGCGACGAGACTTGCAGGGGTGCGCCCACCGTACACTCCCCTTCCCGAAGGCCAAGATCGCCGACTCGCCGGATCCACCTCGACAGCGACTCCACAGCGTCGTCGGATCCGCGAGCTCGTCGCGACCAACGCCAAGTTCTTTGAGAACGGCAAGAGGAAGACGCTCGAACCCGTATTGAGCGCCTAAGAGAAGCACGCCGTCAATCCGACCAGCGCGCCGGGCCCACTGTCGACATGCATGCGCCCGGGAACCAGCGACTTGTCCGTCTGTGATAGGTTGCCCTGCGTTCACTCGTGAGCTGCGGCAAGTCCGGTGGCCCGACAAGAAAAACTTCAAACCAGATGTGCGGAGAAGTATGACGGCAGGACACACCCGTCGAAGTTCCTCAGAATTTACACCATCGCGGTGCAAGATGCGGGGGCGAGGCGACAAGATCCTCGCCAACTACTTTCCCTTGGTGCTCAAGCCAAGCGTCGGATCTTGGCTCATGCACTTGCCGGATGGCTCTATTTCTTCTTGGCGGATTTGTGCCACCAGTTTGTTGGCGCCTTCACAGTGACCACAAGCCTCATGGCGGAGAGTGATCTCCACCTGCTTGCCCGATGAGGAGGAATCTCTGCGCAAATTCATCCAGAGATTGATCGAGTGCACTACAACATCGGACATCCACCCTGCTGCGGTGATCGGTGCATTCCATCGAATGTACGAAATCGCAGGATGAGGGAGGAGATGGCGATGTGCAAAGTAAAAGACGTCGATGAGCTCACGCCCTGGCCGACAAGTGTGCCTGCTGAAGAAGGAAGAAGACTCCGAGGAGAGAGTGTGGGAGCAGAGTCGACAAGTGAGGGATCGCCCGGCAAGAAATAGGCAATGGCGGAACAACAGGAGGAAAAACCAAGAAGTACTAGTTGTCGAGCAGTCCGCAAGGATGGTGCCGCCAACAAATCCAAGGCGGTGGCTCGGCAAGGAGGTTGCCGTTGGCGCCGACCGCCAAGCTGTGGCGGCCGCCGACAAGCGACAGCTCCAACAAGCGATCTTGTAAAATCCACCGCACCAAAGGCCACGATCTCGAGCTGCAAGAAAGTCGAGCAGCTTGTTGAGCTACAAAGAGCTGAGTACGGCGGCGAGACAAGGAGAAGGCCCAAGAAGGTGCAGAGTGCGGTAAGAAGAGACCCGGTCGGGGAGGCAGCGGCAAGGAGACAGACCTCCCGTGGCGCGACAAGGAAGAAGGCGAAGATGAAGATGGCGAGGGCGATGAGGACGCGAAGGCTGATGAGCATGAGTTTCAAAAGGCAACAGAGGTCCTTTGCGTCGATGGTGGTGCGTCTCGCATACCTCGCACCGCCAACTCAAGCAATGGATGCGTGAGGTCAATGCAGCAGAACCATCCATAGAGTCACGCAAACCTCGAAGTGGTCCAAGACGCCCATCATCTTTGACATTGAGGATCACCCTGATCGCATCACTGCGGTCGGGTGTTTGCCGATGTTGGTCTCACCAACCATCCGCAACCTCAAGGTCACAAAGATGTTGGTTGACGGCGGGGCCGGCCTGAATTTGATCTCCTCTGCAGTGCTCCAGAAACTTCAAATCCCTGACAGCGAGCTCGAAGAAACTGGTACTTTCCAAGGAATCAACCCAGGAAGGAGCAAGCCCAAAGGGAAGATCACGTTGCCGGTAACATTCGGCAGCGAGCTCAACTTCAGAACTGAGAGGGTCACGTTTGACGTCGCCGATTTCCCATTGCCCTACAATGGCATACTTGGCCGTCCAGCACTCGCCAAGTTCATGGCCGCCTCTCATTATGCTTACAACCTACTCAAGATGCCCGGCCCGATAAGCGTCATTTCTGTCCATGGCGACAAGAAAGATGCACTTATCTGCGCCGACAAGATTTACCGGGATGCAGCAGCAGCGACAAATAGCAAACCACTTACCGCTGAAGCTCCCGGGGGGAAGAAGACCACCAGGTCCGGCAAGAGCTCTGTTGCCCACTCCGGCAAGCGCACCTCTTCGGAGTGCTGCGCTACCGTCGAGGACGCACCATCGAGCTCCACCGGCAAGTGCAACAAGACGATGGCAGCTCCGCCAAAGACCAAGAAGGTGCCCGCCAAGGAGGACGGCACTGGTGGTACCTTCACCATCAGTGCCACGCTTGATCCTAAATAGGAAGGCGAGCTCGTTGCTTTCCTGCGGGCGAATGTCGATGTGTTTGCATGGCAACCATCGACATCCCGGCGTTCTGTGAAAGTAATTGAGCACCACCTAGCTGTCTGTCCTCACGCGCGGCCCGTCAAGCAAAAAGTTAGGAAACATGCGTTGGAGCGCCAAGAGTTCATAGCGAAGAAATCAAGAAATTGGAAGCGGCGGGGCTTGTCGAGGAGGTCCTCCCCCCCGTGGTTGGCCAATCCGGTAGTGATGCATAAGGCTAATGGGAAATGGAGACTTTGTATTGACTTCACCGATGTTAATAAAGCTAGTCCCAAAGACCCATTTCCCTTGCCGCAGTCGACCAGATTGTTGACTCCACGGGTGGATGCGATCTGCTTCGTTTCTTGATGCATATTCAGGATATCATCAGATCTTCATGGCAGAAGAGGATGAAGAGAAAACCGCATTCATTACACCATGTGGCACGTACTGCTTTATACGGATGCCTTTCGGTTTGAAGAATGCTGGTTCAACCTTTGCAAGGATAGTCCATGATGCCTTTGGACCTCAGATACACAGAAATGTAGAAGCTTACATGGACGATATAGTGGTCAAGAGCAAAGACATGGCAACCCTGGTTCAAGATTTGGATGAGACGTTTGCAAATCTGCGCAAGATAAATCTCAAGCTCAACCCCGAGAAGTGCGTGTTTGGAGTCCCTTCCGGCAAGCTTCTCGGATTCTTTGTATCTCAGCGGGGAATTGAAGCCAATCCCGACAAGATCAAGGCCATTGAGCAGATCGAAGCACCAAAGCGCGTCAAGGAAGTCGGGAGGCTTGCCGGTTGCGTGGCTGCTCTCAGCAGGTTCATCTCTAAGTCTGCTGAACGCGCCCTGCCGTTTTTCAAGATTTTGAAAAAGGCATGTCCAATGAAATGGACTCCCGAAGCGGAGGCTGCGTTGCAGGACTTGAAGAGGTACCTGTCCTCCGCTCCAATACTTGTCGCACCTAAGCCACAAGAGAAGTTGCTGCTGTATATTGCGGCAACCAATCAAGTGGTTAGTGCTGCGTTAGTAGCGGAGAGGGAGGCAGATGATGAGCCGGCAACCGAGGCAGGCGCATCCAGCGACAAGCAAGGGGCTTCGCCGTCAAGCTCTGGTCCCGACAAGGACGGATTAGCGCAGGGTTGCGACAAGATACAGAAGAAGATGGTGCAGCGCCAAGTATACTTTGTCAGTTCCCTTCTGCAGGGGGCTAGATCAAGGTATTCTGATGTGCAGAAGCTGCTTTTCGGCCTCCTCATGGCCTCGAGAAAGCTGCGCCATTACTTCCAAGCACATGAGATAACAGTTGTCACTCGCTTTCGCTGAAGAGGATTTTGCAAAATCCGAAGCAACGAGCAGGATTGTTGAGTGGGCGGCTGGAACTGTCAAGCTTTGGTCTCAAGTTGAAAGCACTTCAACTATCGAGCAGGGCATTGGCAGAATTCATAGCGAGTGGGCGTAGCGCAAGAAGAGGAAATTCGAGAGCGAGCATCCCGTCAAGGAGGCAAATAAAGAGTGGCTGATGTACTTGATGGTGCCTTCTCGCTACAAAGGCGCCGGTGCTGGTGTGCTGCTTATGGCACCCACCGGGAGCACCTCAAGTACATAGTCCAGATGCACTTTCCCAAGGAACAAGCAACAAATAATACTGCAGAGTATGAAGTCTTGCTTGTCGGTCTCAGGATTGCGGTGGACCTTGGGATCAAGAAGCTCATTGTCAGGGGGGACTCGCAACTTGTCGTCCGCCAAGTAAATAAAGATTATCAGAGTTCGTTGATGGAAGCGTACGTCGATGAAGTGAGGAAGCTGGAAGAGCACTTTGAAGGCCTGCAAATGGAACACGTTCCAAGAGCACAGAATGATATAGCTGATGGCCTCTCCGAATGTGCCGCACTTAAATTACCTGTGGAACCAGGGATTTTTGTGCTCAAGCTGACTCAGCCAACCGTGACACCATCAACAGGACAGAACAAGAAGACAAAATTGGTTTCCGGCGACTACTTTCCGGCAGAGCTCTCTGAAGCCGCCGCCAAGAAGGTCCCTAAGACCAACGCAAACATCACTGAGGAGCAGTCTGCTCCGACAAACCATGCAGTTTGTATCGTTGAAGCAAACGGTCCCGACAAGTTTAGCTCCGGCAAGCTTGCCGGGGATCATCGAGCTCCGGTGGACCCAGAGGTCCTTGCCGTAGAAGCTGATGTTCCCGCAGTGGTAAATGAGCCTTTAGTCCTTGTTGTCGAGCCACAGGCTACAATGTGGGCGCAGCAAATCGTCCATTTCCTTCAGACAGGAGGACTTCCCGAAGAGCAAGAAGAAGCGGAAAAAGTAGCACGGCAGTCAAGTATGTATCAGTTTGTTGACAACATCCTGTACAGAAGAAGGCTCAACCGTGTGAAATTGAAGTGTATTTGCCGGGAAGATGGACAGAAGCTGTTGGCGAGATACATGGAGGCATATGTGGTCACCACATTGGCGCGAAGAGCACTTGCCGGCAAAGCCTTCCGGCAAGGTTTCTTCGGCGAAGCCCTCCGGGATGCAACTGCACAAGTAACCAAGTGTGAAGCGTGCAGTTCCATTCCAAGCAGATACACCAACCAGCTCAAGCTCTCCGGACGATCCCTTTATCCTGGCCCTTCTCGGTTTGGGGGCTCGACATCCTCGGCCCCTTCCCGAGCTGTCGGGGCTTTGAATACTTATGCGCCGCAATCGACAAGTTCACAAAGTGGCGGAAGTGGAACCAGTGAGGAAGGTGACAACCTGATCGGCCGTCAAGTTCTTCAGTCAATTGTTTGCCGCTTTGGGATTCCTAACGGATCATCACCGACAACGGCACACAGTTCACGAGTCGCACCTTCATGCGAGACGCCCAAGATCTTGGCACCAAGATCTGCTTTGCTTCGTTGCTCATCCGAGAAGCAGCGGTCAAGCAGAGAGCAAGCGCTGAAGTGCTGCGAGGACTCAAGACCAGAACTTTCGACGGGCTGCACAAGTCTGAAAGAACTGGATCGAGGAGCTGCGGTGGTTCTTTGGTCGATCAGACGACGCCGAATCGAGCCAGCGGCGGACACCCTTTGCTCTAGTCTACGGAGCAGAGGCAGTTCTCCCCACGGAACTCATATACGGGTCACCTCGAATGCTCGCTTATGATGAGCTTGAGCAAGAGCAGCTGCGACAAGATGACGCGCTGCTCCTCGAGGAAGATCGTCTTCAGGCTGCTGTCGAGCTGCTCGTTACCAGCAAGCTTTGCGTCGCTACCATAGCCGCAAAGTTAATGCCAGAAGCTTCGAGGAAGGCGACCTTGTTCTTCGGCGCGTTCAATCCGCCAAGAATTCCAACAAGTTGACGCCGAAGTGGGAAGGCCCTTATCGGGTGAAACGAGTCACTAGGCCCGGCGCTGTCCGCCTTGAGACCGAAGATGGCCTTCCGATGAGCAATTCCTGGAACATAGAGCATCTTCGCAAGTTTTACCCATGAGGCGCGGTTGCCGGAACCCGTTCCGCAACCACCCTTTTGTACAAGTCTTGCCGCTGTTGCATGTAATCCTTTGTACAAAGCCGGGCGCAGACCCCGTGCATCAGTAAAGCCTATGGTTGCGCGCATTTTGTCAATACATGCTTTCATAATCATATATGCATGTGTTTACTAACATCTTGTGCAGCACCGCGCCCGTATGGCGATAATGAGCCATTAGGCTCCACAACTTTATTTTCTCTTCTTTCTTCTCAAACAAGAAGAAGGTTCATCCACCCACAAGTTAACCGGGGAGGAGGAGATAATGATGTGGGCCGACAAGCGTCGCTCGAGGCTGTCGCCTTGCGGAAAATGGGCAATGAGAAAAGCTAAGTTGCTAAGTTTAAGCGACCAGTTTTAAATTTTTAAGTTATGTTCCTCGAACGATAGTACTTTGTATGGAAAACCTGTGCGCGGAGGAAACGAATCGTGACTGGTCGCGCCCTTACTTTGTTTCGAGTCCGCTCAACAAATTAAGTGAGCTGCGGCTAGTCCGCATGACGAGGTTGCTTGTCGGTGGCGACCCGCCCAGCGAGCTGCTGAAGTTCCTTTTCGGCGCTCGCGGCAAGGGTGCCTGCACCGGCAAGTTTTCCCTGAAAAGCGTAGGGCAATAACATACAAGGGAAGAAATCGAGTAAAGGAAATAACATTGTATTCGATTGCCCAAGATAGTGTATATTACATAATAACTTGTCGCAGATCTAATAGATTTTTCGCCTGAACATGATCTACAGCGACAAGGGAAAGATAGACTTGGCGGCCTAGTCCACGCGGTCGCCCTCGAGCCTCTTAACTCCGCTCACCCTGTCCACGATGGGTGCGACAAGGGTCTTGGCGCTTCAACATCGGGCGGATGGGGGCAGGGACTTGAGGGCCTTGGAGAAGTCGGCCTTTGGGTTGCGGAAGGCCACCTTCATCAACACCTTCGAGAGCCTCGGCATAGACTTGGCGTGATTCCTCCGCCCGGTTGCCGGGACTTCATCCGGAGCCGCTGGATACCCGCCAACACGCCTTTGAAGAATAGGCTGAGCTTGGCGCTGGGTTGGAGGTTCTCGTCGGTGGAATATCCAAGATCTGTCATCCCCAACTCTATCAGCTCATTATGGATGCGGTGGCGGTGTCCACAAGACCCTCTGTCCAATGCATTATGCTGTCCGAAGATTATTCAGGCGGTCACTGACATTCGACAGCAACTCCTCGGTGGCCTTGATCTTTTCCAGCAGGCCCGTTTCCGCTCCTTGGCGCCGTTCAGCGTCTCGTCAAGGTGGTCGATTTCAGCTCTAGATCCGCCTTGGAGTCCTTGGCGGCATCGAGCTCTTTGATCTTCTTAGCAAAAGCGACCTTGTAGCTCGCCGAGGTGTAGCGTCCTTCTCACGCTTCGCGCTTCAACCCGGCGACCTCCTCGGCACTCTTTGGAGGGTGGACTCCAGCTGAGCCACCCTCGTCTCCAATTCCCTCTTGGCGGCCTCGGCAGCTGCAGCGACATCTTTTGCCTCCGGCGGCCCGCCAACCGTCTGCTTCAGCGAGATCCTCCTCGTAGCTGTCGAGGTTGATCTTCCGTTCGCCAGCTCACCTTCTCGCGGAGAGCTTCTCACGGCGAGCCTCGCTACTCTTGACCTCGCCCTTCTCCAAGATGAAGGCCGTGCGCTCCTCAACAAGCTGCTCACGTGCCTCCGCTATATCCCGAAGGTTTCTTTATTGGCGTCGGAGCTCTTCGCGCGTTCTCCAAGTCAGCTCCGCCCTCGCGACAAGCGCCTCCACGGACTCCAGTTTGGCTTGGCGGCGCGGTGAAGCGACAACAACTTCCTTAGCAGCTGCTCCTCCTCGGGCTCACGCTGCTGCTGCTCGGTGCATCAACCAGCGACAGCCGGCGGAGGCAAGCAGTTCCGCATCGAAAGTCTCCCCTCGACGGTGCCACGGGCTTGATGCCCATGGCAGCTTGATGAAGACACCCTCGCCAGCCTTTAGGTAGGCGCCGGGCTGAGCTCCTCGAGTCAGTGCGGCATCGGTGGCGGGGGATCGGCGGTCGGTGCAGCGCCTAGCGCTCCTGCGGCCTCCGGGCCGTCAGTGCGATCGCCAGATTCCTCCCGAGCCTCGCGGCCGGTATCCTCGGCAACCTCGCTAAGCGGGCCCGTCGGCGCCAGCCCCTCCTCCATGTTGGCAGCGTCGACATTGTCGCCATGTGGCGTCTTCCTCGCCCGGCAGCCTCGGTTTCCATCGGATCTCCGGCAGATGGATCTGATGACCAGAAGAAGAAAGCACGAATCAAGCAGATATTCGAAAGAGAAAAACGGAAGAAAAGAACCCAAGGGAAACTTTCAAACAAGAAGATTACCTCCAGTAGGGTCTGTTGCCGCGGTCTCCACCACTGGAGAGTCGTCGGCGCCGGCCCTTGTCGGGGAAGCTCCCCTTGTCGGAGAGGCCTCCCTTGCCGGAGAGCGCTCCCTTGGCGGAGAATTCTCCCTTGGAGGCGTAGTTGAGCAAGCAGAATTTCGGGAGTGAGCTCCGGAGCCTCTTGATGAGGCTGAACCTCAGGAGTAGCCTTCGGTGCTCCATGATGTGGCTGCTCTGCTCCTACGAAATTCGACAAACCAGATATCAGTGACCAAAAAGCACCCAAGCGCGCCTAACCATGAGAAGCATACCAGACACTTACGCTGGGGGCTGCGCTGGGGGCTGCTCTGTTGAAGGGTCGCCGGATCCGGCAAGGGAGTCCCGGACGTACCCCCTGTTGCTACAGGGGAGTCATCTGAGACGACAACCACCGGCGTCTTGGCCCTCTTCGGCGCTCTCTGAGCTAACGCCCTGAAGAAGAAAGTTCGGAGTGGAACTAATCAGATATAAGATAAAGCAATAAATTGGGAGGTTACAAATAGCAGCGACAAGAGCTTACTCTTCCTCTTCTTCCTCGGAGCTGAGGGCGGAGAGATCAAACTCTGCTCGGTGACGGATTGGGGGAGAAGACTCCCTCTGACGCTTGGCGGGTGCAGGGGCCGTGACTCCGGAAGGCCCCGCGCCCGTCGTCGTGGCGGAATGAGGCGCCCCCGCGGCAACGGAACTTGCCGCGGTGGAGCGCGTCGGACGGCGAGGCAGCTGTTGGACCATGTGCTCCCCCGCCACTTCTCCGGTCTTCCGGAGACGTCTCCTTGGCGGGGCGGCGAACTCCTCCTGCGGCAAGCTACTTGACGGCGGAGGAGGCGGCGCCCGCAAGCTCACTTAGGTTGTTGTCGGGCTCGGTCTGCTCCTCCTCACCGAGCGAACTCTTCTTGGTCGGCAAGGCTTGCCGCCTCGGCCCTCTGCCTCCTCGACAGTAAACCCAAACGCGCCGGCGGCGGCGGCCTCTACAGCCTCCTCCAACCTTGTGGCGATGCGCGCCATCTCCTGAGCAGTGGTGTCACGGGTGAGCCGCCTCTTCTCGTCGGCGCGGATCGGCACTTCAACCAAGTTGTCGAAGAACTGCTGCACTATGTCATCGGCGGGCTCCTGCCAAGTTGGAACGATCCCGTGGGAATCGTACAACGGCATTATCGCGCGGATGCTATCAAGCGACGAGTTGTTGCACCAGGGCACAACTCCCCTCGGCAACATGCACCATCCAGGGTTATCCTCTTCAGGCTTGAACAGCTCCCGCAGCATGCCGTCAAGCTCCAGGGTAGTGAAGTTCCAATTCAGACCTGGGCGCAGCCTCATGATATCCGCCGCGTTCTGGAATTCCCAAGCAGGCCTCCCTTTCTCCTGCAAGGGCGCAATGCGGCGGCGAAGGAAGTCCGCGCCAACTGCCCCCACGGTAAGCCCTGCTTGCGGAGGCATAAATCCTAGTCGTGGCAATCCTCAACTTGTCGTCGCCGGCGCCAAGTTGCTCCAATCGTTACCCGCGAACTATGGGGGTCTTCTTGAGGCAGTAAAGGCTGTGGCTCCTCCTCTAAGATCCAACACTAGTCAGCCCTCCACTCCTCCCACTTGCTGCGCAACTCTCCGTCAAGATACGCTTCCTTCTTGCCGATCTTAGAGGTCCATGCAATTCCTCCGACAGCGGCTCTCCTCTCTCTACGCTGGGTGAGAAGTAGTGGCGGAAGAGTGCGACATTTGGGTGGACCCGACAAAGTTCTCGCAGAGATGTGCAGCAGCCATGGTAAGGATGGCGTTGGGGGTGAAGTCAAGGAGGCGGAGGCCATAAGTGTTCATGACATCGCAGAAGAATTCAGAAAAGTGGCAGAGCCTGCACCAAAAAATCGCGAAGAAGGGTACGAAGGAGACCTTAGCAGATGTGGCGGCGGAGATGACCCTCGTCTGGCGCGGATCGCCCGGGTCACCGTCGACGAGAAGAGGTAGTACAGCTCCGCAGCTCCTTCTGTTGAGCAGGGGATCGAAGAGGGCCCGCTCCTTCCGCGCCGCCATGAGCCTGCGCCTCGGCAGATTTCACGCCTTTTCCTTATCGGCCTTCGGAGCCATAGGGAGTCGAGGTGGAGGAAGCCGACGGCGTTGGTGGCACCGGTGGCGATGGAGGGGGCGGAGCGTCGCTCTCTTTGGGGTCAAGAAGAAAGGGCAAAGCGACGGGGGTTTCCGATGTGACAGCAAGGGCAAGTGGGTGTCCTGCCCCGGTTCCCCCGCTTATAAAGGGGAGAGGGGACGGGCGTTCCGATTTTTCCCATTAAAGAAAGCCCCACGACCTCCCCCACGACGCCACGTCCGGTCCGTGCCGTTCGTGGGGGACGTGGTGGGTCCAAGGCAAATAACGGCGTAATCAAGACCACGCGTGCCCGTGCACTGTTTTGGGCCTGGCCCAACAGAGCTTGGCGTCGTGTGTGGCCCGAGCCGGGGCTCTGCCGGTGTACTAGAGTAGGGGTACCCTAGTACCCGAACTTCGTCTGCAGACGATTGCAGCGCTCCACGACAGGACTGGCCCGGCGTCCGCCAAGATCTCGGCGGCTCCTTTGGAGCCATTCAAGAACAAAGTAGTTAAGACCCCGGCAAGAGGAGCTTGCCGGGAAGGCCACTCAGGGCGCAAAGGAAACAAGGCCCCGGCAAGAGGAGCTTGCCGGGAAGGCTTGGCGGGCGCTGGACCCCCAAGCGCGACAAGGTTCCTGCCGCGGCAAGGCGCTGTCAGGCGGGGACCTCTCTTCATCTCCGCTCCAGCTCACCCGTAGCGTGTCACCACGGGATTCTCCCATGTACGCGTGTCGACGGGCTGTGCAGCCAGCGGGAGTAGCGACAAGCGGCGCCGACAAGCTACCATCGTGGCAAGCGGAGGCGCCAGCGGTCCCTGTTACCTTTGTTGAGGCGGCCGAGGCGGGCATTGATGACTCTTGTCCCTTGCCGTCGAGAGTTAGGTATAGGTTCTTTGACACCTGCATAAAGCGGTGTACCAACCTAGGTTTTACCATTGTAACCTTGTCTACTTGCCACATGTGGTGACCCCTTGTGCCTATAAAAGGAGGCCCAAGGCAGCGTAGAAAGGGTTGGCTGAGTTCGGTCCAGCCAGGCTTAGTTCATCACATTCAGGCTAGGTCTTGTAGCACCCATTGCTCCCTAGCAAGAACACAAGATAATCCACAAAGCAGCAGTAGGAGTATTATCTCCCCGGAGAGCTCCGAAGCTGGGTAAATCCGCTCGTGTGCATCGCCTCGATCCGCTCTTTGTGCAATCTCCGCCCCCTCCGAACCACAAGGGACCCAGGTCCCGTAGGTGCTCGTGGGACCCGATCAGCTCTCCCCCGACATGGGCCCTAACCCATAGGTCTTTTTCCAGGATCTTACCTGACTCTTCTAATTCCCCCGGAGTTATTCTCAATTCTTTTCAAGTGTGACGTAAGAATGAATTTCATCAGTCAGATGCCTTTTCCAAGATCAATTTCAAGTCATTTCATTGTTGACTCAACCTCTCTGTTTTTCTTTCTTCCGGAGTATCTCATTAATTTTGGTGATGTTTCTCGTTGTCATTTGAAGACCGTCGTAGATTTTTTTTCTCTTAAATCTTGTCCGTTCTCCCGGAGATTCGCGGTGCTAGCTCGATGTTATCATATCTAGTTGTTTCCAGTTGTGCAATTCTTTTCATCCATCCGGAGTACTTCAGGTGTTGCTTTCGCTCTCGATCATCCGGAGGCCATCTTTTCGGAAGATTTCTTCGTTCTAAGTTTTCAAATTTGTTCTCCAATTATTCCATATTCGTGCCCCTTCGTTCGTCTCAATATTCTTCCGGTGCTTCGTTCAAGTATTCTTCTATCAGTTCGCGATCTCTTTGTTCTCTTGCATTTTAATTCCCTCAAGTATCTTCATGCTTTTCTAATTCTTTCCGGCGATCCGTTCTCTTCTCTTTGTTCATTTTCATTTTCACGGTGGTTCGTTGAAGATTTCTTTTCGGTTTTTCATCATAGTTAATCCATTCGTTTCTTTCCAATCATACCGGTGGTTCATGAAGACTCTCTCCAGTTTTGTGCTATCCCTTCTCAATCCTTTTTCAAGAATAATAAGTAGTATGCCAGATCCATTGTTGGTCATCAATTTAATTTGATGAAGGATAAGCATACAATAAATCTTATTCTTATTTCATCCAAGTGTTTAATCCCTTTCTTCGGAGTTTGTTCTTGATGAATAAATTCTAGTTCCAAGTCTTTTCATCTTTTCTTTTCCGGAGTTCAATTATTTCCTCGGCCATCTCGTCGGAACCTCTAACTAAATCACCGCAAGGCTCACCTTATTCTTTCATCCTTCATTTCTGTCTCATCATCCTTTTTGTTACCGGAGTTCTTCATGGTGGTTCTTCATGATTTAATTCATTCTTCAAGTGTTCATCAAGGTTCTTTTGGAGGAGCTCAAGAAGCTTTCTTTCTTGCGTCTCAAAGTGCATTTAATTCTCCGTATTCTTTTGAACTGGAGTTTTGCATTTCTTCGTTCTTCTATGCTATCCAATCATTTCGGTTTGTGGCCGGTTGTCACCTTATGATCTTGAGATGTTACCATAAGACCACAACAAGCTTATTCTTTTCATTGTTGATTTTCACAACCACTCCGTTTAAAACTTCCTTCTAAAGATGCTCTCAATTTCATTCGTGGTACAAGTTGTCATTTTCTACTCCGTTCTTTTCATTCAACTCTTTCAATTCTTTCCGGAGGTTTTGTGTCATGTCTTCATCAAGTATCATTCCATCCTCTCAAGTTCATGTTCTATTCTTTCCTTGTTCAACCGGAGTGCTTTCAGAGTCTATCTTGATTCCGTGAGCTTTCGATTCTCGTCATTCTTGTCGTTTCTCTCTTCTTCTCGTATGCTCTCGATTCTTTGCTTCTTATCTTGAGTTCTTGTTTCGCCTCTTCCTCTTTCCCTTCCGTCTCGGTCCTAAGATCTCGGGACGAGATCTCTTGTTAGTGGAGGAGTGTTGTAACGCCCCGGATCCGATCCGCCAGGTGGCCGCCAGTTATTCGTCGTCGTTGCCATGTCATGTGCTTGTGTGTTGCACTTTGCCATGTCATCATCTGCATCTCATATCATGTCGTCATATGCATTTCATTTTGCATACGTGTTCGTCTCATGCATCCGAGCATTTTCCCCGTTGTCCGTTTTGCAATCCGGCACTCCTATGTCTCCCGGCGCCCCCTTTTGTCTCTCTTCGTGTGCGGGTATTAAACTTTCTCGGAATGGACCGAGGTTTGTCAAGCGGCCTTGGTATAGCACCGGTAGACCGCCTGTCAAGTTTCAGATCATTTGGAGGTCGTTTGGTACTCCAACGGTTAACCGGGTAACCGTAAAAGCCTCTTTTGTGTGCAGCCCAACACCCCTTCCAAAGTGGCCCAAAACCCAGCAAACTCCCCTCCATGCTCTAGGTCGTTCGATCACGATCGTGTGGGCGAAAACCGCACCTCATTTGGACTCTCCTAGCTCCCTCTACCTATAAATATGTGGCCTCCCCCGAAATTTCCGCTGTCCAAACCCTAGTCCATCTCCTCCCGCCGCCGCCGGAAAAAAAATCCGGGCAGCGGACATGTCCGCCCCGCCGCCGCGCCCAATCGGATCTCGCAGCGTGGCGCCCCGCCACCCGCTGCCGCCATGCCCTTTCGGCCCACGGGAACCCGCCCGGCTCGCGCCGGGCCCGTTCTTCGCCGCCGTTCGCCGCGCCATCCGCCGCCGTCGCCGCCCGCCACCACCGCGCCCGCCCGGCCTTCCCCACCGAAGTTCCCAGGGCCCGCTTCGCCTCCGCCCGCCTCTCTCGCGGCGACCGCCGCTGTGGCGCGCCCCTCCGCCCGATCCGCGCCACCGCCCGGTCCGGCCGCCCGCCGCCGCCGCCGCCTCCGATCGCCTCCGCCGCTTCGCCGGGCCTTGACTTGCCGCCCAGCCGCCCCGACCAGCGCCGCCCCTCCACCGTGCCTCCGAGCCCTCCACCACCGTCCCGCGCGGATCCGGAAGCTCCGGCCGGATCCGCCCTGCCTCAGAATCCGTGCAGATCCAGAGGTTGACCCCGAATCCACTAAGTCCCCGAATCTGCTAATATTTTCATGCATTTTCATCGCATCGTATCTCTGCACCCGTAGCTTCGTTTCGTGCGTGTAATATGTCAAATTGTTCGCCTCGACGAGTACATCATTTCATTCCATTGCAACATTTTCATTTGAGGTCATGTTGATGCCCGAAATGCTGTTAGAAGAGGGCTATGTGATGTTAGTTTCAGATTCTTATTAGAACATGCACTTTTGTTATTTTTGCCATGATGGATGTGTGCATCCTATGAACTTGAATCCTACATGTGTTTTGTAATATGCCATGCCATCTTTACAGGGGTGTATTCCATGTATTTTTGTGAACCTGTTATTATTTGCAATCTTGTCATGTCCTTTTGAGCATGTTCTAGTGATTTATGGAGTTAGCTCAGTGTTCATGTTTTGTCATGCTTTACCTGTACTTCATGCCCATGCATTTTGTTTTCATGTTGAGGTCCTGTAGCATGTTTTTTTGATGCTTGCAATAAGCCTACTTGCTGTTATGGACAGATTGTTGTTATAACTTGTATAGAGTGTATGTGTTGAACCGTTCCTCCGTTTTGAGCGTGCTCTATATGAAACTTGCTTAGAATTTCATGTAGTTTCATATTATCATGTTGCATCCTTGTTTTGAGGTGTTTGCTTGATGTTTGTATGCATTTTGCATCAATGCCATGTTTAACTTCTTTTGCTCATATCTTCTAGGCCGTAGCTCCGAATTAAATGAACTTTATATGTAACTTGACTAGAATTTCGTGTAGATCATCATGGTGCATCTTAACTTGCTGTTTAACAACTTGAACATAAGGTTTATTCAGATATGTACCAATTTTGAAATTTGCATATGAGGACTTACCGAAATTGTTATATGTTGTTTCCGGCCTCATTTAAACTTGCCTTGATGTGTTGTTCTTGTTTGCATCATCTCTTGCCATGACTAGCCTCATCTAGATTTGTCATGCATCATGTTTGTTGTGCATCATGTCTTGTTCATGTGTGGTGTGTTTACTATGTTGTGTGCTTCTTCTTGTTAGTTCATGTTTCGTTACGATTGTGAGGATTCGTTCGTCTACGCTCGGTTCGGCTTCATCCGTTCGTCTTCTTCATGGACTCGTTCTTCTTCCTTGCGGGATTTCAGGCAAGATGACCGCTACCCTGGATCTCACTACTATCATTGCTATGCTAGTTGCTTCGTTCTATCGCTATGCTGCGCTACCTACTACCTGTTTATCAAGCCATCCCAAATTGCCATGTCAGCCTCTAACCTTTTGCATCCTTCCTAGCAAACCGTTGTTTGGCTACGTTACCGCTTTGCTCAGCCCCTCTTATAGCGTTGTTAGTTGCGGTGAAGATGAAGTTTGTTCCTTGTTGGAACATGGAGATGTTGTTCCTTGTTGGAACATGTTTACTTGTTGGGATATCACAATATATCTTATTTAATTAATGCATCTATATACTTGGTAAAGGGTGGAAGGCTCGGCCTTATGCAGTGTTTTGTTCCACTCTTGCCGCCCTAGTTTCCGTCATATCAGTATTATGTTCCCGGATTTTGCGTCCCTAACGCGGTCGGGTGATTTATGGGACCCCCTTGACAGTTCGCTTTGAATAAGACTTTTCCAGCAAGGCCCAACATTGGTTTTACCATTTGCCTGACCTATTACCTTTTACCTTGGGAGTCGCGCATCCCAAGGGTCATCTTTATTACCCCGGGCAAGTGCTTGTCTAGCGTTGGTCCAAACTAGAGCACCGTATGGGACCATCCCTTGGCAACAGGTTACGTCGGTACCTGACGCTTAGCTTATCCGGTCGTGGCACGAGGCGAGATACGTGCGGCTACTATCGAGGTGTCGGCGCGCGGAGGTCTTGCTGGTCTTGTTTTATTCTTTGTCGAAATGTCTTGTAGCTGGGATTCGAGACTGATCGGGTCTTCCGGGAGAAGGAATGTCCTTCGTTGATCGCGAGAGCTTATCATGGGCTAAGTTGGGACACCCTGCAGGTATAAACTTTCGAGAGCCGTGCCCGTGGTTATGTGGCAGATGGGAATTTGTTAATATCCGGTTGTAGTAAACTTGAAGTAATCTCTTGAAAATACACCAACCGTGTGCGTAACCGTGAGTGTCTCTTTTGGGGTTGATCGAGAGAGAACACGGTTTTCGGGTTATGTCGGCGTAAGTAGGAGTTCAGGATCACTTCTTGATCATACTAGTTGACGACCGTTCCTTTGTTTCTCTTCTCGCTCTCATTTGCGTTGGTTAGCCACCATATATGCTTAGTCGCTGCTGCAACCTCACCACTTTACCCCTTCCTTTCCCATTAAGCTTTGCTAGTCTTGATACCCATGGTAATGGGATTGCTGAGTCCTCGTGGCTCACAAATTACTACACCACCAATTGCAGGTACAGGTTATGCGCTGATCATGACGTGAGAGCGATGTTCGCTTGTATTGGAGTTGTTCTTCTGCTTCTTCTTCGATCAGGGGATAGGTTCCAGGTCGGCAGCCTGGGCTAGCAGGGTGGATGTCGTTTGAGCTTCTGTTTATGTTTCATCCGTAGTCGGATGTTGATCTTGTATATGATGTTGTTGATGTATTCTTGTGGCATTTGTGCCTTATGTTTGTATCCCCATCTATTATGTAATGTTGATGTAATGATATCCACCTTGCAAAAGCGTTTCAATATGCGGGTCTATCCTTGGTGGGACCGTCGAGTTCCTTTTGGATAGGGTCGCATATTGGGCGTGACATCGTCCGCGCCGCAGGGGGTTCCCCGGCGCTTTTCCTCTCTCTGCCACGCCCTCCGCCGGCCACGGGCGACGTGGCTAATAGAGCTTCACGGGAGAGTTCTGTTAGCACGACGGCATGATGATCGTGATGATGTTGCTACCGACGCAGGGCTTCGCCTAAGCACCGCTACGATATGACCGAGGTGGAATATGGTGGAGGGGGGCACCGCACACGGCTGGGATAGATCAATAGATCAACTTGTGTCTAGAGGTGCCCCCCGCCCTGTATATAAAGGAGCAAGGGGGGGAGGTGGCCGGCCAAGGAGGGCGCGCCATGGGGGGAGTCCTACTCCCACCGGGAGTAGGACTCCTCCTTTCCTTGTTGGAGTAGGAGAAGGGAAGGAAGGAAGAGAGGAGGAGAAGGAAAAAGGGGGCACCGGCCCCCCTCCTTGTCCAATTTGGACTAGAGGGGGAGGGGGGGCGCGGCTGCCCTGGCCGCCCCTCCTCTTCTCCCACTAAGGCCCATTAGGCCCAGTATACTCCCCGGGGGGTTCCAGTAACCCCCCGGTACTCCGGTAAATGTCTGAAACCTCCCGAAACACTTCCGGTGTCCGAACACAGTCATCCAATATATCGATCTTTACGTCTCGACAATCTCGAGACTTCTCGTCATGTCTGTGATCATATCCGGGACTCCGAACTACCTTAGGTACATCAAAACACAAAAATTCATAATACCGATCGTCACCAAACTTTAAGAGTGCGGACCCTACGGGTTCGAGAACTATGTATACGTGACCGAGACACGTCTCCGGTCAATAACTAATAGAGGAACCTGGATGCTCATATTGGCTCCTACATATTCTACGAAGATCTTTATCGGTCAAACCGCATAACAACATACGTTATTCCCTTTGTCATCGGTATGTTACTTGCCCGAGATTCGATCGTCGGTATCTCAATACCTAGTTCAATCTCGTTACCGGCAAGTATCTTTACTCATTATGTCATCCATCATCCCGCAACTAACTCATTAGTCACATTGCTTGCAAGTATTATACTGATGTGCATTACCGAGAGGGCCTAGAGTGTAACGCCCCGGATTCGATGCGCCAGGTGTCTGCCAGTTTTTCGCCGTTGTTGCCATGTCATTTTCTTGCGTGTTGCATTTTGCCATGTCATCATCTGCATTTCATCTTCATGTTTTTCAAAAAGTTGCATCCGAGCTTTTCCCCGTTGTCCGTTTTGCAATCCGGGACTCCTATGTCCTCCGGCGTCCCCCTTTTGTCTCCTGTTGTGAGCGGGTGTTAAACTTTCTCGGAATGGCCGAGGTTTGCCAAGCGGCCTTGGTATAACACCGTGAACCGCTTGTCAAGTTTCGTGCCATTTGGAGGTCGTTTGGTACTCAAGCGGTTAACCGGTAACCGTAAAGCCCTCTTTGTGTTGCAGCCCAACACCCTCCAAAGTATTTAAAACCCATCCTAACCCCTCCATGCTCTTAGTCGTTCGATCATGATCGCGTGTCCGAAAACCGCTCCTCATTTGGACTCTCCTCGCTCCCTCTACCTATAAATATGTGCTCCTCGTCCAAATTCCACATCAAATTCAACCTAACCCTACAAAACGCCATCCGCCGCCACCGTCTGCGTCCGCCCGCGCGGACATGATCGCCGCCCGCGCCAGCCACTCCGGAGCCGCCATGTGGCGCCCAGCGCCCACATCGCCCGCAGGCTCGCTGAGCCCACTCGGGCCCAGCTTGAGCCCGTCCTGCGCCGCCGCCCGGCCTGACGCATCGCCCGCGCCGATGCCCGCCGAGCCCGAGCCGCCCGCAGCTCCGCCGCCGATCACCGTCCCCCGCCGGGTCGCCGCGCCGCCTCCTGCGTGGCACCGAGTCTCGCCGGACCCGCCGCCGCCGGGATCTCCGTCGCCGCCCTCCGCCGGCTACGCCGCCCGGCCCGCTCCTCCGCCCGTAGCTCCCGCTTGCGCCGTCGTCGCCCGCAGCTGCTCGACCCATGAGCTCGACGGCCCCGCGCCCCGTCTCCGGCCAGATCCGGTCGTGGGTCGACCGGATCCAACGCCCCCTCGCCGGCGCCGCCCGTCCCCGGCCGTCTTCCCCAGCCCCGGCCATCCTTGTATCCCGCGCCGAATCTGGATCCCACAGGTTGACTTCCAGCCCCCTCGATTTTTCTCTAAGTGTGAGATATTTGCATATTTTTAGCTCCTGTTCATCGCATCATAACTCAGCATCCGTGGCTCCATTTCGGGCGTGTAGCATATCAAATTGTTCATCATGAGATGCTCTTCATTTTATTCCATTGTGACATGTTTGTTTGAGGTCATATTGATGCCCTAATCATTGTTGCAAGAGTGCTATATGATGTTAATCTGCTGAAACTGTTATAACTTGGTGATTTGTTATTTTTGTTGCATTTGATGTGTGAATCTTATGAGCATGAGCTCTACATGTGTTTTGAACTACATCATGCCATATTTACAAGGGTGCAATCCATGTATTTTTGTGAGTTCTGTAGTGAGTGAATCAAGCTTGTTAAGTAGGGTACTTGCTGTTGCTGTTTTGGTAGGGCGATTCTGTTATATTTTGTTGCCATGTAAACCTGTTGCTACAAGTCATTCCATGAATAATATGGAGAAGTTCACTAAGGATGTTTTGTCATACATATCATGTTCTATCCATCCATGCCCCTATTTGCATTTATTGATTGTTGTATATTGTCCATATCTTGCTCCAAAGTTGCTAAATAATGTTGCTGTCAGCCTGTTAACATTAAGATCAGTTTTGCCATGTGATTTTCTAGTGATCCATGTACCCTATGAACTTGTTCTTGTCAGGCTTAGCTTCATAAACATGTCTTCTTACTTTTGGTTGCCTTGTCATGCCATGTAATTCTCTGTGGTGAGTGGTACAAGCTCACCAACATGCCTACTTATCGTTGTTCCTGCCATGTTTGAATCTGTCATATAACTTGCCATGTTTACATGGGTGCCATCATATCTTATGATCCTTTTTGGCTAATGGTCAGTAAAGGACTTTTGTTCTATGCATTTAGTAGTATCATGCCATGCCATGTTTAACTTGTTTTTCTCATATCTTCTAGGCCGTAGCTCCGAATTAAATGAACTTTATATGTAACTTGACTAGAATCTCGTGTAGATCATCTTGGTGCATCTTAACTTGCTGTTTAACAACTTGAACATAAGGTTTATTCAGATCTGGACCAATTTTGAAATTTGCATATGAGGACTTACCGGATTTATTATACGTTGTTTCCGGCCTCATTTAAACTTGCTTTGATATGTTGTTCTTGTATGCATCATCTCTTGCCATGAGTAGCTTCATGTAGTCTTGTCTTGCATGATGCTTGGTTGTGCATCTTGTCTTGCCTATGGGTGGTGTGTTTACCATGTTGTGTGTTTCTTCTCGATAGTTCATGTTTCGTTGCGATCTTGAGGATTCGTTCGTCTACGCTTGGTTCATCTTCGTGGCTTCATCTTCTTCATGGACTCGTTCTTCTTCCTTGCGGGATTTCAGGCAAGATGACCGTCACCTTGGATCTCATTACTATCATTGCTATGCTAGTTGCTTCGTTCCATCGCTATGCTGCACTACCTATCGCTTACTCTTCAAGCCTCCCAAATTGCCATGAACCTCTAACATTTGTCACCCTCCCTAGCAAACCGCTGTTTGGCTATGTTACCGCTTTACTCAGCCCCTCTTATAGCGTTGCTAGTTGCAGGTGAAGATGAGATTGCTCAATGTTGGATTATGTTTAAGTTGGGATATCACAATATCTCCTATATTATTAATGCATCTATATACTTGGTAAAGGGTGGAAGGCTCGGCCTTATGCCTGGTGTTTCGTTCCACTCTTGCCGCCCTAGTTTCCGTCATATCGGTATCATGATCCCGGATTTTGCGTCCCTAACGCGGTTGGGTGATTTATGGGACCCCCTTGACAGTTCGCTTTGAATAAGACTCTTCCAGCAAGGCCGAATATTGGTTTTACATTTGCCTCAGCCTATTACCTTTTCCCTTGGGAGTCGTGCATCCCAAGGGTCATCTTTATTTTAGCCCCCCGGGCCAATGCTTGTCTAAGTGTTGGCCCAAACTAGAGCACCGTGCGGGACCATCCCTTGGCAACTTGGGTTACATCGGTACCTGTATGCTTCGCTCATCCGGTGTGTCCTGAGAACGAGACACGTGCGACTCCTATCGGGATTATCGACACTCCGCTTTGCTGGTCTTGTTTTACCATTGTCGAAATGTCTTGTAACCCGGGATTCCGAGACTGATCGGGTCTTCCCGGGAGAAGGAATATCCTTCGTTGACCGTGGGAGCTTATAATGGGCTAAGTTGTGACACCCCTACACGGTTTGAACTTTCGAAAGCCGTGCCCGCAGTTATGTGGCAGATGGGAATTTTTTAATGTCCGGTTGTAGTAAACTTGAAGTAAACTCTTCTAAAATACACCAACCGTGTGCGTAACCGTGAGTGTCTCTTTTCGGGGTTGATCGAGAGGAGAACACGGTTTTTGGGTTATGTCTAACGTAACTTTGAGTTCAGGATCACTTCTTGATCATTACTAGTTGACGACCGCTTGCTTTGCTTCTCTTCTCGCTCTTGTTTGCATAAGTTAGCCACCATACATGCTTAGTCGTTGCTGCAACCTCACCACTTTACCCCTTCCTTACCCTTTAAGCTTTGCTAGTCTTGATACCCATGGTAATGGGATTGCTGAGTCCTCGTGGCTCACAGATTACTACAACAACAGTTGCAGGTACAGGTATTGCGATGATCATGATGCGAGAGCGATGTTTGCTTGTTTTGGAGTTCTTCTTCTGCTTCTTCTTCGATCAGGGGATAGGTTCCAGGTCGGCAGCCTGGGCTAGCAGGGTGGATGTTGTGTGAGTTTCTGTTTGTGTTTCATCCTTAGTCGGATGGTGATCTTATGTATGATGTTGTATTCGTGTGGCATTGTATGCCTTTTGTATGTATCCCCATCTATTATGTAATGTTGATGTAATGATATCCACCTTGCAAAAGCGTTTCAATATGCGGTTCTATCCTTGGTGGGACCTTCGAGTCTCTTTAGGATAGTATCGCATATTGGGCGTGATACAGAGATACATCTCCGACAATCGGAGTGACAAATCCTAATCTCGAAATACGCCAAATCAACAAGTACCTTCAGAGACACCTGTAGAGCACCTTTATAATCACCCAGTTACGTTGTGACGTTTGGTAGCACACAAAGTGTTCCTCCAGTAAACGGGAGTTGCATAATCTCATAGTCATAGGAACATGTATAAGTCATGAAGAAAGCAATAGCAACATACTAAACGATCAAGTGCTAACCTAACAGAATGGGTCAAGTCAATCACATCATTCTCCTAATGATGTGATCCCGTTAACCAAATAACAACTCATGTCCATGGCTAGGAAACTCAACCATCTTCAATTAACGAGCTAGTCAAGTAGAGGCATACTAGTGACACTATGTTTGTCTATGTATTCACACATGTATTATGTTTCCGGTTAATACAATTCTAGCATGAATAATAAACATTTATCATGATATGAGGAAATAAATAATAACTTATTATTGCCTCTAGGGCATATTTCCTTCACCTCATACATGCTCCAGAGGTCTACGAAGCACATCTTCAAAGACTGTGGCCAATCTTGATCAACCCACTCCAGGTAAGAACACTTTTGTTCATCCTATAATATTTAAAATTTGACCAGTAAAAATTGTAGGGGAAATGGGTTTATAGCAACATAGAAAATCACCAATACTTATTTTGAAAAACTGAAGAAACAGGTTAATTATGACATATCTTATCAAAAAGATCAATGTGCGAATGAATTAATTACTACTGAGACAACAACCAAATTCTGAAACATCAGAAGCTATAATTAACTACAACAACGCTACAAGTTCTTACTCATGTACTATAAATAAAAAATTGAAAATTTTATGAGGAAGCTAAATATAACTGCAACATCATAGCGACCGTGTTTGGATGAAATCAAATTGATACTAACAGGTGTGTACATGCACAAATTTAGTAACATAGAACTAATAGCACTAAGGTCGTCCACTATGCATGCCAAAACCGGTGTAAAGACAATTGTTGCTACATTTTGCACCAGTGCCCTGCACTGGCAAGCCGATGCAGCGGAAACAAATCTGGGACCCAGACTCCGGAGCACCTAGTTGCTCCGATGCCCAGTTTCTTCATACCATACAGATTTAGTATTTTTACTGCTTGGCTGCTCGGGTGTGTGGACCAAAGTTAGTTGCACATACTGCTGAAGTGGCGCCAAATAATTTTCTAATGGCTCCGCTGATGAGATGGCAACATTTTTAGATACCATGTACAATCTGTGCCACTGTCTTAGGATGTGTTTGGTTGAAGGTGTGTATGAATGGGTTGGGACCGTGACAGTGTCTAACCTTCTCTGCACATGCTAGAAACTTCCTCCCACTGTCCACAGATTCAAAGGAAACTAGCTTCACGCATGTAGATTGATGGTGACAACGAGCAGACTGATCTTCAGCCACCCTGCTCCATTCGTTGCAACTGATGGTCCTAGGGAGCTACAAGAGGAAGAAATGACTCAAATCGACCGCCGGGTTAAAAATCCTTCATTCCAAGTCATAGCCCGAGAGAGAGAATAGAGGCATACCCGGGTGGTGAAGGAGTCATCGTCGGAGGAGGAACCGCTGGATAGGTCAGTGAAGAAGACCATGGCGACCCTGGTCGTAGGATGCGAGACGGCAAGAGCGAGGAAGCAAGCAAGGAAGAGGCTATAGCTTAGGAAGAAAGGAAGGAAGGAAGGAGGAAACATGGGAAATCTGACTTGTGGTCGGGGAGAAAAGGGGTGGGGAAGGGGGGCGGGGGCAGATATTTCGGCGGTAGGCCAAAAATTTCGAAACGTGGAGGGAAACTTTACGCGTAGTGCCACTGGACACCATTCACTTTGAACGATTGTGTACATCACAAATGATTCTTCTGCTTTACGTGCATGGGATGAATTTGATAATTCAAATTTTGGTGGAAATTTCCCCGGGTACTGTCCTCATCCACGTCATTGAATAATTTAACATCGCAAACGGTTCCTACAAAAAACTATGTGTGATGTTGTTGATATTTTTTATTAGCTGTGAAAGACGAATTTGGAGTAAAGTGGCAACGGATGGTGTTTTAAATGCACGAGAAAATTTGTAGTACTAATACAACTGTCATGTCAAATTTTTGAAAATTTCAGGGGTCATTTGACCTTTTAAGACATTTAAGTGATTTTCTAGGCATTTTATGACCGTAATTCAAATCGAACTACATGTACATGCAACAACTAACCATAACGGTTTGAAAAGTCATATTTTGTGTACTTGTGTGCGAGTTAATTCCATGTGCAGTAAATTGGAAGGAATTTTCAAACATATTGGTCTCACGGCTATGACACAATTCAACATGGAGTGCCGTGGCATTTAAATTATAAAAAAATAAAAAAAAAGATCAGAAACACATTAAACCTTGCTTGAAGTAATGTCATGCCACCAAGATGATGTGGTAAAAACTTTGGCATGTTTGACGAAAGTTTGGACACACACCCTCACAAACCGAAGCAACTCACAAGAAGGCTCATATTTTCGAGAGGGGACAATGCTTGTTTGATGACGAACGGGCGATAGCTTCCTCTTACGGGCTTCAAAAGATTTCTACAGTTAACGTGCACTGATACAACCGTCGTGTCAAAATTTGGAAATTTCAGGGGTCATTTGACCTTTTTAAGACATTTGAGTAATTTTCTAGCCATTTAATGACCGTAATCCAAATTTGCACTACATCTACATGAAGGAAATATGCCCTAGAGGCAATAATAAAGTTATTATTTTATTTCCTTATATCATGATAAATGTTTATTATTCATGCTAGAATCGTATTAACCGGAAACTTGATACATGTGTGAATCATAGACAAAACAAAGTGTCCCTAGTATGCCTCTACTAGACTAGCTCGTTAATCAAAGATGTTTAAGTTTCCTGACAATAGACATGTGTTTTCATTTGATGAATGGTATCACATCATTAGAGAATGGTGTGATGGACAAGACCCATCCGTTAGCTTAGCATTATGATCGTTGAGTTTTATTGCTATTGCTTTCTTCATGACTTATACATGTTCCTCTGACTATGAGATTATGCAACTCGCGAATACCGGAGGAACACCTGTATGCTATCAAATGTCACAACGTAACTAGGTGATTATAAAGATGCTCTACAAGTGTCTCCACAGGTGTTTGTTGGGTTGGCATAGATCGAGATTTGGATTTGTCACTCCAAGTATCGGAGAGGTATCTCTGGGCCCTCTCGGTAATTCATATCACTATAAGCCTTGCAAGCAATGTGACTAATGAGTTAGTTACGAGATGATGCATTATGGAATGAGTAAACAGACTTGCCGGTAACGAGATTGAACTAGGTATGATGATATCGACAATCGAATCTCGGGCAAGTAACATACGGATGAATAAGGGGACAAACGTATGTTATTATGCGGTTTGACCGATAAAGATCTTCATAGATTATGTCGGAACCAATATGAGAATCCAGGTTCCGCTATTGGTTATTGACCGGAGATGAGTCTCAGTCATGTCTACATTGTTCTCGAACATGTAGGGTCCGCACGCTTAACGTTCGATGACGATCGGTATTATGAGTTTATGTGTTTTGATGTACCGAAGGTAGTTTAGAGTCTCGGATGTGATCACGGACATGACGAGGAGTCTCGAAATGGTCGAGATATGAATATTGATATATTGGAAGGTTATGTTTGGACAGCGGAAAGGTTTCAGATAGTTTCGGGCATTTTCCGGAGTACCGGGGGGTTATCGGAACCCCCGGGGGGTTATTGGGCCTACATGGGCTTTAGTGGAAGAGAGGAGTGAGGGAGTCCTGGACTAAGGGGTCCTCGGGCGTCCAGCCTGCTATCTATGGGCCGGACTGATGGGCTGTGAAGGCATGAAGACCGAAGACCATACTCGTGTCCGGATTGGACTTTCCTTGGCGTGGAAGGCAAGCTAGGCGACCAGCTGTGAAGATTCCTTCTTATGTAATCGACCCCATGTAACCCTAGATCTCTCCGGTGTCTATATAAACCGGAGAGCATAGTCCGGATAGGAGGCATTCATTACCATATACACATATAGGCTAGACTTCTAGGGTTTAGCCATTACAATCTCGTGGTAGATCAACTCTTGTAACACTCATATTCATCAAGATCAATCAAGCAGGAAGTAGGGTATTACCTCCAAAGAGAGGGCTCGAACCTGGGTAAACATTGTGTCTCCCGTCTCCTGTTACCATCGATCCTAGACGCACAGTTCGGGACCCCCTACCCGAGATCCGCCGATTTTGACACCGACATTGGTGCTTTCATTGAGAGTTCCACTGTGCCGTCGTCAAAAGGTTTGATGGCCCCTTCAATCGTCGATGATGACGCTGTACAGGGAGAAACCTTTCTCCCCGGACAGATCTTTGTGTTCGGCGGCTTCGTACTACGGGCCAACTCGCTTGGCCATCTGGAGCAGATCAACAGCTAAGCCCCTGGCCATCAGGTCAGATTCAGAAGCTTGAACTACGTTGCGGACATCCGTGGAGACTTGATCTTCGACGGATTCAAGACCGCGGCAATCACTCCCCGCTGCCCCGATGGACATGGCTTAAACCTGTCATCAGGCCGCATCCAGGAGAGAGCTCCTGCAGCAACTCTGGCCTTAGATCCGGAGCTGATCAAGTCCCCCGAAGATGGGAAGCTTAACCCCATCGCGGGGGCTACCGATGCTGCTGCGTTGGAGCCGCTCGCAGATTCCACTGTGTACGGCATCTGCATCAATGGAACCCTGGACTCTTCTCCGGCATCGAGTTCTGAACCCTGCGAGCCCGCGGATACCGAACTCGGTCGGTTATCGTTCAAGTTCAGCACCGCAGATGTCTTCCAATACTCGCCCATGAGCGATCTACTAAACTCATAAAAAAACCTATCCCTGGCAGATGGCTCATCGCAGAACTATGTTCGGTTCAAACTTACGGCGGATGATGGAGAATTTTGCTTCCCAACCGCCACCCACTTTATAACCACCATCGAAGACCCAACCAACACGCCTGACCCCCGCTTTGAAGACATCGCCGGTATGGACGACGATGAGGGGCAGGGCCAGAGCTTGCTACCCGCTAGACACGGGATGGCCACTTCCTGGTATGATGTGTGTATGATAGACTGAAAGTGCAACTATCCCTAGGTGGTTTTGGTAATTCCTAACAACATATAGCTCATTGAGCTAATGCTATTTCAAGATTATTATTTCAGGAAAGCTCAATGATTGGCATGGCATGGATGAGAAAAGTGGGCCCCTCAAAATGCTAAGGACAAAAGGATTGGCTCAAGCTCAAAGCTCAAGACTCTACATTTTCTATTTTAGTGATCCAAGATCACATTGAGTCTATAGGAAAAGCCAATACTATCAAAGAGGGATGAGGTGTTGCTTAATGAGGCTCTTGCTCAAAATTCTTTCTGATATGCTCCAAAGCCTTCAACTACTTTCTCACATCCACATATGACCTAAACCAAAGTCAAACTCGGCCCCATCGATTTTTTCTATCCGGTGCCACCGAGTTCAGATGTCATAGCCACTGCCAGAAACCCTAGGCAAATCGGTCTCATCGATAGGGATCTCGGTCTCACCGAGATGGGATTGTAATCTCTCTGTTTCCCTTTGTAACGTTTCGGTCTCACCGAGATGAGCGATCGGTCCCACCGAGATTGCAATGTAAACTCTGTGTTTCCCCTTCGTAACATTTTGGTCTCACCGAAATGAGCGAATCGGTCCCACCGAGTTTACCTGACCAACTCTCAGGTTAGCTTATTACCAAACTCGGCCCCACCGATTCTTTCTATCCGGCGCCACCGAGTTCTGATGTCATAGCCACTGCCACAAATCCTAGGCAAATTGGTCTCACCAAGAGGGATCTCGGTCTCACTGAGACGGGATTGTAATCTCTCTGTTTCCCTTCGTAACGTTTCGGTCTCACCGAGATGAGCGATCGGTCCCACTGATATTGCAATGTAAACTCTCTGTTTCCCCTTCGTAATATTTTGATCTCACCGAAATGAGCGAATCGGTCCCACCGAGTTTACCTGACCAACTCTCTGGTTAGCTTATTACCATAATTGGTCTCATCGAGTTTGTGTAATCGGTCTCACCGAGATTACGTTATGCCCTAACCCTAACCATATCGGTCCTACCGAGTTGCATGTCGGTCCCACCGAAAATCCTAACAGTCACTAGATTTGTTGAATCGGTCCGGCCGAGTTTATCAATTCGGTCCCACCGAGATTGGCAAGTTGTGTGTAGTGGTTAGATTTTGTGTGGAGGCTATATATACCCCTCCACCTCCTCTTCATTCGTGGAGAGAGCCATCAGAACGAACCTACACTTCCAACTTACCGTTTCTGAGAGAGAACCACCTACACTTGTGTTGAGGCCAAGATATTCCATTCCTACCATATGAATCTTGATCTCTAGGCTTCCCCAAGTTGCTTTCCACTCAAATCTTCTTTCCACCAAATCCATATCCTATGAGAGAGAGTTGAGTGTTGGGGAGACTATCATTTGAAGCACAAGAGCAAGGGGTTCATCATCAACACACCATTTGTTACTTCTTGGAGAGTGGTGTCTCCTAGATTGGCTAGCTGTCACTTGGGAGCCTCCGACAAGATTGTGGAGTTGAACCAAGGAGTTTGTAAGGGCAAGGAGATCGCCTACTTTGTGAAGATCTACCGCTAGTGAGGCAAGTCCTTCGTGGGCGACGGCCATGGTGGGATAGACAAGGTTGCTTCTTTGTGGACCCTTCGTGGGTGGAGCCCTCCGTGGACTCGTGCAGCCGTTACCCTTCGTGGGTTGAAGTCTCCATCAACGTGGATGTACAATAGCACCACCTATCGGAACCACGACAAAAACATATGTGTCTCCTATTGTGTTTGAATCCTCCAAACCCTTCCCTTTACATTCTTGCAAGCTGCATGCTTTACTTTCCGCTACTCATATACTCTTTGCATGCTTGCTTGAATTGTGTTAAGATTGCTTGACTTGTCCAAAGTTGCTAAAATCTGCCAAGAACTAAAATTGGGAAAAGGCTAGATTTTTATTTGGTCAAGTAGTCTAATCACCCCCCCTCTAGACATACTTTCGATCCTACAAGTGGTATCAGAGCTTTGGTCTCCATTTGCTTTGATTTACATAGCTTTTGGTATTCATAGCCTTGGTTTCACAACCTAGGAGAGTATGGAGTCTAGCGAGGGAAATTACCACCGTAGAGGTCCTTACTTTGATGGTACTAATTTTGCTAGTTGGAAGCATAAGATGAAAATGCATATTCTTGGACACAACCCCGCCATATGGGCTATTGTGTGTATTGGCTTGCAAGGTGAATTCTTTGATGGGAGAGAACCGAACCGTGAAGCTACCGCGGAAGAGTTGAAGATGCTGCAATACAATGCTCAAGCTTGTGATATCCTCTTCAACGGATTGTGCCCCGAAGAATTCAATAAAATCAGCCGTCTTGTGAATGCAAAGGAAATTTGGGATACTTTGATTGATATGCACGAAGGTACCGACTCCGTCAAGGAATCCAAGTTGGATGTGCTTCAAAGTCAGCTTGACAAGTTCAAAATGAAGGATGGTGAAGGTGTCGCTGAAATGTACTCTAGGCTTGCTCTTATCACAAATGAGATCGCCGGCTTAGGAAGTGAAGAGATGACCGACAAATTCATCATCAAGAAGATCCTAAGAGCTTTGGACGGAAATTATGATACTGTAAGCACATTGATCCAAATGATGCCCAATTACAAAGATCTCAAGCCAACGGAAGTCGTTGGAAGAATTGTTGCTCATGAGATGTCAGTCAAGGATAAGGAGGAGCTCCATAACAAGTCAAGTGGTGCTCACAAAGCCTCATGTGAAGCTCCCACATCATCAAGTGAGAAACAAACCTTCAATGAAGAATTGAGCCTAATGGTGAAGAACTTCAACAAGTTCTACAAGAGTAGAAGCAAAGAGAGAAGTTCCAAGTCAAGGTCCTACAATGACAAAAGATCTTCTACTCGAGAGCGAAATTGCTACAAATTGTGGAAGACCCGGACACTATTCCAATGAGTGTACGACACCCTACAAGAGAAGAGAAGATTCTCCAAAAAGAAGAAGTAGAAGAGAAGAATCACCATCAAGAGAGAGAAGGAGTAGAGATGTTCGTTATGAATGAAGAACATCCCGGAGAAGCAAGGATTCAGAAAGTAAGGACAACTCATCAAGGAGCTACACAAAACAAAGACATCAAGCTCATGTTGGTGAATGGGTATCCGGCTCCGACTCCGACAATCACTCCAAGAGAAGCTATCACTCCGACTCCGAATATACTCAAGATGAAGGTGTTGCCAGTCTAGCACTTGTGTCAACCAACTCCTATGAAATATTTGATTCACCAAATGAAGGACTTGGAAGATGCTTCATGGCTAAAGGCCCAAAGGTATCACACCCCGAGTATGTTGATTTCAATAGTGATGAATATGAATTGTTAGGTGATGATGATTTACTTGTTGACAACTCTAGTGATGAATACTATGATGAAACGTCAATTAATCATGCTAATCAAGATAAAACGAATGGCAATGATAAGTAGAAGATTGAGTTTCTAACTAAGGAACTAAAAACTCTTAAGTTAGCTCATGAAACTATCTTAGGAGATCATCGAGAACTTTTAATGACTCATGAGAAATTACGTTTTGAAAAGCTCAACCTTGAGCAAGAGCATGAGTTCTTAAAGGCAATCAATGATGATCTTCGCAAGAAAAGTTCTTCTTACATTTCCAAGCGTTTACTCTTATCCACTTACATGCCTCAAGTAAAGTCTAGTAACAAGAACAAGAAATGTTCTTCCTCTAGTAGTAACAATAATCATGCTAAATCCAATGTTGTTGCTTCTAGTGGTTCTCTTGATTCCACTAATGATTCTCTTAGCCAAGTTACACTAGAGCAAGAAAATAGCTTATCGAAGGAAATTATGTAGAAAGGTGTTTACAAGAGCCTTGCCGGGAGTAAGCAATTCGAGGAAATTGTACGCAAGGAAGGAAGGCACCGGAAGAACCAAGGTGTTGGTTTTGAACAAAAGTTCAATCCCAATGGAGTTGAGTGGGAAGAAGATCAATACCCCAAGATGAAGTTCCTTCCTCAACAAAAGAAGTATGATCCTACTTCCTTCAAAGGGACACAAGCTCAAGATGATCTACCAACACAAGACCACAAGCAAAAAGGCAAGGATAAGCTTCAACAGGAAATTGATGCATTTGAAGAAGCTCCTAAGGCCTTGGTCAAGTGGGTTCCCAAGACTACATCAAGTTCTACTTCATCAAGTACAAGTACAACTCCAAGGATTCTCATCAAGATGGTGTGGATCCAGAAGAAGAAGAACTAAAGAGTTCTTGAGGGTGACTCCGCCAACATACTTCACTCTTATCATTTTGGCAAGAACAAGTGCAATCAACTTCCACATCCTGCACTAGTTCAAGGAGTCACAAACCCTCTTGTTGGTAAGACAAGGGACAATGTAACCTAATGCTATCATAGACATCATCTTGTGTGTGCATCACTCTATGTCTATGGATATCCTTGTTTGTTCCTTGTGGGACTAACCCGTGTAGGTATTGATAGTGCAACTCACTCCGAAGGATTGCTCCGAATGATCTGCATCAACATTGACCATCCACATCTTCAACACCTACATGAAGTCATCATCGACAAATCCCAAGGTTAGTTCATCCCTCTTAGGGGGGATCTCACATCTAGGGGGAGCTTTACTCTAAGAATTGAGCTAAAGCAACTCTAATGGTGTGAACACAACACCGCTTTATGTAAAAGTGGTAACCCCACTTGTGCTTAAACGATGAGTATGACCTATGATCAAATGTTCTCATTTGACTCCTAAGTCAATATACTCATATATAGATGACCTAGTCATCGCCAACTGCTTGATAGATGCTAGAATTGGTTGTGCATGCTTTGCCACATATTTAATTTGCCATTTTTTGTGTGAGCATGTTGGTTGCATAATTTACTCATTCGAGGACATCCACTTGTTGTTTTGATTGCTTGGTTCCTTTTTCTTTTCCCAAGTGGATGGACAAGAATGCCTAAGAACCTTCTCTAGCTATATATGCTTTTCTTGTCTCAAACTCTATTCATGCTACATCACAAAGTTTGATCATGTCAGATTTGAACCACTCTGTATGAGGAGCACCCGGAATCCCCGATTCGTCATAGACTTAAACTTCCAAAACTTCTTGGTGTGTTTCGGTCTGATCTATTCATCCATTTCGGTCATACCGAGATCACTAAGTCAATCTAGGTTTTCAATCTTGGTGGAACCGAGTTGAACTTTTCGGTCACACCGAGTTGCGAATCGCTTGCGATTATGCATCTCGGTGCCACCGAAGTTGTTCCACTCGGTCACACCGGCTGTGGTCGAGCTATATATATTCCCGGGCCAAAATTTGGAAAATTCTTCGAACCCCTTCGCCCGCGCTCAGCCTGCTCTACCTCCCTGGGTTTCCGGATCGTCCTCCTCATCGCCAGCTACCTCCCGCGGCTGGTCTCCGCCGCCATCAACGGAAATTGTCTCCGTCGTTGCCGTCGTAGAAGGTCCATCACCGCACTTAGGGTATGGACTTGATCCTTGTGCTAATCTCACTTCGATTCCTAGCACATTGTTTTGCCATGTGTCTTGCCACGATTGAGATCACTCTATCCAGCGAAATCACTCCGTAGTTTAGTTGTGGATTGAAAATTTAGGGTTAGGTTTCCGCCGAAATCATCTCGGACCAACCGAGTTGTTGAAATCGGTTCCATCGATTTGGCTAAGGCCATTGCACATGTGATTCTTGGTCTGACCGAGAACTACAAATCGGTGTGACCGAGTTCAATTCTTTGTGAAACCCTAACTGTCTCGGTGCCACCAAACTATGACTCAGTCTGACCGAGTTCACTAGTTTAGGTTCCAAAAGCTGCTTCGGTATCACCGAGTTTTCAAATCGGTAGATCCGAAATGCTTTCTGTGGAAAACTAAAACTAAGTTTTGACTCATTCTTTTGCAAAAACATCTATACTTTGTGATGCTCATCCAATCTACCTCATCTATAATCTAGTCACAGGGTTTGCTGTCAGTGTTTGCATCATGTCAGATCAGAGTGACAGTCAGAACAAGTCTAAGGAGCAAGTTCACTTGAGTGAGGGCACTAGTCCCTCTAGCAGCTATGATGAGGGCAGCAGGAGTACACCCAGCAACTTGCCTAAGGCACCCACCAGAGCCAGAACGAAGAGAACCTCAGATTCTGAGGATGAGGACTATGTGGCTGTTGAGGAAGAGGCCACCTCAAAGAACAAAGTTCTGAAAAAGTAATATGGCACAGCTGCTGCAACAAAGCCTGGTCTGAAAACAAAGCCTCCAGCAAGAAGATAGCCCATGTCTAAGCCAAGAAAAGTTGCCACAGGTGAAACTATGAAGTTCACCATTGAGTCTGAAGAAGAAGTAGCTGGTGAGAATAAGAAGAAGAAGAGGGCCAGAACCACTACTGCCAGAGTTCTTGGCAAGCCCTCAATGAGGAAAGATTCTGAAGAGGAAGAGGAAGAGGTTGCTGCACCAGCACCTAAAGCTCAAAAGCTTATGGGAGATGCTATAAGATCAGGGGCTGCTCCATCGAAGCCCAAGGAAGCTCCCAAGGCAGCTGCTCCAAAACCCAAAACTGCACCCAAGAGGAGTACAAGGAATATTCCAGCTGCAGAGAAGAACAAGGCCCCAATGCCTGAAGCTGCTATCACTACAAAAAAATACACTTCCGTCATGATACGTGTTTGTCACAGTAGGTCGCGTTTTTTGTCATGCATGTACATCCATGGCAAATTTATGACAGAATCATACCTGTGCTGTCGTAGAAGTGTTCCATGACATTACCAAAATTATCATCACGGAAGTGTCCACTTCCATGACGATAAATCGCGCGTCACAGAAGTGCTTTCGTCAAGGGTGACCGACACGTGGCATCCACCATAACGGAACGCCGTTAAGCTATCGGGTCGGGTTTTGGATCCGATAACCCGTTAACAGCCTCGACCAATGGGGATTTTCCATGTGTAAAATCATCATTGGCTGGAGGAGACACGTGTCAGGTCCGCGCTGGCACAAGTCTCACTCATCCAATGGGCGAGACGCGCCTATGATATGACGTGGACCGGCCCATCAAGTTTAAATGGGCCAGCCCAACTAAAGGCCCACAAGATTTTGCGGACCATAATGGGCCGGCCCAGCTAAAGGCCCACGAGATTTTGCGGACCATAATGGGTTGGCCCAGCTAAAGGCCCACAAGATGTTGCGGGCCATAATGGGCCGGCCCAGGTAAAGGCCCACAAGATTTTTGTGTGCCATAATGGGCCGGCCCAGGTAAAGGCCCACAAGATTATTGCAGATAATAATGGGCCGGCCCAGCTAAGGGCCCACAAGATGTCGCCGACATTAATGGGCCGGCCCAGCTGTAGGCCCACAAGATTTTGAGGACCCTAGTAGGTCGGCCCATTAACTGGCTGCCATATTTTGGGCCAAATGCCGGCCCATATTTGATTCGGTCCAGTAATGACCTGCCACGCTCCGGGCCTAATAGTGGCCCATATGAGATCCGGCCCATTAAAAGCCTACCATGTTCTGGGCCAAATTACGGCCCAGATCATGTCTGGCCCTTTAAGAGGCTTTGGGCTCAATTATGGCCCATATCAAATTCGGCCCGTCAACTGGACACTATGCTTTTGGGCCCACTTGCTAAAGGCCCACTTAGTAATTCGGCCTGATATTAGTTTTGGCCTGTTAAGGGCCCGTTTAACATTTCGGCCCTATATTAATTTCGCATGTTAAAAAGTCTCATATAGTTGGGCCTAACTACGGCCGGTTTGCATCCGCCCGCTTTCATGAGCCGATATCTGATTGGGCCAAACAAGGACCGAGAAATTTTGGCCTGTTAAGAGCCCATGATTTGATTCGCACAATCATGGGCCGGGGTTCATTTCGGGTTGCTGTCGGCCCGTGAGCTGCTCGGCATGTTTCAGGCCCAACCTACATCGTGATTGCATGACGGCCCGATTATGTACCATAATTTTACAGTTTGGCGGTTTATGCGAAGACAGATATATATATATATATATATATATATATATATATATATATATATATATATATATATATATATATAGATAAAATAACTACAGCATCATGAATAAGAAAAAACCTAGACTATACAATAAAGAAATTACGGCATATTACATCCACTGGGCATCAAAGTTCGCCACTATGATAATAAAGCACAAGCAGACAACAGATTACATACACTGGGCATCAAAGATCACCACCAGTGCAAATAAACATGCCGACAAAATAATATACAAAACCGACAAAGACTTCAATAGAGTTATAGAAAGGTTAGCCTCTTTGGGAGCAAGCGGTGAGCAAGATGATGAGGCGCACTTGTTCAACACTTATATCTTCCTCACTCGAAAGATAAACAAGCGGACAAATGACAGGTTTTGCACATAAAAGTATCGGTCTTGACAATTCATCACATTTCTTCTTGACGAATAAAGTGACACAATTTAAAATTGCATTAACACAATATGGTATTGTTCAGGTCAAGACATGGCAGGAAATGCCATTGTGAAGGAGTTGGCAGCTCCAGACACCACTGGATTACAGATCAAGAACTCATAAGTATCAATGGTTAGTGTGCTGTCAATTTATACCATTTCAGATTGGCAAATAAAGAGACGGTTTAAATAATAGTAGAATGATAAGACATTGTTCATAGTTAAGACATTGCGGAATATGACATTGTGCTGTAGTGGGTAGGTTCACCACACCACTGGATTACGGATGAAGAACAGAAGCATACATGCAGTGCAAAAGAAGATCACTTGCTCTGTATAGTTTAATTTACATGGTATGAAGAAGGAACTTGGTAGTGCAACTGAAAACTTAAATTGAGAAAGGACAAACTTTTGTTTATGAACTACATAACAAAACTTTAAACAAGAAATTTGATGCAAACACGAAAAAGAAACAGCTGTTGCAGTCATGCCTAACCAAATATATACAACAAAGTTTGAAGGCTTGAGATGGACAAACTTACATTATTGGTGAAGATAGGCTCTATAAAGGCCTTGTCCATGCTGATGGGGAGGGGGGCAATTCAAGAAGTTTACCACAAAATCTTCTTCAAAAGCATTGCCTTTATTCTACATTTTGTTAAGAGTAAATATAGATGTGATAATATACGAAAAAATGGAGAATATTTAAGATAAGATGAAGAGTGATGCTACATAACCAAGTAGCTATAAATGTAAGTGCACCGATACAGGCAAAAGGTACAGCCAAGAGCAATGCACATCGTAAATGACCACGGGTAGCCTAGCCGGCTCCGCCTGGGACATCTAAAAAAATTATAAGCCAATCAAGCCCTCCAACATCCAAGACGCGGGGCCGCCTTCCCCCGACTGGCTGACTTTCAGACCGGCTATCAGGAGGCGGCCCGGCCCTAAAACCTACAGAGAGAAGGCCACAAGAGGGCCGGCTCCCAAGGAGCCGGCCACCAGAGGGCCGACTCCGCGGAGCCGGCCACGAGAAGGCCGACTCCGCGGAGCCGGCCACGAGAAGGCCGACTCCGTGGAGCCGGCCACGAGAAGGCCGACTCCAAGAAGCCGGCCCCCCAGCAAGCGGGCAAGGCCACACCCTTAGAATCTGCACCCACATAAAGGTGATGAGACGGGGCGTGCCTACAGTGAAGCTTGCCACCCCCACATCCCGAAGCGCGCATGGCCACAATGTGCCGTACGGGGCGACCATCACCCGTCCGGCGCGGCACCGTTGCCATGCTGACCATGACGACACCAACGACAGGCACAAGACGATCGACCAGCGGTGGCGCCCCGGTTAGAGTGATGCCCGAAGGCGGCTCGGTCTCCCCTAGTCGGCCTGAGATATGGCCGGCTTCCCGTAGACGGCTTGTTCCCTCCCTCCAAGGAAGCTCCTCATTAAGGAGACAAGACGAGGTGAGACTAAAGTGATCGCCGCCAAGGCGGCGGCACTATAGCCATGCTTACCCCGGCAAAGCCCTCGTCATCAGGATTGAGGCAACAGTAACCAGCCCCCGACAAGGCCCTCAGCAGTGGGGCCAGCTTGTCGACCAAGAAGCCGGCAGCCGGCGGGACCCACCAGTCGGCGGGCCCCAGCGGTCGGCGGAGAAGCTGGCGAGCGTAGACACTGACGGCTAGGGCACGCGCCCAGCCGGATTACCATTGTACCCCTGGGGGATAGGCCTATATAAAACCCCCAGGGCACCCATGCAAAGGGTTGATCTCTGAGAGTTTTAGACACCACATAGAGAGAAGAGGAGAGCTAGCCTAGCCTTTCTTCTTCCTCTCATCGAACAGCTCAAGGAGCCCCTTGTAGCCACTTGTTCATCTAGTGATCATGTGAAGACCCCGCAGAGCAGTAGTAGGGGTGTTATCTCCACGGAGAGCCCCGAAGCTGGGTAAGATTCGCCGGCGTGCATGTCTTCGCCTCATCCCATTTCCAGGCACCAGCGACGTCTTATTGGCTCCCACAATGATAAGCCACCCGTTGGCATATGTCGCACCTACCACCCGACATTTGGCGCCCACCGTGGGGCCAGGTGCACCGTCCTCCGGAGATCTGTTCTGGACGGGAACCCTCTTCCTCCCCAGCGAGCGTAGCCAGCCCGACACGCCCAATGGCGCTTGCCCCGACACGCTGCAAGGCGTCGCTGACGCTTGCGCGGTGAGTTGCCTCGCCGATCTTCTTGGCGAGGCCCGCATCTCTGACGAGCCTGCCTCCGATGCCGGCACAGGCTGCCTCGAGAGCCACCTCGTCAGCCTCCTAGACCAACTCCACGTCTCCAGCAAGCCCGCTGTGGATTTGGAGTCGGTTGGCTCCACCAACCCGATGCTTGTCGACTCCGACACGGCATCACTCGACGCTTTCCCCACCAACATTGTGATCTACAACGACCCGCTCCCCCGAGCCGACAGCTGTGGCAGTGCCATCACCGAGGTGCTGGTCATCAGTCACGACGGCGCCTCCGGCGAGAACGCCCAGGACGCCCTGCAAACGGCAGTCCATGACTTGTCCGTCCCCCTCCCGGCCGACGCCGACGCTGAAACACTAGAGGCACGCAGCCTCGCCCTCATGGCGGAAGGCCGGAGATAAGCCTCCATGAGGCGCCTCACTGAGGCTCACCAGCGCGAAGTCGACCACGCCGCCTTCGGCACGCCACCTCCTGACGGGCCGAGCCGAATCGGCGCCACCAAGCAGCGTGGCGCAGCCGTCGCCGACATGCTAGGAGTTGACCGCGCAGTCTACGCCATGCCCCTCGAGAATCTGCGCGCCGCCCAGGCGGCCGTGGACGAGCTGAATGGATTGGGGGCCGAAGAGCTCCCCCACATGACCAGACGCATCCAGCAGCTGATCGGTGCTGCTGCATGCACGGACCGCCAAGCGGCGTCGCGGAGAGTCCACCCCAGCGCCGAGAGCATGGCGCAACGTCACAGACGCCGACTGCGGGCAAAACCCGCGCGCGGCAAGAAAAAGAGTCGGCTACCAGCCACAGCCGAACCCGGATCTCCATCGAGCGTGACGTAGAAGGCCGCCCTCGAGCCATGGAGCGAGGAGGCAACCCGCCTCCTCCTCCGCCTCGTGGGGAGAGATATCCCACCCCACCGCCTGTCACGCATCCGACTCTCAGCGGCCGACTAGGTCGCCGCGAAGGAGTCGGCGAGAACGATGCTCGCCACCGGATCGACCGCCTAGCACGATCCCTGGCACTAGAAGAGGAAGACGATGTCGGCCCGCCTTGTTTCGGCCCCCGCATCCGCGACGAGCCCTTCCCCAAAGGGTTCTCGCTCCCAAGAGACACACCCAAGTACAACGGCTCTGTGAAGCCGGAGGATTGGCTGATCGACTACTCCACTGCAGTCAGCATAGCGAACGGCAATAGGCGCGTTGCCGTGAAATATGTGCCCCTCATGCTTCAAGACACGGCATGAACCTGGCTCAACAGCCTTAAGCCGTATAGCATCAACAACTGGCTTGACTTCACAGAAGCCTCTATCCGCAACTTCACCAGCACCTACAAGAGGGCTCCCAAGCCCAGACAGCTCTCCTTGTGCGTACAAGGACCCACCGAATCAACTCGCGCCTACCTCACGCGCTGGGCCGAGCCAGAACTCCCCGCGAGGGGTACACGAGGTTCAATCCATAGAGTACTTCACCGCGGGTGCCGAGAAGGCACCCTCCTCAACAAGCTTCTGCGACGAGCCAACTACCCTCGACGAGCTACTAGTCATAGATGACAAGTACGCCACCGACGACTCGATGAAAACCGAAGCTTGGCGTGGGCGCCTTCGAAGGTACTCAACCCGGCTCCCAAGGCGCCGGTGGCGACTCAAGCGGCGCCCGTGTCGTAACGACAACAAGCGCCAAGGGCCTATGCGCCTTCAACCGGTCGGCAGGTGGCCCACGATCGAAGACGAATAGCCCAGTGGTGGCCGCGCCAAGAAGCGTATAGAGGCGGCGGGCGGCAGCGACTGTCTTCTCCTACGAGCAGGCCCTTGACGCCCCATGCAAGTTCCACAGCAGCGCGAAGCCGTCAAACCACACGACCCGGAAGTGCCACTGGCTCACGCGAATCTCCAAGGGCGAAGGGCTAGTGCCGCCTCCTCCTGCTGGTCAGCCGCCTCCAGCTCCTCAACAGCCGGTCGTTCGACCAACGGTCGAAACCGTTCAAGACGAGTTCCCTGACGAGCATGCCGCCTACGTCATCTTTACAAGCCAGCCCGAAGACCGGCGCAGCAGGCGCCGACAGCACTAAGAGGTCAGCGATGTCGCCTCCAACACCCCAGTACATGCTTTGGTCGAAGGCCTATCGAGCTGGGCAGACCGACCACCAGTGGTGATGCCACCCCGGCTCTTATGCATTGGTTTTGGGCGCCACCCTCGCGGCGAGCAGGCGTTCGCCGATTCTCCCATGTGCTGATAGGCGGCGGAGCGATATCAACATCTGCACCGTGACACCATGGAGAAGCTAAACATCAAGACAAAGCAGCTCATGCCTAGCCGGAACGTGTTCCATGGCATTGTACCCGACCTGTCCTGCTCACTAATCGGCAAGATCAAGATAGATGTTCTCTTTGGGGACAAGGATCATTTCCGTCGAGAAGCGATCTGGTTTGAAGTGGTGGACCTTGAGAGCCCCTATCATGCACTGCTTGCCCGACCTGCTCTGGCCAAGTTCATGGCTGTACCCCACTACGCCTACCTCAAGATGAAGATGCCAAGTACCAAGGGCATCATCACCATAGCCGGCGATTACAAGAAATCCTCCGGGTGCGCTGCAGCCAGCAGCAGGTGGCTGATTCCCTTGTGATCGCAGAAGAAAAGAAGATGTTGGACCGAGTCATGGCCATGGCCGGCAAGCAGCCAGCCCTGTCCCCCGATCCCAAGGAATGTGATGCCCAAGGTTATTTCTAGCCGGCCAAGGAAATGAAGAAGATACCTCTAGACCCAGAGCACCCAGAAAGGTTTGCCATCATTGGGGCAAACCGGGACAGCAAATAGGAAGGCGAGCTCGTCGATTTCCTCCGTGAGAATTGGGACATCTTTGCATGGTCCCCCAAGGATATGTCGGGTGTTCCGAAGGAATTCGCCGAGCACAAGCTACACGTTCGAGCAGATGCAAAACCAGTCAAGCAGCCCCTCCGCCGACTATCGGAAGAGAAGAGAAGGATTGTAGGAGAAGAGATAGCCCGGCTCCTAGCAGCCGGCTTCATAATGGAGGTGTTCTTTCCAGAATGGCTTACCAACCCGGTCCTCGTGCTGAAGAAGAATAACAAGTGGCGCATGTGTATAGACTACACAAGCCTCAACAAAGCCTGCCCCAAAGATCCTTTCGCCCTGCCAAGAGATTGATCAAGTGATAGACTCCACGGCCGGATGCAAGCTGCTGAGTTTCTTGGATGCCTACTCGGGCTACCACGGATAAAGTTGGACCCGGTGACCGCTGAAGACCGCCTTCATCACGCCATTCGACTTTACGCTGCGACTATGACATTCGGCTTGAGAAATGCTGGTGCCACTTTTCAGCATTGCATGCAGAAATGCCTCCTCAAGCAACTCCGCAGAAATGCCCACGTCTATGTAGACGATATCGTGGTGAAGACGGAGAAGCGTGGCACCTTGCTAGAAGACCTCAAGGAAACGTTTGAGAACCTGCGCCGGTTTCAGATCAAGCTCAACCCCGAGAAATGCGTGTTCGGAGTACCAGCCGGCCAGCTTCTAGGCTTCCTTGTCTCCGAACGCGACATTGAATGCAACCCAGTAAAGATCAAAGCCATTGAGAGAATGGAGATTCCCACCAAGGTACGAGACGTCCAGAAGTTTACCGAGTGTCTGGCCTCCCTGAACCGATTTATCAGCCGGCTTGGAGAAAAGGCTCTCCCCCTCTACCGATTCATGAAGAAAACCACTCACTTCGAGTGGAACGACCAAGGCGACCAAGCTTTCCACGAGCTAAAGAAGATGCTGGCCACGCTGACTGAGAAAGAGCCCATGCTCCTTTACATTGCCGCCACCAGCCGGGTGGTCAGCACCGTCATCGTGGTCCAGCGCCCAGAAGAAGGCCGAGCTCAGCCACTCCAGAGGCTGGTGTATTACTTAAGTGAAGTACTGTCCACCTCGAAGCAGAACTACCCGCACTACCAGAAGATGTGCTATGGTGTGTACTTCGCCGCCAAGAAGCTCAAGCCCTACTTTCAAGAGCACCCCATCACGGTCGTATGCACCGCCCCGCTCGCCGAGATCATAGGCAGCAGGGACGCATCCGGCCGGGTGGCAAAATACGCCATTGAGCTGGCCCCTTACACGATCTTCTACCAGCCTCGCACCACCATCAAGTCCCAAGCATTGGCCGACTTCCTCGTCGACAGGGCCGACACCTAGTACCTACCGGCGGCTCTCGACTCCACTCATTGGCGGATGCACTTCGATGGGTCCAAGATGCGCACCGGCTTGGGAGCCGGCATCATCCTCACCTCTCCCAAAGGTGACAAACTCAGATACACATTGCAAATTCATTTTGCCGCCTCCAACAATGTGGCCGAGCACGAGGCGCTCATACACGGGCTCCGGCTAGCCAAAGAGCTCGGCATCCGCCGGATCCTGTGCTATGGCGACTCGGATTTGGTAGTCCAGCAATCATCTGACGACTAGGACGCCAAGGAGGCAAACATGGCAAGCTACTGCTTCCTCGTTCAGCAAATCAACGGGTATTTTGAAGGATGCGAGTTCCTCGACGTGCCACGGGCCGACAACGAGCAAGCAGATGCCTTGGCACGAATAGGCTCCACTCGACAAGCTATACCAACCGGCGTCTCTCTCCAACACCTCCTCAAGTCGTCTATCAAGCCATCTCCAGAATCCGATTCCATCCTCGTGCCGCTTAACCCCGACGCAGCCGGATCCGGCTTGGGGAACTAAGCAGGCGGCCCGGGGACTTCGATAGGCGGCTCGGGGACTGCCATAGTCGCACCCGGCCCGAGGACTTCAGAACCCGGCCCGGGGACTACGGTAGTCGGCCCGGGGACTGCATCAACACCACAGGCGGTGGCTGACTCCAGCTCTTCACCACCCAGCCCACCCGCCCCGGTTGCAGTAGCCGTGTTGGCTATAGAAGAAGTCACAGCTCCATCATGGGCTCAGCCCATCCTCAACTTCCTGGTAAACAGAGAACTGCCGGCTGACGAGATCGCGGCAAGACAAGTTCAACGCCGAGCCGGAGCATACACAATTGTTAACAGAGAGCTCGTCAGACGCATTGTCACTGGAGTCTTCCAGCGCTGCGTCGAGCGAGAGAAGGGCATAGCAATCCTCAAGGACATTCACCAAGGCCAATGCGGCCACCACGCAGCCTCAAGATCACTTGTTGCCAAAGCTTTCCGCCATGGATTCTTTTGGCCGACTGCTTTGGACGACGCCAAGGAGTTGGTCAAACATTGCAAAGGGTGCCAAGTCTTCAGCTCCAAGCAACACCTGCCGGCTTCGGCACTCAAGACCATTCCCCTCACCTGGCCTTTTGCCGTCTGGGGACTGGACATGGTGGGCCCGTTCAAGACGGCGAGCGGCGGCATGACACATCTTCTCGTCGTCGTGGATAAATTTACCAAGTGGATTGAAGTGAATCCGACTAAGAAGCTGAATGGGCCGACTGCCGTGACATTCATCACAGATATTACAACTCGGTACGGCGTGCCACACAACATCATCACCGACAACGGCACGAATTTTGCCAAGGGAGCATTGGCACGTTTCTGCGTGACGCAGGGCATCCGACTGGACCTAGCGTCCGTTGCCCACCCGCAGTCAAACGGCCAAGTTGAGCGAGCCAACGGCCTCATCCTTTCCGGCATCAAGCCCCAACTGGTCGTGCCACTGGAGCGTTCGGCCGGCTATTGGCTCGACGAGCTGCCGGCCGTCCTCTGGAGTCTGCGCACTACCCCGAACAAGTCAACCGGCTTCACCCCTTTCTTCCTTGTATATGGTGCCGAGGCTGTCATCCCAACTGACCTCGAGTTTGACTCGCCTTGGGTGACCATGTACACGGAAGAAGAGGCCAAGGAAGCACGAGAAGACGACGTCGACCTGCTGGAAGAAAGCCGGCTGTTAGCCCTCAGCCGGTCCGCCATCTACCAGCAGGGTTTGCGCCGCTAGCACAGCCGGAAGGTCAAGCCAAAATCCTTCCAAGAGGGTGACCTTGTGCTCCGGCTGATCCAGCGAACAGCCGGCCAGCACAAGTTCTCGGCCCCTTGGGAAGGCCCCTTCATTATCAGCGGAACATTGGGAAAATGACGCCTACTACCTAATCGATGCACCGAAGACTAAGGCACGAAAGAGAGATGATTCCGGCAAGGAGTCGGAGCGACCATGGAACGCCAACCTCCTCCGAAGATTTTACAGTTAAAATGCAGTATGTATCACGCTACCTTTTTTACTAAGTATGAGACAATAGGCCCCCCGAGGAGCACTCGGGGACTGCCATCTTTTATCTATGAATGAGGAGTATCCTGCTTATGATTATGTCACTACATTCTTTATTCTCGTCCGGCACCGGGTTCGACCAGTCGGCCTGGGGACTTGCCGCCTTAAGTTATATTCAAGTTCCACCTGCAGTGAGACAAGTAGTGTGCCGGCACCCAAGCTCTCTCTTGTCAAAAGTCGCAGCTCGAAGAACCGACTGTCTGACTGGCCAGAGTGAAAGGCAGGAAAGGATGCCCACATGAAAAACGGCTAAGGACTAATGAACTTGTATAACAAAAGCCGGCTTCCTCCAATCGCCGAACGACTACCAAAGTAGCCGGCCGGACGGCTTCCCATTCACCTTGCCTCAATCTAAGAAAGCTCAAGTACTTGTCTTCCCAAAAATGGCCAAGTTCCTCCCTAGCCACAGACTGCAGAGCAGCTGTTCGGTTGGGAAGGCGGCGACCAAGGAAAGGCTGCAAAGGAAACATCCTAAGGATAAAAAGCAAATACGAATGGAAGCCAAACACATGCATGATTATATTTACACAAAAGCCTTCGAAAGGCCGGCATTCAACATAGTTTGAATACACCCCCAGTGGGTGGAACTGCGCGAATTTAATAAAAAGTTGTTCAAATAGTAACTGCAGGAAAGCAAGAACGGCAGATCAGGCCAAGGGAGCGATGGGCGAGTCGGGCAGGCCGGCAAAGGAGGCAGTGCTGGCCGGAGAAGTGGCCGGCTGGCGGGTCTCGGCCTAATCATCACCTCTGGCGGGCAGCGGCGGCTGCATGCCCTTTTGTTGATGGAGGCACGATCAGGTGAAGGCGGCTGGTCGCCGCCCGTCGGGCACGACGTCTTCGCCGCCCTCCCCTTCTTCGTCTTCGCCTTCGTCGCTGGAAGCGATCTCCTCCACCGAGTCCTCACCTTCCGCCGGGTTCAGCCCGAACCACTCCTCCGGTTGGGCGGCGCCGTATAATCGGCGATCGCCGAGGTGCACTGGATGATAGCCGGCCGCACCACCACCAGCTCCTCGTCGGCCTCCTGCCGCCAGGTGCTCAGCTCGGCTAAGCTCAGCCCAGGATACCAGGCTCAGACGAATTCCAGCGCCCGCCTGGCGTCAGATCGAGCAGCGGAAGCCTTCCAGGCCTCGAAAGTGGCCAACCGCAACCTCCAGCCAGTCGGCAGTCCGACTTGGGGTACGGGGAATAGCCTCGCCAGGCCAGAGGGCGGTCAGCACTTGCGCCTCGGCACGCTGAAGGCGGCAAACCATGCGGTGAGCCGATTGCAGTCGGGCCTGGATTGCCAGAAGCTGCTCCTCAAGCGTCCGGCTGGCATCTTACGCGAACTCGACCCCTCCCTGCCGGCGTGCCTCACGGTGGGCCTCGATGGCTTGGCTGGCGGCAACGGAGTAACCGGGGATGTAATCTGCGCGAAGAACAAAGAAGCAGCACAGAATCAGAAGATAAACAAGAAGCAAGCAAAGGGGCGAGAAGGAAGGTGGCTTACCGTCGATCAGATCCTCAACCCGGCCATAGCCCTCGCTCAGCGCTTGCTTCACCTTGGCCTAGCCCGCCGCCTCGGTCTCGAACTTGGCTTTGAGGGCGGCCTCGCTATCCTGCACCTTCTTCAGGGCCGCCTTATGGCTATCCTCCTGGTCGGCTAGTCTCTTGGCCAGGCAGTCACGTTCCTGGGCTAAGGCGCTGCACTTAGCCTCCTTGGCACGAGGGGTGGTCTGGGCCCCGCCTAGCTGCTCCCTCAAGTCGGCATTGGCCTCTACAAGCGTGGAGAAAAAGGAAAAAGCAATAAGGAAGAGGTCGTCAGGGAAGATCCGACCCGACTGCTCAGCAGTCGGCCCAAATATCGGGGACTACACCCAGTGGGTGCGCTGACGCGCCCCCACGTGAGATAAAATAAACAAGGCACTCACTCCGACTATTAGTCAAGTCGGCGGCCTTCTGGCTCAGCTCCTGGGCCTGGGAGTTGAAGGCAGCTGCGTGGAGGTTATGATACTCCTGAAATTCAGACGGAGTGCGGATAAGAATAAAATAGCCGCCAAGGCCTACTAGAAGTTCCAAGCCGCCTGCTCAGCAGCCGACTTGGAACTCGGGGACTACACCCAGTGGGAGCGCTGACGCGCCCCCACGGAAGAAATCAAGAAAGAAATCGACCAAGGCTAGAAGACTCACCCGGATGACCGCGCGCGTCGTGAGAAACTCCTGGGTGTACCGTTGCACCGAGGCGGCCTGGGTCTGAAGCCGGCGACGGACCTCCTGCGCCGCCACGTTCAGCTCGTACGTTCCACCGCTGGGCGTCCACTCGGACGTCTTTGGCGCTGGCGCAGCCGGATCCTGCGCCCGTCGAGCTGGCGCCGTGGCCCTCTGTCAGGGCTCTGGCGCCGAGCGCGCCTCCCACAAGACCGGTGAGGTGGCGCGTGCACCACAAGATCCGCCCGCCGCGGCTCGCTTCAAGCCGCCCGCTTCAGCGCCCGCGGCAGAATCGGCCGCCTAGGCCCGTTCTGATCGGCGCCGACCGTGGCGCCTCCTCCGAGATGATCACGTCATCTTCCCTCCTCTCCATCACCGGCGGTCACGGTCGGCTTCCTCCGGCGGGGCACGGGATGTTGGAAGCCTGGCGCGGAGGAATGGCGAGCTGCGAAGGCTGATTGCGCGAGCCTCCGCCTCCCTCTCGTGGTCGCGCCTCTGCTGAGCCTTGGCGCCGCGGGCTTTGCGCTTGGCCGACTTCTCCTGCCCTCTCGGGCGGCCTCCGCTCCTCCGCTTCCCGCTCCTCCGCGCCTCCCTGCGTTCCGCTCCGTTGCCTCCATGAGGTCGGCGCGGGATCCTGTGGCAGAGCTCGAGGACCCTCCGTCGGGTCCGACTATGGGGCGGCGAAACTTCGTTCGAGGGAAAGCGGCGCTCTGATCGGCAAATCAAGAAGAAGGCTCAGAAGAGCCTCAACCTAAGACGACAATGAAAAAGCACGAGACATTCAACACTTACGCCGAGACCGCCTGTGGCTGCTTCACCACCTTGCGGAAGCGGGCCGCTTTCGCGGCCGCCTCGTCCCGCTTGGTTGCCATCGTGGAACCGTTGGGTTTTTCGGCCGGCTGCCGAAGAGGCCCGGCCCGGCCCGACGTTTTTGTGCGCCACCCAGGGCAGCTGGCGCGGCAGAAGGTTCCTTGCCTTGGCAATCGCCCGCCGGCTGGCGGCGTGGGATTGTCTCGGCTTCATCATCGTCCGACCGCCTGCCTCTCCGCTGGCTCCGACTATGGCATCGTCCATGGCGGTCGCCCCCAGATTTGGGTCATCGGGGTCATCCACCGTACGGTCGGCCATGAACTGGCGCTCCGGCCCTGCAGCCCTAGCCGTCGGTCGAAGAAGGGGGTTCTGCTCAAAGACAAGCCGACTAGTCAAAAGTCGGCCGCCACGAACCCGGCAACAAAAGAAGAAGAAAAGAAGGAAAACTCACCATAGGCGGGGGATCAGCCCGAGAATACGGCGCCTTGCCATACTGCCACTCCTCAGTGAGCTTGCAATTGGAGATGTAGTTCACCATGTATGACACCTCGTCACGAGGCATCTCCTTGGTGCTCAGCCGGCAAGGGTCGAAACGGCCGCTCATCTGGCAGATCATGTGCGGCCGGTCTTGGAGCGGGATTACCCGGCGCTTCACGAAGGCGGCGACTAGGTCGGCCCCGACCAAGCTATCCGATTGGACCATCACCCGGAGCCGGGTGACGGCAGCGTTCCCAGCCAGAGAGAGCGACCTAGATTGGTAGGACCAAGACGACTGCCTCCCAGCCAGCGGGCCGGCTACGTAAGCCGGCAGATTGACGAAATCGCCTTGCGGGGCGACGTTCTTCACGTAGAAGTACGATTGCTGCCAGTGCTTCACCGACTGGATCAGCGGGATAGGCGGAAAAGGGTTGTTGTCGGCTGACCTCCGCATGGCGATGAAGGCGCCACAGGGGGCGAGCACACCCATGGAGACGGTGCCGAGCTTGCACTGGAAGAACTCCCCAAAGAGCTCAAGGGTGGGGAGGACGCCAAGAAAACTCTCGCCACAGGGTGACAAAGGCCGACAGCAGCATTACCGTGCTGGGGGTGAGATGATGTGGCTGGAGGCGGTAGAACTCGAGGAAGGAGCGGAAGAACCCGCTCGCCGACAGGCCGAGGCCGCGCAGGCAGTGCGAGCGGAAGATGACCCGCTCGCCCTCCTCCGGCGCCGGCGAAACCTCTGCCTCCGGCGCGAGGCGGGTCTTCACGTAGCCCTCGACCGGCAACCGCCGCGTCTTGCGAAGCCAATCGATGTGGTCCTCGTGGACGGTTGAGCCATCCCACGAGCTAGATAGCGCCATGGGAGCGAGAGGAAGCGAGAGAGGCGCAGTGGCGGAAAGCGCAATCACGCTGCAGCGGAGCCGCGGCAAACCAAGAAGGTCGACGGCGAAACGGCGCGGCGGTGAGGGTGTTGCGGCGGCGGAAGAAAGGAGAAGGAGGTAGAAGGAAGGGTGGAGCGAGGGCGAGCGTGCGAGCGTCTGCCGCTCCCCCTCCTCCCCCTACTTATAGGCTCGTGCGGCGGAGCCGAGGAGGCGAGGCGTGGGGGAACGTGGGATTAACTGCGCCCACTCCCCCACGTCCCGCGATTATTGCGCCCTAAAGGCATGCTGAAACCACCGCGGGAAGGCGAGCGGTCCGTTCGGGCCGCAGAGGATCCGCACATGGGCCGAGGCCTAGGTATGGCGGGCCCTAGCCTGCGGCAACGTCCCGTCGCGCGCGTGGGCTGGCTGGCCTTTTTGGCCACGTTGCCCGCGGGGTGTGGCGCGGTCAACGTGCGATTCGGCTCGCGTTCTCACCTTCAGGCTGCAGAACTTCCCGAAGACGGCGCACCCGTTCAAAGCCGGCTCCTAGCTGCCGGCCCCTCAGGATAGGAAGCTGATCGAGCTTCTCGTCCTCCTTTCAGCCTTGAAGCTCAACCAGCTTCAGGGACTACTGTCAGAGTAAATGACCACGGGTAGCCTAACCGGCTCCCCCTGGGACCTCTGAAAAAATTATAAGCCAATCAAGCCCTCCAACATCCAAGACGCGGGGCCGCCTTTCCCAGGCCGGCTGACTTTCAGGCCGGCTATCAGGAGGCGGCCCGACCCTAAAACCTACAGGGAGAAGGCCACAAGAGGGCCGGCTCCCAAGGAGCCGTCCACCAGAGGGCCGCCTCCGCGGAGCCGGCCATGAGAAGGCCGACCCCAAGAAGCCGGCCACCCCAGCAAGCGGCCAAGGCCGCACCCTCAGAATCTGCACCCACATAACGGTGATGAGATGGGGCGTGGCTACAGTGAAGCCTGCCACCCCCACATCCCGGAGCGCGCATGGCCACAGTGCGCCGTACGGGGCGGCCATCACCCGTCCGGCGCGGCATTGTTGCCATGCTGACCATGACGCCACCCACGACAAGTTGTTAGTACGACCCGCAGGCGGCGGGCCACCCCGGTCAGAGAGATGCCCGAAGGCGGCTCGGTCACCCCCAGTCGGCCTGAGATATGGCCGTCTTCCCGTAGCCGGCTTGTTCCCTCCCTCGAAGGAAGCGCCTCATTAAGGAGACAAGACGAGGTGAGACTACAGTGATCGCTGCCAAGGCGGCGGCACTATAGCCATGCTTACCCCGGCAAAGCCCTCGTCATCAGGATTGAGGCAACAAGAAACCAGCCCGACTGTGCCCTCGGCGGTGGGCCAGCTTGTCGACTAAGAGCCGGCAGCCAAGGGACCCACCATCATGGCCCCAGCTGCCAGCGGAGAAGCAGCGAAGGAGACACTGACGGCTAGGGACCGCGCCCAGCCGGATTACCATTGTACCCCTAGGGGGTAGCCCTATATAAACCCCCCAGGGCACCCATGCAAAGGGTTGATCTCTGAGAGTTTTAGACACCACATAGAGAGAAGAGGAGAGCTAGCCTAGCCTTTTTTCTTCCTCTCACCGAACAGCTCAAGGAGCCACTTGTAGCCACTTGTTCATCTAGTGATCATGCGGAGAGCCCCGAAGCTAGGTAAGATTCGCCGGCGTGCATGTCTTTGCCTCATCCCGTTTCCAGGCACCGGCGACGTCTTATTGGCTCCCACAATGATAAGCCACCCGTTGGCATATGTCACACCTACCACCTGACAAAAGCTAAACTTCTTCAGTACCAATCTTATGGTAAGAGTAAATACATATTTGATGTGTAGAAAATGGAGGGCAAAGGAAAATAAGCTGCAGAGTGATGGTACATGAACAACTACCTGTCATTATAAGTACACTGATAAAGGACAGCATGTACTTACAAGAACAATGCTGAGCTAAAAAAACATTGGCATTCGATATATTCTACACTAATGTAACCATTCATATAGATCAGATAATTTGGAGCGAACAATTGATAAGCAAGCTATCATGCATACTGCTGTCACATAATGAACCAGGTATGCATGCAAGTATAGTGATACAGGACAACAGGTACTAACAAGAGCAAAGCAGCGGGCAGCATATTTGTGATATCCTATCGTTCTTGTTAAACCAGAATTCTTCTTCGAGCAGATTTCCTGCAAAAAAGATTTGTAACGCACATGCGGAAAAGTAGAAGTTCAAATTGTCATGTGATTTCATAGACTGTACCTCATCCTGGGAACAAGACCAGTGCATAACAAGGTTTTTCCATTCAATGTCTTCTGAATTTAGCAGAGGAGACTTCACCGCAAATTCATTTATAGACTTGCCATCGAAGTGTGATTTCCTCAGGTAACATCGATACTGCTGCAATGCTTCCTTGAAAAGCGCAAGCAAGCTTTGCTCGTCATGACTATCCAGATTGACCCTCACCTACTTACAACAATGTAATGTAAATCACTGATGTGTTCAATCAGCAGAAAATAGGAAAATAATCACCGTGAATTATAGCACTTACACGTAAGTGGGACAGGAAGATGTGAAAATGGTGTTTGTCTTCACTATAATCTTCCGATGATGGGAATATATGCACGTAGTCCCTAACAATATTGAAAGCATTGTCTTTTAAACTGGGAATAAATGGAATGGGGTTCCAATCTACAGTGAATTGGCCGTCTCTCAGGTTGGGATAGGTCTTGGCGGTGGACTTGCTCTACTTTTTTCTGGAGTGGGATTTTTACGTGGTATGGCTGGTGGTATGGCAAATGAAATTGGTATACCTTTTCTTTGGAGTGCAGGTCCTGTGTGGTGGGGCTAGTGGTGTGGCCGGTGAAGTATGGAGTGCAGTCTACTGGAGTCGGTCATACGTTTTGTTTCATCGGTTGTACAACCAATATAAGTGGGGCGCTGTCTGATTTCTCCGGCACCACCATGTTTTTCAAGGACTTTGCTGGTGCTCCTTCAGGTTTGGCAATCACCCTCTTCCTTTTTGATGTCTGATGCACAAGAACATCATTTGAGTGGAAAAACATGGTATGATGACAGATGGAATATGTGTTGATAATGGATGGGCATGGCATCTCGAGTTATATGATGAGTAAACTAAGCAGATGGCGGTGCAACAAAGTAGAAGAAATGCAAGACAACATATGCAAGATACGCGCAATCAATAAAACCCTGCCAAATTAGAACAGGCACCTTGATGGGTGAACAGGACAGGCCATCTGCCTTTGACTTCTCGAGGTTAGAATAGTCATTAGGATGATATTCTGAACAAGAATCAACAGGTGGGGAGCGTACGAGTTTCATTGCTTCCAGAATGGCACTCAATGCCTTGGTGCCAATTTTGTAAGTCATTGCAGTGTTCCACGATATTCCTTTGATGCGCGGATTCTAATATTCACTGTAATTGCGTATAATTTCTGAGAACCATGAAAACATAAATAGTTGTGAGATTATCTTTGTAATGCAGATTATATTCTAATATAGGGGCGCCCTTGTAAATACTTGTGTGCTATCACTGGATTCTGATGAGAGAGCTCATGTGTGCTGTAATATGGTGCGTGCATTTATATAATCTGGCACAAGTACACAAAAAAACAGGTTCCAGAAGTAAGGATAGCTAGCGGATGATAGGTACATAATGTACATATAGAGTTTATTGCCAAACCATGATAACAAGAGCACACATCAACTAGGCAGATCATAGTGTACATAACAGGGGTACACCATAACCAGGATATATAAATCGAGAAAGTGGAACTGGTGGAAATTACGGTGTTGTATTGCCGCTACTAATTGAAAGCCTATCGATCACGTACATGACAGCTCTATCAGCTATTGACTACAGATGTCCCTGCTCCCCTTCCTGATAAGGAACATACCGTGCTTCCCATACAGAACACCGCACGGGCCGCCGGCCGAACCACCGGCCCCACCGCCTGTGTTCCTTCGCCACCCCCACCCCCGCCCCCACCCGCGTCGATTTTCTTTGTTCGACGAGGCCCCACCACCGCCCCCCACAACCACCGTCCCCACCCGAGCCCCTTCCTTCGCACCGGCGAACTCCGGCGAGCTCTCAAAAATCGACTGACCCAATTTTGAAATTTAGTCTACTATGATTTAACTAGTGTGGAATATAAAAGGGGAAAACCATAAGCATTGCGAGTATGGTGTTGAGCATGCCATGGCGGATCTGAAGGTGCAAACCGGATAAAGGCAACTTCGCAACCAAGACAAGAAATCAGAGTAAAGCAGTGGCGATCTATTTTCTTGCTGCGATAAATAAGTTGAGCAGATACGAAAGAGTACCGCCTCTGGTGCGGCGCCGTGTACGCATCTGCTGAGAATTTGACGGTGCTGCGGTAGCGATGGCTGTCGGCAGCGTGGAAGCAGATCTAGGAGGGTAGACGGTGGCGGCGGGGCACGGTGGACGAGACGGTCGTAGGAGCGGCGCCGGCAAGGTGGACGATGGCAGGTATGAAGCGATAGGACGGGATGCAAGGATCCCGGTACGAAGCCGTGGATGAGAGAGTTCGATCTCTTGTAATGGACGGCAGCGTCGGGGTATCAGCTCCGGCATAGTGGAGGAGGACGGCGGTGGATGGGGTGGCGGACAGCGGCGGACGGAGGAGGGTGGGGTGGAGAGGGTGTTTTGGCGCCCACGGAGTACGAATGGGGAAAAGGAAGGTAGAGAGGAAGGGGGAACCATGTATTCAGGGCGCGCTTGTCTCAAATGCGAGGAAATTTACAAACTTAGCCCCCGTTTCAAATTTCTACTACATCACAGCAACATTAGTCGGTTGGGGATAGGATGCTAATCTCGCATACATCAAATATTTGCCGACGAGAGTTTGTTTTTGGCGCCCACCGTGTATGAATATGAATCAGGGAGGGAGTCGATTTCAGCCGAGGATACACTGTGTTTTAGCGCCCACCGTGTATGAATCCGGGTGAGAGGCGGTTACATCACGTTTGGTTGAAATTACAAACCTACAAATTGATTTCCATCTCACAGATTTTGGTTTTGGGCGGTACAACGACTTTCCCCGCTTCGTTCAAATATTGCAGAGTGCACATTTACCGTGCCAACTCAATTAGAATCCCGTTTGTATTCTATTTTTTTCCGGGCGGGATCCATTTTCAATTGGAATTACATTCTATATACATCATTTTTTATATATACTTTCAAAAGCACAACAAGGAATTCTGCTCCTTTATATGTATAATATGATCTACAAATACAACGATCTCGAAATCTTAAGGTTGAATTCGAAAAAATTTAACCAAATTATGTTCTACTAAAATGTATGGATCAGTAATATCTACATATTAAATAACATAGATGTGCGTGAATTCATATGAGTATGCATGTTTGATAGATCAATTTTGGTTCGAGTATGGATTACATGTATCATCATCTCGAATTCAAATATTTTAATCCCTTTTTTGTTCACTCCTTTCACGCCCATCTCTCTCGCATGCATGCTCCTTCAGGTAGCTATCACTCTCTTTTCTCCAGCACACCCGCATGCTCACTTCATGTTTCTCCTATCCTCGCAAACATGGTCTCTCGACGTCTCCCTTGAGAAGTGTCACACTCTCCCTATCATTATACATTACACGGTTTTCATTGTCTCTCACGTCTCTACTGTTCTCTGGTATCACTCGGTACCTAAGCTTTCTTTTTCACTGCGACATACACTTGTGCTAGCCTCTAGATAGTTTTATAGACCCCGCACACTCATGCTTCCACCATCGCATACATGTCTCTCTCTTGCTCCTTGTATCTATGTAGATTCTTCTTCCCTTCTTGAGACACGCCCTCTCGATCGTGCACACACACACTATCGCCTCATTTTAAGCTGATACCTATCGCACACACACTCCTTGTGTCTTTGTCACACATGCACTCCGTGCTCCTCCACTCTCCTTCTCTCTCACACACACATGGGCTTTTTGCAACAACTAGCAAGATGCCCATGCGTTGCACGGAACATCAAGATGCATTTGTATGAGTAGTTTATCTTGTGGGGGGAAAGGATGAACGAGGGAAGGCCTTATTTGCAAATGTGGAGAGGGGCGTGGGTATCTTTTTGCAAAATTGCCATAGTTTCCTTCCTATCCGTCAGGTATAGATCAGACAGCCTATATTGCAGGATGGCAGGCACACGATCATCAGTGACAATGCTTTTTATAAGAGTAGGGATAAAAAATAGAGTTGGTGATGATGGTGGGCCTGCCATCCTGCAATGTAGGTCATCCGATTTATATCTGACGGATAGGAAGGAAAATATGGCAATTTACCCGCACTCTTACCCACATTTGCAGATAAGGCCTTCCCTCGTTCATCCTTTTCTCCCAAAAGATCTTGATGTTCCATGCAATGCAAGGGCATCTCGCTAGTAAGAGTAGAAATTAGACATATACCACTTCTCGAATCTTGAAACCAACAACATTCCTCCCTTATCTCATCAAAACCGCCAAAGGAATATATTTTGAGTGAAACATAACATATTTTTAGTGATATACGTATTTCAAAACTAGACTTTTTTTCTATCAAATCGGAGAATATGTATTAATCTACTTTGATCGTGTGGCAACGCATTGGCACATTGCTAGTAGTTATTATAATTTTTTGGACACTAGAGAAACGGTGGAGTACATATACGAAGAGAAGAGGTGCACGCACGCAGCCGGCCTCTCGCTGTCTCGCACACATGAGTGTTACGTAAAGGCGACGTTAACAAATAAACCCTAAAACCCTAGGTGCACAATTGCTGCATTCGCGGGTACCAGGTACGTGGTGGAGCACCTTTGTAGGAATAGTTAGCTCGCGTGATAATTTGATCCGTAGGAGTTGACGGTCGGGACCACAGGTGAACGACTTGGAGCACGGTGGCTCGCCAGTTGCCACAGATCGAGTAGCCACGTTTAAAATATCATTTTTTAGTGGGGTTAAGAGTTCCGATTTTCAATGGCGCGTTATAAGTAGTAAGTAGTTTTTAGAACGATTGGTTTGGAGCGAAAATGGAATTCATACTACTACGTACCTCCTTGGCGCATGGTTGTATGGTTTTTTTTTGCGATGGAGGTTGTATGGGTTTATGTTGTGAGATGTTGAACCTGGTAGTTCTAGCGCAAATACTATGGTTTAGATTTAGATGCTGGTTTTCAGTAATGAAAATCGGAAGGGGAAACCCTTCTTTGATTAAAAAAACTACTACCTGCATTCTGGTTTACTAGTCCCCATCGTACTTTGGGTCAAAGTTTGTCCACGAATTTTACTTGTAAAATGTGAATGGAAAACGAGATTTTGTTATACCCAAACAAAAAAGGACCGGAGGGAGTGATTGCTCTGACACGGACGCGACCTCTCATAGCGCAGGCATTGAACCGACGCGCCGGCCAAGAGGGCCGCACTCGCTGCATGCCCGGCTGAGCACGCCTCCTCGCCGCGTGCAACCAGCTTAACACTGCCCCGCCTTCCTTCATTGAATCCGCGCGTGTGTCGGCAACATGTCCTTCCGCGAGCCAGCAGGCATTTTAGAACACAAAAAATGACTAAAATATAATTAATTTACGCATGGTCTTGACTTGTTGTGCTCGCACTGGTAGCAGGAACTAGTAGAGGATTTTCTTTATTTATGACTCTACTCACATTTTTTTGGCTTTGAAGTGAATCATGATTGTGGACATTATGTATGAATGTGATCTGTGAACATGAGTTTGATGTGAAGTTGAACTTGGAATGTCGGGCTTGCACGTGAACTATACCATGTCCAATGCTTCGTCTGTTATTGTTTGGAAAGTAATTGTTGTTATTACATGACCCAAAAAAACATTTTGTGCGACATCAGTAGATGCCCGGACATCACAACAGGCATGCTTACTGGATAAACATTTGAACCTAGCTATTATGAAGGAAATTTTGTATTGACAACAGTTTTAGATAGCAGGAGACGCCTAGCCTGCTCTGCCTCTGCTAGCTTATTTCTGGCTTCTTCCATCTCTTCTTTGGCTTGGGTGAAGAGAGCATCTGATTGCACTTTTCGCTTTTTCAGGAACTCAGCTACATTCTCAAGGGCTGCTGCACGCTTTCTTTCAGCCTTTACTAATGCCACGAGGACACGAACAGCTGACGACTCCACCTGGCTTGTGTGTAATCCAGCATCATCTGGGAATTTGCACCTTGTGTCTAATCCAGATCATTAGGAACTGCACCTTGTGTGTAATCCAGCCTCATTTTGGAAACATGATCTCGAGGTTGACCATACTTCCCTCCTCGCAGGAACTGCATCCTGACATGAAGTTACTTCTTTTTTAGATCAATACTCAAAGCAACCTAGATCCATTTAGTAGAAGCCAGATAAACAGAACTCGGAGAAGTGAATTCAAAAGGAAAAAAATAAATAAAAACATACTACAGGGTGAGAACACCCACTTCCTACATCAAGCTAAAAACAAAAGCATTAGGACGATTAAGACTCTTCTTATTACACATTGAAGAACACCACGCTTAAGAGAAAGAGAAACTACAACATATACACATCGAAGAACACGAGGCTACACAAAAGTAATTGATAGGTTGTTACTTACCAAAGCTCGTTTTACAGGTTCGGTGCAGCTCCTCTTTAACTTGCCACGCTCCTTGAAGATGTCCCGAATATCCCGTGTTTGGTCTTCATTGCTCCTCTGCATGTTCGCACTCATGGTTTTAAAATCTCAACATGGCAAGAAAAATATACTACTAGTAATACTCGCGCATCTTGTGGGCAACATTAAAGCACTAAATCGCCATGTTAGAGCATCTCCAACAGAATCGCAACGCTGTGGCTTTAAAAAAGCGTTTACAGTCCTGAGATCGAGAAGTAGATACTAGAGAGTAGAGGATATTTCTCAGCGTAGATAGATAAAAAAAAGATAATTCAACTACTCCTCGTCGTCCGACTCCTCCTCGGTGATGTCCTCCTCCGACGTCTGACTGTAGGCGTGAAGATACTGATTGTCGTCGGATTCCCAGGGCGACGTTGCTCCTAGACTCATATTGAATTGAGCGTCCTCTTTTCGCCTATGCTTGTCCTCACGATAGGCGGCTCGCTCCGCCCTCCTCTTATCCCTCTCTGCCCTCCTTTGCGCGTAGAACTCGCGCTCGTTGATGATGTCCTGCGGGAAGTGTTGGCGCCACAGCCCCATGGCTTCCTTGTCCATCTCGGCGATGCAGAGACAGTGCTCCCGCCTCCGGTTGTCGCGATGATCCTCGTCGGTGCTAAGCCGCGGCAGAGGCGCGAGCTCCTGCGCCTGCTCCCGCGTCGGCACGTTGGGGAAGTTCAATGTTCTATGAGGCCACAGGAGGCGCCACACTGCCGCATCGTACGCGCGCGCGGCCTCGTTGGCGGTGTTGAAATTGCCGAGGCCGAGGCGCATCCCACGGAACCGGATCTCGGCGGAGAAGCCGCCGGAGGGGCGCGCGCGGACGCCGCGGTATCCCCAAGTTTCCCGGCGACGCGGCGGCATGGTGCCGCGGCGGCGGCGAGGCGAAAAAGAGCGGGGAGAGAACGGTGGCGAGGCACGGAGCGGGGAGAGAGCGGTGGCAAGGCAGAGAGTGGTGGGACGGCATTGGATTTTATAAAGCGCGCCGGACGCCGCGCGCCAAAACTAGCGCATGTCCGACCGCTTTTTCCCGCGCGCGCGATCCTTTCCCGACGTCTCTGCTATCTCTACTCCCTTCTCTACTGTTACATTTATTTTATATTTTATATTTTATATTTATCTCTACTTCCTTTACTATCTACTTTTTTTCTCTATACTTTTTTTCTTGCAATACAGGCCGTCCGATTTATATCTGATAGATAGGAAGGTAACAAATGGGAATTTTGCAAAAAGATACTTATACCCCTCTCCAGATTTGCAAATAAGGCCTTCCCTCGTTCATCCATTTCTCCCACAAGATAAACTACTCATACAAATGCATCTTGATGCGTGCAACGCATGGGCATCTTGCTAGTTCTAGAAACCTTTCCATCATTTGCCACACTACTGGTTGCAGATGAAAAACCTACCCAAGCACAGCGCGATACAGGAGCGACGCACAACTACAAGCTGATATTCTATTGGACAATGGAGGCTATAACCAATTACTTTTACGGGAACAATAGCACCCAAGAAATTTGAAGGGTAGGTATGAACAAAATTGGAACCGCACATGTACTGCTAAGTGATTCAGTACACACATTACCAATCGAGGAGGAGAACGATGGTCGCGGCGGCCTTTGTGAGTCATGGTCGGCAACGGGAGTCAGTTCATTGTCCACGACGGTGGTACTTCTGCGCTTGGTGTCGGCTTCCGGGAAGAAGATCCGAGACCTTGGAAGACGATGACGGGGAAGAGGCTCCGTGTACGACGACAACGATGGACCGGCTCCAGTGCGGCGTACGAGGTCGTCGAAGAGGCAGATGCGCTGTGATGGATGAGTGCGCCGATGTAAAGGGGAGGAGCACGAAGGCTGCGGTGCCATGTAGAAGTCTATTTTGCGGCGGGGATAGAAATTGGGGAGTATTCAGGTGTACTACTGTGGGTGTCGGGGTGGGGTTGGCTGGGTAGGGTGAACCTGAAGTTACGAAAACAACCCCCTACCAAGCGTCATCCGTAGACTTGTTCCGAAGGCTATGATGGTAACTTCCCACTGCTCGAATCAGGGTCGCGGGAGATTTTCCCGCCGACCTCAAAATTTTGTGACACCGACTCCCGTGTGGCGGTTGAGTGATTCGCTAAGCAACTAGCGAGTAGTAGTAGTAAACTCTGCATATTAGGTTCGATCAAGTCAAACTTCCTAAAGTTTGACCAAGTTTATAGAAAAATATAAACATTTACCATAAACATAAACATAGTTCTGTTGGGGCCTCAGCACAACACACCCTTGAAAATAAACTAAGCAACTAGTCCGCTTGACACTGCAGTAGAACCAGCATGAGCGACGGCACTGCCACCTACTCGGAGTCCGAGTTCACGTCCTCGACTTCGTCCTCGACCCTCTTCCTCTTCCTCTTCACTAACGCTTCTTTGCTTGAACCGGACACTGGGCTATGCTTCTTCATCCAACCCTTGTAGATATTTAAACAAAGGTAGGCATCCATTGCTGCGTACAGGATGTGATCTTCATCTAATGTCTTCGACTCCCATGCATGATGAAACTCGTGATGAGGTTTCTTCAGTTTAGCGTACGAACATTCAATCATGGCTGCTGGCAGGGTCAGCATTGAAGGCTGAGAGGAGGACACCAGGCTTGCCTTCTGGAGATCGAAGGGCTGGCCTACAACGAGGCCTATTCGACCCAGGATTTCCTCGGCGTTCCTAAAGTCTACAGTAACGAATTTGACTCGGCCGCCCTTGAGGAACTTCTTAAATTCCTCGCACTCAACATCGGCATGGCATATGTGGTAGACCAAGCATAAGTCATGCACGCAAACCTGGATCACGGCGGGCTTCTTCTTCTCTGCCTCCTTTAGTTTCTTCTCGCTTCCCAGGACTATGGTGTACTCAGCATCTAGCCCAGCGACCCGCTCATCATTTGAGTTTTCGAACATGAGTTTGAAGCGAGCAAGGCATTCTGTCACCGTTGCGGAAGATTGGGTGTAGATGACGTTGAAATCATCGCCGGTGATGGTTCTAACATTGTACTCACCGCCGGTCATGGAGATTTGGGACGCCATGGATTTGGGAGGAGGGTTAGGATTAGTGGAACTGCCGTAATGTGAAAGGACGGGACGACTGGGAGCGAACTGTTGTAAGGTACTGTACTACTAGTAGAAGACGGGGACGAGTAGGGTGTGCAAACGACGTGGGGTTGCTGGCTTGCCCGGTGGATAAACGGTTGCAAGCCCCCAAAGAGTTATCGAGAACTATGCGGGACCCACTAGATGTCATGTCTACTAGACCCATTTCGTAGGCCTGACGGTATAGCTTCTGCATGTTCGCACGCCATGTCGGCGCGTGGATGTAACTTCACTTAATTCCGTCAAACGTCGCACCTCCCACGACCTTCACCTCCCTCGCACGGTCGCACCCTTTCAGACTTCGACCGGCTATAAATGAGCAATTTTTTATTGCATTTTTAGACAAGCAATTTTTTTCCTACTCCGCGAGCATGATACTCCCTCTGGTCCTTTTTACTCCCGTCAACCGTTTGCAAAGTGTTTGACCAAATTTATACTTTTTTGAACACCACCTTATATTAATTAACCAGCCACACCAGTACACTCATTCGATACAATATTCACCACACAGGGCGGTATGTTATTTACAAGAATACCATCTAATCTGTTGTCAAAGCTATACTTAGCGATTAAGTGTGCCACCTTATTGGCCGAACGGCTAATCTTTGACAATTGAAGATTGTTGATCAACTTCGAGATGCTCAACGCTTTCATCTTTAGGTCACGTATAGCAGACCTGTCATAGTCCCCCGATGCAAGAGACGCTACCACAAAAGCGCAATCAGTCTCTAAAATTACAGGATTATGAAGAGAAATACCTATGTAGAGACTGGCAGTGCAAGCCCTAAGCTCCGCTTCCTCCACGCTTTGACATGCATCAATGAAATCCCACGACCACGTTTATACTGAAAATATCAATATCTACAATACTGATTATAATGAGTATAAGAACTACGTTTTATAATGAGTGTAAAAATATTGATTTGACATTGTGAATGTTGACACTTTTTTTCTAGAAGTCTGGTGAAAGTAGAGGTACATTGACTTCAGACAAAACTTAAATGCACAATGAAGACTAGTTCCTCCGTCCAGGTGCGTGCCATGACCTATCTTGTCATCACAACAAGTTTAGCTATTAGAGTACCACTACCTCCCTCGTTTCCGGTTTATAGGGCGTATCTCAAAATTTCAGTTTTTCCATTTTATAAGGCTCAATTTGGTTGTTTCCCATCACATGTTCAGATTCCAAGGTGCATTAAATCATTGCATGAAAGTATTAAGAGAAAATTGACCAATGCATGTAATTTATGCATGCATGCATTGCAATTAATGCATTGGTAAACATACTTTTTGAGGAAAACAAGAGCATTAATTTGGTGCTTTTGCAAACTACAAAAAGTATTGCACCACTCACCATCTACCTTGGTTGGTGAGATTTTTGAATTGAGCCTTATAAACCGAAAAGGAGGGAGTACCTCCCTTCTAGTTTAAAGGGCTCGATTCAAAAATTTCACCTACTCTTAGCAAGATAGTAGAGGCGGTGGAATAGTTTTAGAAGTCTGCAGAAGTACTCAACTAGTGCTGTCGTTCTTCACAAAAAATGTGTTTACCAATGCATGCATGAACACTAGTTACTCTAACCCCCCTCTCTTCTTTAATTCTTTGCCACATCAGCATGTTTGCTATACCTGTGTGCATGATACCAGCTAAGATACCACCATTATGGCCAGCCTTAATCATCGCATGCAATAATTTAGTGCACCTTGAAATATGAACATGTGTGGGCGGTATGTTTTAATGACTTGAGACTATACCTAGCCCGACATGCAAGATGACTTATTATGCACCGCTCCCCATACCTGCAGGAAGCCCGTTAGTCTCCAAATCTTTTCCTCTCCATGTGAGGAAACAATATGCCTGCCAAACTCTCCTTCTCCTCTCATGGTCCCACCACTCCACCCGTGTGAAAAATCTGCATGCATGACTCTCTCTCCCCACGCCGCGTCTAATCCACAGACCAGCAATATTTCCACCCCTTCGCCCCCGTAATTTACTCCAACAAATATGCCAACGTAGCTGTTACTTAACCGCAGGTGCATTGGGTCAATGACATATGGGCCCAACAGGGTCCGCCCACATGTCGCTGATTTAACCGACCTGCAGATTAAGTCGATGCAGCTCATCCATATCTTACGAGGTGTGCCATTGCTCACTATAAATACATGCCTCCCACGACATCGCTATCTCCTCCCAATCACGTTCACGTTCATCGCTATCTCCTCCCCTCCCTCTCACGTCGACCACCATGGCATCACCCCTCCCAAGCCCTAGGAGCCCCTCGCTGCACCGTGCGGACGGTCACGCGTCGCCGTTCCGTTCCTCGCCGCCACTAGTCGAGGAGGAGGCGTCAGTGTTCCGCTCCTCGCCGCTACGCGACGCGTCGCTGTTCTGTTCCTCGCCTCCACTAGTCTAGGAGGACACGTCGGCGTTCTGCTCCTCGCCACGACGTGACGCGTCGCTGTTCCGTTCCTCGCTCCCACTAGTCGAGGAGGACGCGTCGGCGTTCCGCTCCTCACCGCGACGCGTCAAGGTGGACGCGTCGGCGTTCCCAATCTCGCCAGCACGCGCGCCGGAGGATGCATCGGCTCCCTGCTACGAGGAGAACGCCGCGCCGCCCGCCGAGCCCCCCAGACTTGAGGAGCTTTGGAAAGAAATGGATGTCGCCTTGTGGGAGGCTTTGCCTCCAGCAGAGCGCGCCAAAATAGAGTCGGAGAAGAAGGCCGAGGAAGATAAGCGCACCGCGGAACTAGCTTCCTGGGAGGCCTATGTCGCGTCCGAGACAGTCAGGCAATTGGCTCTTTGGCAGGAGGCTCGTGCGAGGGCCGTGAGGGTGGTGGAGGACGCCCGTGCCAACGCCCTGAGTGCAGTCGGGGCCAAGCGCCTCATCTACGCTTGGCGGTATGTGGAACAGGTGCACGCTTCCAGCAAGAAGGAGTACCTGTTGGCGCCGGATCACCACACCGGTGAGATCGCGCTCGCCCGCCGACAAGCCGCCAATCAGCACCTCGCGAGTTGCGAGGCTGAGGAAGAGACGTTGTGTCGGCGCGCTGGGAAACGCCGCGCACTGGGCACTCATGGCAAGACTGCAAGCGCTCCTGCGAGCGCTGTGGCTTTTAGGAGGAGTATAATTTTTGTTTCGTAAGGCGATCTCATTAGTTTTGGGACGCAAATGATAAATCCCGAATGTTCAGGAATTTTTAGCATCCTTAATTAAGTATGTAAAGGGAAAGTTTGGAAACCTTGTGTATTCATGACGATTTTGCAAGTACGCGCATATAGCACAAACTTTACTATATACTATCGCACTACACGTCTCTCTCGATATATGCTTGCAGACTGTGCTACTCCCTCCGTCCAGGTCAATAAGTCATCTTTTGTTGTGCACCGTGACCAAGGGGGGAAGACTTATACACCTAGACGGAGGGAGTACTACTATTACTTATGTACGTGCAAATGCACGTTTTAACATTACGATGATGTTTTTGTAAAAGTAGAAAAACAGCACTAGTCAAGCTTGTGAAACGATTCAATGCAAAACAAATGCAAAAATGCTCGTTTGATTGTTTAATTTTAGCTTCCTTCTCTGTCGTACTTTGTATGGAGTATCTCACTGGTTGGAAAGGCATGCAAATTCCCAAACCTCTTCCTACACCCTGTATCGAATTTTTTGCCTAACAAGTTGTGCCGTGCAATTGGGATTCCAACTTGAGTACTACTACTAGTAGGAGTACCAGGGGCCAGTTCTTTTAGGCTTCTAGATTAGTAATCGCATAACTACTACCTCCATCCTGGTTTATTGGTCCCCATTGTAATCTGTGTCAAATTTTGATCATAAATTTAACTAATGAAATGTTAGTGCATGTCACATGCACTACTCCATCCGTCCATGTGAGTAAGTCATCTTAGGTTGTGCACGTGACCAAGGAGGAGGAGAAAACGAGAAACGTTAATGTTTATTTGCTAATTAATAGTATTGCATGCAATGAACTAACCACTGCATGTCATGTTTGATATGTCATGTCATTAAAAGCATGCACACTCTTTATCTCTTATTTGTTGATATGTCAAGAAACAAGAAATGAGGTAGAAGTTAATGCACCGCGCCTAAGTGTTTTGGGATTATTTGGTTTTCGTAAGATGACTTACACACCTAGACGGAGGGATTACAATGGTGAGGAAAAAACTAGTTAAATCTTTGGTCAAAATTTAGCATAAATTACAATGGTGAGGAATAAACCAGGACGGAAATAGTAGTTTAGAAGCCCAAATAAATGAGTGAGTCGCCTTATTGTTACTCTCTGCTGTGACTAGTCTTGTGGGAAAAGCTGGGGAAGCCGCCAAAAGAACTGGCCCTAGGAGTAGTAGCTAGGGATCGAGTGTGCGAGATGAACCGGAGAAAGTAAATGATGAGAGATGAAATGCAAGAAAGATAGAGGAATGTGATGGTTGCTTGTCCGTTTATTTTACCAGGCCACTTATTACTGGGAGTGGTTGGCTTTTGTGATATGACGGCTTTTATCAAGGCCCAGGCGGGGTGAGAGGTGAGACTCCCATGCAGCGCCGCCCTCTACACTAGTACTACTACATCGGTCGTGGTTTATCCCCCATTGAATTTGGCTGAAGATTTAACTAACAAAATGTTAGTGCATGTCAACAAAAACAATATTGTTGGATTCTTATTTGAACATAGTTTTCAATGATATAATTTTAGGTGACATGCATCACCATTTATCGTACTATATATAATGTTAGTTCAATTTTTGTCGTATTAATCTATAGTAAGGTGCCCCGTGCTGTACGTAAGAGTGAAATGCATTGATCGGGGAGTTGTTTATTTTGACAAAGGATGTGGGGGTCATCTCATGTGTAACGAGTATCGATAGGTTTGTTCGGATATTATTTCATCTCTAGAGCTCACAAACATCCGGGTGAAATAGATAAAAAGTATATTTTGCAAACAAAAGCGTTCAACTGTTCAACCTGCATCCAAAACTTGTGAAGAAATAACTCTTATTGTGCTTTGCAGGAAATGATCTTCAAGAATTAGTTTTTGAGTATCCATTGTTATACATGTTGGCTACAGATGACATGGCACTTTCTTATAGCCAACAGTTGGCTATACTATTTAAGTATTAACCATGCCCTTATACACCTAGACGGAGGGATTAAATCAGGATGACTTGGGAGGGGCAGAGGATATGTAAGAAATGGTTCATCATAAGTCTTTCACCAGTACTATAGTAAAAATTCATACATGGAAGATTCTAGACTAAACCATAAATGGATACACTTTTATTCATGCGCGATACTCCAATAGAGCAAGATCATGCATGGAAGTCTCCACATGCTTAGACATCGGATTACATTGAGCGAAGACTAATGATCAACATTTAACTTGAAAATGCAGATGTCCAGGTGAACCTCCTTGGAGTCCCCGTGCACATTGTTGGAGTTCAAATAACACCATGGGTTTTCCATGTCGACATCGGCGGGAAGGTCCCAGCTCGGCAGAGTCCAAGTATGCGTTGCGTAGCCAGTGTCGCCGCCCACGTACCTCCGAGGGATAGTAATAGTGAGCACGCACGCATACATAGGCCTCGTGTCAATGTCAGCGTCAGCGGCGTCGCCCCTGACGCACACTACAGAGATGTGGCGGCGGCCTGCGAGGGCCTCGCCGATGGCCACGATCAAGAGGAAGATGCTTCCTTCCTCCTCCGAGACTAGCAGGCGGCGCTGATCCTGCAGCGACTCCGGCACGGTGAACGGGTAGCACGTCTCGTACTTGATGTTCTTCACCAAGGGCCAGTAGTGATTGCCGCATGCCTGCGTCAGGTGATGCACGATGTCCACCGGCGAGCCCCAAAACGGTACCGGGCACTCATAGCAGTAGACGAAGGGCTCCTTGGAGGCATCGACCAGGCCGTCCATGAAACGGGAGTGGCTGTAGGGGACGTTCCGCCAGTTGAATATATGAGAAAGTTACTACGAGATTTACTACACAATAAATCATGACGGCTATAACAGAGATTAAACTAGTCATGCGGACTAGCATATTAGATGAACAGATCGAATCTAGGACACAGACTAGAAACATGAATTCTACTACGATTTCAAACAGGAAGGACAGAAACACATACAGTGCAACGGGAGCAGGACCATTGGCGTTGAGGTTGTCGCCAATGTCGTTGAGGAAGAGGTTGCCGAGGTTGGGGAAGAAGTCGGCGTCGGTGAAGTCGTCGCTGCTAGCAGTCGCGAGAGTGCGCTCCCCAAATTTCAACAATACCACCGAATGGAGCGCAGGAGGAGTGGTGAGGGACGCTATGTCCGCCGAATGGAGCGCAAGAGTAGCCCACGAAGAAGTAGATGGTGCTCCTCCCTAGTCTCTATTCTTATCTCTATCTCTACTACTCTTCTTTGTTTTTTATAATATACTGGTTGTAGTTGTCAAATCGAATAGTATCAAGGCCGCCCATTTGCCGCCCGGCTGAACACGCCTCCTCGCCTCCATCAAACCCCTCCGTTAAACCCGCATGCAAACCAAGAAACCTACTTCAGCCGTGGGAGGAAATTTGCCGGTTGCCGTTGGAGAATAATAGAGTCATGTCCAATCCATTTGAGTTAATTGCGTGTATGATTCTCCCTCTGTAAAAAGTTAATAGCATGCTTAATCTTGTATTCTAAGTACTCTGTGGGTTCCACTGTCAGTACAGTGTACATGACTTGCAGGCTGGCTAAGTGTACTTATTACTGGGAGTGGTTCGGTTTTGTGATATGACGGCTTTACTGCCGCGCCACGAGTGGTGTGAGAGGTGAGACTCCCGTGCAGCGCTGCCCTCTACACTTGTACTACATCGGTCATGGTTTATTAGTCCCCCATTGAATTTGCTGAAGATTTAACTGACAAAATGTTAGTGCATGTCAACAAAAACTATATCGTTGGATTTGTATTTGAACATAGTTTTGAATAATATAATTTTAGGTGACATGCATCAGCATTTATCGTACTATATATAATGTTAGTTCAATTTTTGGTCGTACTAATCTATAGTAGTAAGGTTCCGTCGCTGCAATCAAGAGTGAAATGCATTGATCGGGGAGTTGTTTATTTTGACAAAGGATGTGGGGGTCATCTCATTTGTAACGAGTATCGATAGGTTTCTTCGCATATTATTTCATCTCTAGAGCTCACAAACATCTGGGTGAAATAGATAAAAAGGTATCTTTTGCAAACAAAAGCTTTCAACTGTTCAACCTGCATCCAAAACTTATGAAGAAATAACACTTATTGTGCTTTGCAAGAAATGATCTTTAAGAATTAGTTTTTGAGTATCGATTGTTATACATGTTGGCTACAGATGACATGGCACTTTCTTATAGTCAACAGTTGGCTATACTATTAAGTTATATTAACCATGCCCTTATACACCTAGACGGAGGGATTAAATCAGGATGACTTGCAAGCGGGCAGAGGAGATGTAAGAAATGGTTTATCTTAAGTCTTTCACCAGTACTGTAGTAAAAATTCATACATGGAAGATTCTAGACTAAACCGTAAATGGATACACTTTTAGTCATGCGCGATACTCCAATAGAGCAAGATCCTGCATGGAAGTCTCCACATGCTTAGACAGCGGATTACATTGAGCGAAGACTAATGATCAACATTTAACTTGATAATGCGTATGTCTAGGTGAACCTCCTTGGAGTCCCCGTGCACCGCGTCGGCGGGTAAAGGATGCCATGGGTTTTCCAAGTCCACATTGGCGGGATAGTCCCAGCTCCCTAGAGTCCAAGTCCGTTCGATGAGGCCGGTGTCGCCGCCCACACGGCCCGGAGGGGTAGTAACACTGACCACGCACCCATACATAGGCCTCGTGTAAGTCAGGTGCCGTCGCCGCGTCTCGACGCACATTACAGTAGACGGGCGGCGGCTCTGCTGGCCTCGCTGGTGCCCACGATCAAGAGGAAGACGCTGCCGTCTGTCACGCCCAAGATGCGACCCTATCCAAAAGGAACTCGAAGGTCCCACCAAGGATAGAAGCGCATCTTGAAGACGCTTTTGCAAGGTGGATATCATTACATCAACATAACATAATAGTGGGGATACATCCAATACATACAATGTCACATGGATACAACAATACAACATACAACATCAACATCCGACTACGGATGAATCATAAACAGAAACTCAAACGACATCCACCCTGCTAGCCCAGGCTGCCGACCTGGAACCTATCCCCTGATCGAAGAAGAAGCAGAAGAAGAACTCCAAAACAGTAAACATCGCTCTCGCGTCATGGTCACCGCATAACCTATACCTGCAACTGTTGGTGTAGTAATCTGTGAGCCACGAGGACTCAGCAATCCCATTACCATGGGTATCAAGACTAGCAAAGCTTAATGGGAAAGGAAGGGGTAAAGTGGTGAGGTTGCAGCAGCGACTAAGCATATCGCAAATGAGAGCGAGAAGAGAAACAAAGGAACGGTCGTCAACTAGTAATGATCAAGAAGTGATCCTGAACTCCTACTTACGTCAGACAAAACCCAGAAACCGTGTTCTCCTCTCGATCCACCCCGAAAAGAGACACTCACGGTTACGCACACGGTTAGTGTATTTTAGAAGAGTTTGCTTCAAGTTTACTACAACCGGATATTAACAAATTCCCATCTGCCACATAACGCGGGCACGGCTCTCGAAAGTTTATACCCCGGGGTGTCCCAACTTAGCCCATGATAAGCTCTCGCGATCAACGAAGGATATTCCTTCTCCCGGGAAGACCCGATCAGTCTCGAATCCGGCTACAAGACATTTCGACAAGAATAAAACAAGCCCAGAAGACCGCCCGAATGTGCCGACATATCCCGATAGGAGCTGCACATATCTCGTTCTCGGGCACACCGGATGAGCAAGACGACGGGTTGGCATAGACCCAGGTTGCCTGGGGGCGCCGGACATCGCTTCGGTTTGGACCAGCACTCGAGGAGAACTGGCCCGGGGCTAAATAAAGATGACCCTCGGCTCCGTAAACCCAAGGGAAAAAGGGATAGGTGAGGCAAATGGTAAAACCAATGTTGGGCCTTCTTTGGAGGAGTCTTATTCAAAGCGAACTGTCAAGGGGGTCCCATAAATCACCCAACCGCGTTAGGGACGCAAAATCCGGGAACATAATACTGATATGACGGAAACTAGGGCGGCAAGAGGAACAAAACACAGGCATAAGGCCGAGCCTTCCACCCTTTACCAAGTATATAGATGCATTAATAATATAAGAGATATTGTGATATCCCAACATAAACATAATCCAACATGGAGCAATCTTCATCTTCACATGCAACTAACAACGCTATAAGAGGGGCTGAGCAAAGCGGTAACATAGCCAAACAACGGTTTGCTAGGAAGGGTGACAAAGGTTAGAGGTTCATGGCAATTTGGGGAGGCTTGAAGAGCAAAAGATAGGTAGCGCAGCAAAGCGAAAGAACGAAGCAACTAGCATAGCAATGATAGTAGTGAGATCCAGGGTAGCGGTCATCTTGCCTGAAATACGCAAGGAAGAAGAACGAGTCCATGAAGAAGATGAAGCCATGAAGACGAACCAAGCGTAGACGAACGAATCCTCACGATCGCAACGAAACGGGAACTATCGAGAAGAAGCACACAACATGGTGAACACACCACACATGAACAAGACATGATGCTCAATCAAGTATGATGCATGACAAAGGCTACATGAAGCTACTCATGGCAAGAGATGATGCAAACAAGAACAACACATCAAAGCAAGTTTAAATGAGGCCGGAAACGACATAGAGCAATTCCGGCAAGTCCTCATATGCAAATTTCGAAATTGGTCCAGATCTGAGTAAACCTTATGTTCAAGTTTTTAAGCAGCAAGTTAAGATGCAGCACGATGATCTACACAAAATTCTAGTCAAGTTACATATAAAGTTCATTAAATTCGGAGCTACGGCCTAGAAGATATGAGCAAAACAAGATAAGCATGGCATTGATGCAAAATGCATTCAAACATCAAACAAACACCTCAAAACAAGGATGCAACATTATAATATGAAACTACATGCAAAATCAAGCAAGTTTCATATAGAGCACACTCAAAACGGAGCAACGGATCAACACATACACATGAAACAAGTTATAGCAACAATCTGTCCAAAACAGCAACTAGGCATATTGCAAGCACCTAAACAACAAGCTACAACATCTTAACATGATAACAAAAGGCATGGACGTGATGTACAGGTAAAGCATGACAAAACATGAACGCTGAGCTATCTCCAGAAATCACTAGAACATGCTCAAACACACATGGAAAGATTGCAAATAATAACAGTTTCAGACTTTGCAGAAATAACATCAGGTTGCAATGTTTAGAGCCATCAAACAACATGTTACAGCAAGCTATCATGTCAAACTAGAGGATTACATGAACCTACTAATTGCATAGAACAAAAGTCCCTTACTGACCATGAGCAAAAAGGGCACAGAAAATATGATGGCACCCATGTAAAGATAGCAAGTTATATTACAGATTCATACATGGCAGGAACAACAATAAGTAGGCATGTTGGTGAGCTTGAACCACTCACCACAGAGCAATACATGGCATGAAAAGGCAACCAACAGTAAGAAGACATGTTTATGAAGCTAAGAATGGCAAGAGAAAGTTCATAGAGTGCACGGATCACTAACAACAATCATGGCAACATTGAACTTAATGTTAACAGGCTGACAGCAACATTATTTAGCAACTTTGAGAGCAAGATAACAACATGTTACAGCAGGCCATAAATGCAACCAGGGGCATGAATGGATAGAGCATGACATGTATAACAAAACATCCTTAGTGAACATCTCCAGATTATGCATAGAATCACTTGTAGCAGCAGGTTTACATAGCATCATAATATAGCAGATTCAGCCTAGCAAAACAGTAACAGCAAGTACCCTACTTAACAAGCTTGATGCACTCACTACAGGAATCACAAAAATAAATAGATAGCACCCCTGTAAAGATGGCATGGCATAGATCTAAACACATGTAGACATCAACCTCATAGGATGCACACATCAAACGCAACAAAAATGACAAATCACCAAGTTATACCAGTTTCAGTAGATTAACATCACATAGCACTCTTGCAACGATGATTCAGGCATCAAGATGGACTCAAATGAACATGGCACAATGGAATGAAATGAATTACTCGTTGAGGCGAACAATTAGACATATTACACGCACGAAACGGAGCAGTATGAAGCAAGTTATGATGCGATGAACATGGTATGATTATGCAAAATATCAGGGACTTGGTCAAAAATCAAACTCTCGGGTCAAACTGGATCTCGGGGTCCCAGGGACGAAACGGTGCAGCAAGGACGTTTGGTTGGTGGGTCTAAGGCGTTCCGGGACGGGCGGTGCAGATCGGCGACGAGGTCGGCGCCGGCGACGGAGGGAGCTCCGGCGAGCCGGCGGAGGGCGGAGGAGGTCGGCGCGAGGCGGATCCGGTGGATGCCGTGAAGGCGAGGTCGACGGTGAGCTCCCCGCCAGCGGCGGTCATCCATGGCGGCGGCGACGGATCCCTGCGGCAGAGAGGGATTAGAGAGAGAGGAGAGGGAGAGAAGGAGGGCAGGGCGGCGGCGACGAGACCAAGGGGCGGCAGCGAGACTCGCCGGCGGTGGGGTCGAGGCGCGGTGCGGGGCGGCGAGGTCCGGTGGAGGAGCGGCACGGGCCTCATGAGGCCTTCAGACGAGCGGCGGCGGCAAGCGGGCAGAGAGGGCGGCGGTGCGCGCGGGTCCGATCGGGCCCCAGATGGGCTCGGCGGGCTGGCTTCGGGCCAAGCGGGCCTTGCGGCGCTGAGGGGGAGCGCAGGGAACAGGTGGCGAGCGAGGAGTGGGTGAGGGAGGCTTCTGCGGCGGCGGTGGCCAATAGGGGTTTTCCAAGTGGCGGAGGGAGGCTGGGGCGCGCCGGATCTGGAGGGGGAGGCGGCGGCGCTGCCCTCGAGGTGGGAGGAGGCACTGAAAACGAGGAGGAGAGGGACGGCTGGCTGCGGGAATTGAGGGGGGGGGAAGGTTGGAGGCCAAAAATGGAGAGAGGGGGATGTATAAATATGGAAGGGGGGCTAGGGTTAGTGGGTTTCTGCTCCGTTTTCGGACGTCGGATCTCGATCCAACGGTTCGGAACAGAGGGAGTCTAGGAGAGGGGTTGGCAGGCTGCATGCGGGCTGCAAAGAGAAGGGGGCTTTTACGGTTACCCGGTTAACCGTTGGAGTATCAAACGACCTCCAAATGGCACGAAACTTGACAGGCGGTCTACCGATGGTATACCAAGGCCGCTTCGCAAACCTCGGGCCATTCCGAGAAAGTTCAACACCCGCTCACAACGAGAGACAAAAGGGGGACGCCGGGGACATAGGAGTGCCGGATTGCAAAACGGACAACTGGGAAAATGTTCGGATGCATGAGACGAACACGTATGCAAAATGAGATGCACATGATGACATGATATGAAATGCATATGATGACATGGCAAAGTGCAACACGCAAGCAAATGACATGGCAACGACGGCGAATGACTGGCAGACACCTGGCGCAATGAATCCGGGGCGTTACACCGTCCTCCTCCGAGACTAGCAGGCGGCGGTGATCCTCCAGCGACTCCGGCATGGTGAACGGGTATCACATCTTGTACTTGATGTTCTCCGCCAAGGGCCAGCAGTGACCATCGTGACGATCCGTGAGGTGATGCACCATGTCCGCCGGCGAGCCACAAACGCGCATCGGGCACTCATAGCAAAGGGACGAAGGGCCTATTATCAGGTTTTTGGATTGTTGGAAATATGAGCAAATTACTATGATATTTAATCTGAATAAATAGGAAATAGATCATGACAGCATTTATAGAGATTAAACTAATCATGCGAACTAGCATAGCGGATAAACAGATCACATACTAGAAACATGAATTCTACCACGATCTCGAATAGGAAGGATAGAACCACATATGGTGCAGCGGGAGCAGCACCGCCAGTGTTGACGTTGTCGCCTATGTCGTCGAGGATGAGGTTGCCGAGGTCAGGAAGAAGTCGCTGTCATGAAGTCGTCGCTGCCGCAAGATCGCATGAAAAGTGCGCTCCCCAAAAACCTGATCGCCCCTCTCCCGTACAGGATCACGAGAGGCAGGGTTCCGGAGGCCTGCTGTCCCTTCTCCCGGTGCACACCAAAAGGAGAGATGGGGAAGACTTGCTTGGCGGCGCAATGATCTGGAATGGTGGTGAGAAACTATATAGTGGGAGCCGGGTAGGTCGTGGGAGTATAGCTCTGTCCTCCGCTCGGCTCAATCCCGCAACCTGCGGCGCGTCGTGACGAGGCGTGGCGTGGGGAGGCGAGCGAGGATGAGGAGCGCACGTGTAGGTCTCCTCTTCTCATGCTCATACAAGTGGTAGAAGAGCTCACCTTATAAATGCCTACTAGCAAAATTCCAACATCGTCCATGCCGTCCATGAAACGGGAGTGGCTGTAGGGGACGTTGCGCCAGTTGAATATATGAGCAAGTTACTACGAGATTTATTCCGAATAAGCACAAAATAAATCATGACGGCTATAACAGATATGAAACTAATCATGTGGACTAGCATAGTAGTAGGATACAGAGTAGAAACATGAATTCCACCACAATTTTGAACAGGAAGGACAGAAACACATACGGTACAAGGGGAGGAGCACCGTTGGCGTTGAGGTTGTCGCCCATGTCCAAACACCACGTAGACACGGTCTGTGAGCACGGTTCGTAGTCATTCTACGCTCGGGCATTGAAGTTTGTAACTATTTTAGATTAGAATATACTACTCTTCTGGTGCTAGTAGTAGAGTAGAGTCCTACTCTACTACTCTACTCAAGCAAGTTAGGGAATAGCACTATAGGGAGTACCAGTACTGTGATCACTCAAGCAAGTTGTCTGGCATCGACATGACCCCACGCTGTTGGTATGTGTCTCGTAAGTCAAGCGGCATGTTGTAGTCATCATCACCTGTCCACTTCCGGCAGCACATATTCGCTTCGCCATCTTTGTCCGCACATAATCTCGTCCAATCTTCCATCCCCGCTAAGGTGGCTCCCCCCCTCGTCCGAAACCCAAGCACTAACAATGGCAGAACCGAGCAGCGTCCGCCGAAAGAGTGGCTGGAATTCGCTCCCCACAGAGGTAATCAAGCTCATTGTTTCGGGTGTGGACAATCGATACCTACTCGCGCGTGCTCGTTGGGGCTGTACCGTTTACTCAAATCCCTCAGGCCGGAGCTTTTTAAGCCAGCTCCTTGCTTGCTGATGCCGCCTGATCTTCAGAAACAGCATGTCACGCAGCATAACGATTGTAGGGTGGCGAGCATCAACCCCCTTGACTGCGATCCGATCCCGTCAGCCTCAACTACATTAACGGTATGTACCGGGTCGGCATGAACACGCCTTGGATGGTGCTCGTCGACGGTCGCGGCAGATGGATGCTCGTGGAGGTCTACACCCGGCGATTGATCCCCCTTCCTTCGATTAACACAACACTGCTTTGGCACCGCGGCCCAGAATACTCGGAATCTTACAGTAGCCAACATGATACCAAGTTTGATTTGCTCAAGGTTGTAATCTGCCAAATGCCCACAAGATCTGCGAATTATAAACACTTCAGGCTAATTGCGTTCTTCAACCGCGGTCTTGCCTATCTGACAGGTCACTGCGGTAAGTGGATAAATCTGCACATCCATCGCAGGATCATACATCCTCCATGGTTCTCTGATGCCATTGAACACAAGGGCTTCATTTACGCTGTCGACTCCTTCTATGGCTGGATGTATTGCTGGCCTACTCCAGTCATCGCTACAAATGGTTGTTACAGTAGTATGTTACTTTCCTATGATATCATGATGGCTTGCTTATATTACTATCAACATTTTCTGAAAAAATATTCATGCTCATAACATGCTGTTCTTAAGATTGACTAAATAAAGAGCCCTTTTTTATTTGACTCAAACTTGATATGATGTTGTAGGTCGCTGGTATCCCTACCTTCCTAATCCCGTAACCTTTCAAAGAAAAGCGGCATGGCGTTGCGGTGTGGTTCTGGCTCGGTCGACGATGGCTAAAGATTGATGATCGTTCACGCATCGGACGTGTTGTTTCGCAGAATACAATCACGATCCACCGCAAGGTTTTTGAGCACGATCCCAGCTTCTCGGGCCTTCAAGAATTTTTTGATCGGAGGCTGGTAAGTAGCCTTGGTACACGCTCTCTATTTGTCGGACTGAATTATCCGATTAACCAGGAGATAACCGACGGCAAGGATTATGATGGCAGCGCGGTTTCGTTCATCAGGCAAAATTGTGTGTACACAGCGTACCATGTGTCTCTGCATGCACCATACCCTGATATGTGCTGCCACGCTGTGCAACCCAAAGAGGGTCGCAAGTATCAGACTTCGACCTGCTAGCTGGAGTTTCCCCCGTCAGGCACCCATCTGGTACAAGCCGTCAGCCAATCTCCACAGCTTAATAAATAGTAACGTCTAACTGAGCCAGTTAGTTAGATGCGTACACTTGGTGTAGCAGGATCTTTATTTAGTTTGATGCATACACTTGTTATTTTTTGGTAGCCCTTTTGTAATGATGGCTAATGTTTGGCTTGGAAGAGAGAGCTGTTTCTTCACTCTTACGCCTGCTATCGCTTCGCTGCACCCCAGCCCTGGTTGCTGCTGCTGCTGTTTTCAATGTACAATCAGTAGTATATTTCGTCTGTTTGTTGAATAAATGTGTTGTTAGAAAGACAAGCTCAATGTTTTGGAAGTCGTTGCATGGTTCGATCCTTTAGTGCCCCGTACCGTACGTAGCGCATACTATTTTTCTTATGGAACACATTTTCCACTTGTTGATAACATGCAGCCCACTGATGAAGGCCCAATAGAGAAGCCCATAATTAACTGGAAGGGAGGCTCTCACATGAATCCGGCCCAGGTACATGCTCATGGTACCCTAAACATAAATAAGCAAATAAATAAAGCTAAATGCTCATGCACTAGTTCTTTGGGAAAATATGTAGCCCAGTATTTCTTTTTGAAGAATACCCAAGCTAGGCCAATTTGTTTTCTCCGAATTACTGGGCTGCAAATCTTTCAAGACGAGGAGGGATGCATTCCAGCCTGGCTTAAGAGCATGGTCAATGTCTGTTAAAAGTAATATATAAAGGGGTTGAAAATTCCAAAAAAATTACAGCAAATGCGATATAAGTTTCTTTTTTGTTTTATTCTTCACTGATATCTTATACGTATTTCATTGGATTTAACATGACATAGTACTAATTTATTTTTAAATTTCTTTTAGTATGGCTATTAATTTTTGGATTAAGAATATTTCGTTCCCCAGCAAAAAATTGCGAATTTTCAAAATTTCCCACATATTTAGTTAATTTTTTGACCGTGGTACAGACCAGAAAATGGCCAACAATTCTAAAAATGGAAAACGGGCTGCAATAAATTCCATATGAATTAGAAAATGAGTAAAAATTATAAAAATAATAGCAAATGGGCTGTACACGCCACAGATTTCGAGGCTGACTTGTTTACGCAAGGCTTTGTCAGTGAACACACGATTCTAGCAGCAGTTAGTGTTGGATGTCCATCCAACGGCCGACGTGCTTCTTCAATCTCTGATCTTCCTGCTCCAGCCGCCTAAACTAGCGCCGGCGGGACTGCCTGCTCCCTCCTCTTGTTGCCCGCTGTGATGCCGCGCAGGCTTCCCCGGCCCACCCTACTCTCTCCGCTGGCCTGGCCGCACGCAATCGACTTCCTCCTTATTACGCGAAAAAAATTTATTCCTCCCACTGACATCTGGGCGAACCGGTTGGGAGGCTGACCTATGGGCCTACTAAGTTGACGCGTACGCAGGGCTTGTCAACTTAGTCAACAAACGATTCTAGTAGCAGTAACTATTGGATTTGAATCGAACGGTCCTGCTGCTTCTTCAATCGCTGCTCTTCTTGCACGAGCCGCCCAAACCAGTGCCGAGGAGACCGCCTGCTCCTGCCTCTAGTGGCCGGCTGTGCTGCCGATGAGGCCTCATCGCCTCCTACTAATCCTACCGCTAGCCAGGCCCTGCGGCGACGGCAGCCTCACACCGCAGCCGAAATAGTGAACCCTCGTACTCCTCTCCGCGTGGGCATCCACTGCAGTGTCTTCCCCGGCTCCGCGTCATCCCCTTCCCAGGCTTCGCCGTCGTCCACCGCCTTGGTGCTCTCAGCGCGGCGTGGTCAACGTGGTCAATGACATTCCATCGAAAGAGTACTGTACGTGGAGAGGCTGACAGCCGGGTCCACGGCCACATCCCAGTTTTTTTGTGATTTTCCAAGTAAGTCGCTTTGTCAGACCTGTTGGGCTACAAATCTTTCAAGACGAGGAGATCTTTCATTCGCCTGGCCGAGAAAATGGCCCATCAGTATTGAGAAATGGGTTGTACATTTTTAAAACACATCAAACCGGCAATTAGTTTCAAATATCTTTCTTCATTTCGAGATTTGAAATTACATTAATTTTTATGCGTGGAGAATTTGTTGGATTTTATATTGATATACATTTATTTTTAAAATCAGTTTGAATGTGAGTCAAAATTTTGGGATTAAAAACAGTTCAGACTGCACCGAAATATGCAAAATTTCGTATAATTTTTTAACCGTGGCCACAATATGGGCTGTAATGCTAACAAAAAGAATATGGGCTCCAAAAAACCATAATAATTAGGAAATGGGCTGTAAATTATTAGAAATAATGGCAGATGGGTTGTATGCTGTTTTCCATAGATTTGAGGCTTTCCTAAAAAAGGTTGACGCACAAGCAGTGACTGTTCGATGGCCATCCAACGGCCGTCGTGCTTCTTCAATCTCTACTCTTCCTACTCCAGCCGCTCAAACAGGCGCCGGCAGGACTGCCTGATCCCTCCTCCCCGCGGCCGGCTCTGCTGCCGCGCAGGCCTCACCACCCCACCGTACTCCCATCGCTGGCCTAGCCATCCCTCTACTCACCCACACCTGTTGTTATTCTCCGGCGACGGCAGACGAACCAGTAAACCCTCGTACAGTCGTACTACCCTCCGCGTGGGAAACAAATGCCGAGTCTTCCCTGCCTCCGTGTCGTTCCCTACCTAGGCCTCGCAGTCGTCGACTGCCCTGGTGCTCTCGACGTGGCCTGGTCAACGTGGTCAACGACCGACATGCATCTGAAGTGGATTGTACGTGGGGAGGCCGACAGCTGGGTCCACGGCCGCACACAAGGAAATGCCTCCTTATTACGCGCAAAATAATGATTCCTCCACCTGACATCAAGGACCCACCGAAAGGGCCTCTGTATTTCGCGAAAAAAACATTACCACCGCTGACAGCTCGGACCCACCAGCTATATCTTCGCATGCAAGGAAGTACCTCCTTGTTACGCACAAAAAAATGAATACTCCCCCTGTAAGCTGGGACCCAGTATAGTGGCAGGCTGACTTGTGGGCATACTAAGTTGACGAGGACGGAGGGCTTTGTCAACTTAGTCAATATGCACGATTCTAGCTCCAGTGACCGTACGATGTCCATCCAACGGCCGTAGTGCTTCTTCAATCTCTGGTCTTCATGCTCTAGCCGCCCAAACCAGCGCCGGTCGTGCCTCGTGCTCCTCCCTCCCGTGGCCGGCTGCGATGCGGCGGAGGCCTCACCGCTCCCTAATACTCTCACCGCTGGCCAGGCCATCCCTCTACTCATCCACACCCCCTGTTATTCTGCGGCGACGGCAACCGCACACCGCAGCGAACCAGTGAACCCTCGTACTCCTCTACGCGTGGGCATCCACTGCCGTGTCTTCCCCGGCTCCACGTCGTCCCCTTCCTAGGCCTCGCCTTCGTCCATCGCCATGGTGCTCTCGGCACGGCATGGTCAAGGTGGTCAAGGAACGGCTTCCATTGTACGTGGAGAGGCTGACAGCTGGGTCCATGGCCGCAGCAAGGGAGTGCCTCCTTATTACGTGCAAAATAATTATTCCTCCACCTGACAGCGGGGACCCACCGGACGGGCCACCGTATTTCACGAAAAAACGTTTGCCCCTGACTGTTGGGACCCACCAGCTACATCTTCGCACGCAAGGAAGTGTGTGACAGTCGCGACCCACGTGGTCGAAGCGTACGTAGCGTTGTCATTCTGGTCGCGAACGGTATGCATATATATACCGGTCGATGTAGAGCGCCGCACGGTCGTAGTAGAGGCGCCGCACGTAGCATGTACACGTACGTACAACGGCTAGGGTGCAAGAAAGAAAATACGGCCACGTATGTGTACATACGGGCGGGGTCTCAAACGCCTACTCGCGCATACGTACAGCCAGGGCTCGTGTACATGGCTGGGTCAGAACGGAGAAACAGCGTCGTCGTCGTGTTCATGGGGAGGGAACGGAATGCGTCGTGTTCATGGGAAGGCAACGGAGCGTCGTGTTCATCGGGAGGGCTTGGACGGAACAGGTGATGGAAACGAGGCCTGGCGTGCCGTAGAACAGAGGAAACGTCCTTGTGTTCGACCGGCCACGTTCGAAACGGGATCGTGTTCATCGGGAGGGGTCTGGTGTACCGCAAAACGGAGGAAACGGACCTCCTACGGTCGAAACGGGGGTCCTGTTGATCGGGAGGGGTGTGGCGTACCGCAAAACGGACGGAACGGGCCTCCTACGGTCGAAACGGGGGTCATGTTGATCGGGAGGGGTGTGGCGTACCGCAAAGCGGATGAAACGGACTTGTGTTGGAGCGCTAAGGTCGAAACGGGGGTCCTGTTCATTAGGAGGGGTGTGGCGTACCGCAAAACGGGACTCCACGGGATACTGTTCATCTCCACCGTCGACCTCCTCCAGCCTCCACGGGCTCCTGTTCATCCAGCCTCCGCGGGCTCCTGTTCATCCAGCCTCCACCGCACGCTACTCCGCCGGCTACTATTCAGCCAACCCTCCACCGTCTACTGTTCATCCAGCCCTCCACACCACGGGGTCCTGTTCAACCACCCCTCCACCGTCTACTGTTCATCCAGCCCTCCACACCACGGGGTCCTGTTCATCCACCCCTCCACGGGCACCCCTCCACCATGTACTGTTCATCCAGCCCTCCACCACACCTTGGGGTCCTGTTCATCCAGAGGCAATGCCACCGCTCACTGTTCATCCAAACCCCCCGCAACGCTCACTGTTCATCCAATCAATCGGCTTCAGTTAGCAGCAGATGGGCGAATCGCCGATCGGGTTCGATTAACAGCCATCGATCGATCGCCGGGTTTAGTAACGCGAGTTCGCAGCGGCAATCGCTTGGGTTCGATTAGAGCCCAACGCCTCGCCGGGTTCGATTAGAGCCAACGCCGCACACACGCACGCACGTGTACGAGAAAGCGACGCATCGCTCAGCCCCGACCTCCGACCGTGAATCGAACTCCCTAAATTTTCCTCCCCTTGCTTCTACCATAGTTTTTCCGTCATGGACGGCCCAAAGAATGTCATGCAGCTGCGTCTCGCCCGCCTGTGACTAAAAGCCCATTTTCTCATCATGATTTTTTGTCATAGAAGTAGGAGCCCACGACATCTATGATGATACCGGGTTTTGTCACAATTATCGTCATAGAAGTGTCATATGTATGACAGAAAAAAAATTAGTTCGGCCCAAAATGTCACGGATGTGTCTTTTTTTGTAGTGTATAGAAGAAGAATATGATGAGTCACATGCCTTGAGGAAGTTGAAGCCCAAAATTCCAGATCACGATGATGCTCATCCAGTAGCTGAGGACATGAAGCTTAGGAAGGGATGCGGGACTCAGACAGTGGAAGTTAACTGATCCCTATGCAGTCAGGAGAAGAACTGCTATGGACTACAGGTTCCATACAAAGGAATAGCAGGACTTGTATGAGACGTTGTTGCTTGACAAGAAGCCTATAGTCTGTGATATGAGATGGGTGGACTGGAAGTACATCAGGGAAAATGAAGAACACTATCCTGGAGTCTATGATAGTTTCAAGTCTTGTGGAGTAGAGGACTTTGTTGGGCAGAAGGTCACAACGTGGAATGATGATCTTATTATGTAGTTCTACTCCACAACTCATTTCTACCCAGATGGAAGGATTGTCTGGATATCTGAAGGTACTAGGTGCCAGTCAACAGTTGAAGAATGGGCAAAATTGATCAATGCTCCTGAGGAGAATGAAAATGACTTGGATGTCTATGCCAAGAAGAAGAAGGACCACAACTCTTTGGCAAATATGTACAAAGAGATCCCTGATGATGCTTTGGACACACATAAGTTTGGATCTGTACACTATTTGTTGTCTGGTCTGCCTACAATCAATTGGATTCTGAGGCACACACTTCTTCCCAAGTCAGGTGATCACAAGATGATCATAGGCCATGCAATTAACCTGCTTCACATATTTTACATGCCTCAAAAGTTCAAAGTCATGAGCCTAATTGTGGAAACTATAAAGAGAACAGCTGCAGATCAGAAGAGAAGTTGTGGGTATGCCCCACAGATCCAGGAGCTAATCAACTCCAAAATGGGCACTGGCACATTTCTCTTGGACAAGGAACATATTCCCATCTACCCAGACTTTGAGGACAACACTGTGGTAATGGATGAGAATGAATCATCTTCTGTGCAAGCACATGCAAAGAGGGAGAAGGCAAGGACTGAAAAGGCTGCAAAGATGCCAACCATTGATGAGGCATCTCAGTATCTTCTGAAGAGCAAGCAAGATCAGCTTGGCTACTTGATTGACTCCACTCTGAGGATTGAGAAGGGATTGGCCACCCTGACTCAAAACCAGGAAAGCTTGGAGAGGATCATGGAGCAGAAGTTCTATGATTTAGATGTGAAGGTCACTGAGATACAGTCAGTTGTTCAGCAACTTCAAGATGAAGTGCAGGAGAAGAAGGGCAAGTCTACCACTAATGCTTTTGCTAGAGTGCCCAGAGGACAGAGATCTGCTGCAATGCCAGTTACAGACACCAGAGCAACTTCATCTGCACCAGCTATAGCTTCAGTGCCTCCAGCTCCAGCACCCACTCCACTAGCTCCATCTACATCAACTGATGCCTTCGTCCTTGGAGTTTTATGTACACCACCACCTGAAGACCAAGCCTGAGATTCGATCTAGCACTATGCAATTTTTATAAAATTTTTGGTAACTTGTTGCCAAAGGGGGAGAAAATGAATAGATCATAGGCTTCGAGAGAGAGTGTTAATCTTTGTTCTCTCTTGTATTTTTGGTGGTTGAACTTTGTTATTTGCTTGTATGAGATACTTTATGCTTTTGTGTGATACTTGGATGATCATGTGTTTGATCATATGCTACCTTAATGCTTGTTGGATCACATTATCCTTTTATATCCCCATATGATCATTCACTTTGCTTGGTGATGAGTGCATGTATTTAATTATTATCATTTTGAGCGCTCCACCAAGATGTATGTGACATGGAAGAGTAACCCATGATCCTAACTCTTTGTGCATTTGCAGTCCAAAGCAAATTTTAAACTATGCACAAATTTAGGGGGAGCTCTTGCCTTTCACATACTTCTCAAAGCGACAATGTTTTTCACTCTTATTATAATTTATTGAAGCTTTGATCTATATGTTGTCATCAATTACCAAAAAGGGGGAGATTGAAAGTGCAACTATCCCTAGGTGGTTTTGGTAATTCCTAACAACATATAGCTTGTTGAGCTAATGCTATTTCAAGATTAATATTTCAGGAAAGCTCAATGATTGGCATGGCATGGATGAGAAAAGTGGACCCCTCAAAATGCTAAGGACAAAAGGATTGGCTCAAGCTCAAAGCTCGAGACTCTACATTTTCTATTTTAGTGATCCAAGATCACATTGAGTCTATAGGAAAAGCCAATACTATCAAGGAGGGATGAGGTGTTGCTTAATGAGGCTCTTGCTCAAAATGCTTAGTGATATGCTCCAAAGCCCTCAACTACTTTCTCACATCCACATATGACCTAAACCAAAGTCAAACTCGGCCCCATCGATTCTTTCTATCTGGTGCCACCGAGTTCAGATGTCATAGCCACTGCCACAAACCCTAGGCAAATCGGTCTCATCGATAGGGATCTCGGTCTCACCGAGATGGGATTGTAATCTCTTGGTTTCCCTTTGTAACGTTTCGGTCTCACCGAGATGAGCGATCGGTCCCACCGAGATTGCAATGTAAACTCTGTGTTTCCCCTTCGTAACATTTCGGTCTCACCGAAATGAGCGAATCGGTCCCACCGAGTTTACCTGACCAACTCTCAGGTTAGCTTATTACCAAAATCGGTCTCACCGAGTTTGTGTAATCGGTCTCACCGAGGTTACATTACGCCCTAACCCTAACCATATCGGTCCTACCGAGTTGCATGTCGGTCCCACCGAAAATCATAACGGTCACTAGATTTGCTGAATCGGTCCGACCGAGTTTACCAAATCGGTCCCACCGAGATTGGCAATTTGTGTGTAACGGTTAGATTTTGTGTGGAGGCTATATATACCCCTCCACCTCCTCTTCATTCATGGAGAGAGCCATCTGAACGAACCTACGCTTCCAACTTACCTTTTCTGAGAGAGAACCACCTACTCTTGTGTTGAGGCCAAGATATTCCATTCCTATCATATGAATCTTGATCTCTAGCCCTCCCCAAGTTGCTTTCCACTCAAATCTTCTTTCCACCAAATCCATATCCTGTGAGAGAGAGTTGGAGACTATCATTTGAAGCACAAGAGCAAGGAGTTCATCATCAACACACCATTTGTTACTTCTTGGAGAGTGGTGTCTCCTAGATTGGCTAGGTGTCACTTGGGAGCCTCCGACAAGATTGTGGAGTAGAACCAAGGAGTTTCTAAGGGCAAGGAGATCGCCTACTTAGTGAAGATCTACCGCTAGTGAGGCAAGTCCTTCGTGGGTGACGGCCATGGTGGGATAGACAAGGTTGCTTCTTCATGGACCCTTTGTGGGTGGAGCCCTCCGTGGACTCGCGCAGCCACTACCCTTTGTGGGTTGAAGTCTCCATCAACGTGGATGTACGACAGCACCACCTATCGGAACCACGACAAAAACATTTGTGTCTCCTATTGCGTTTGAATCATCCAAACCCTTCCCTTTACATTCTTGCAAGTTGCATGCTTTACTTTCCGCTGCTCATATACTCTTTGCATGCTTGCTTGAATTGTGTTAAGATAGCTTGACTTGTCCAAAGTTGCTAAAATCTGCCAAGAACTAAAATTGGGAAAAGGCTAGATTTTTATTTGGTCAAGTAGTCTAATCACCCCCTCCCCTCTAGACATACTTTCGATCCTACATAGACACACCCGATGATGAGAAGGATCCAGTCGAGAATAAACCTCCTGGTACACAGTCCGAACACCGGCGCCCACGACGCCGCTCCAAGCCACATCTCCCAAGAGAAAACACTCCGGACAATGAAGACCCTGTTGAGGTAGAATCCGAACAGGTGGAACAGGAAAGCGGGCAAGACAGCCCTGATGAACAGGCCACATATGGAGACTCGGAGGACAGTAATTATCTCCCACCCTCCGAGGAAGAGGAGATCCTCGGCAGCGAGGATTTTATCGTGCCTAAGGAACCTTTCGAGGAGGAGCGTTTTAAACGCCGGCTTATAGCCACTGCAAGGAGCTTAATGAAGAAGCAGCTGCAACTTCAAGCAAGCCAAGATTTGATAAATGATAGATGGACCGAGGTCCTGGCCACCGAAGAATACGGCCTTAGTAGCCCAGACAAAAGCCACACAAAGGGTAGGTGGCTCCCTCAATACGAGGGCAGGGCGCTGGAGCCCACACCACCGTCGAACTATGCGGCGGGCCGGCCACAGTTCGGTCCAGATAAAGCAGCAGCCCAAATAGAGCAACATATTAACCCATCCGGCCGTCAAATCAAGAGAAAAACAGCTTGAGGGAACACTCCTGACAGCAACCAAGACCCGGAGGATAGAGCCGGGCGCACAAGATCGATGTACAGATCAAGGAGATACACACCGACCGACTATGATGGTCACCCATTCGGGCACTACAGAGCCGACCACGCCCGGTCCGAACTCTGTAAACGGAGTCCGCCTGAGGTGCTTCACAGTGTGGCCCAACATAGAGGAGCCGCACACCCTCTCTGCTTCACCGACGAGGTAATGGAGCACGAATTCCCGCAGTATGGATTGAGGATTACCTCCTCCATATTCACATGGCTTGCTGAGATGACCTTCATGCCATTAAATACATACCTCTCAAGCTTAAGGGCCAGCTCGCTACTGGCTAAATAGTTTACCAGAAAATTCTATTGGTAGCTGGGAAGACTTGGAAGACGCCTTTCGAGACAACTTCCAAGGAACATATGTACGGCCTCTAGATGCCGATGACTTAAGTCATATTGTCCAGAAGCCCGGCGAGTCAGTTAGGGAGCTCTGGACTAGGTTCTTAGTCAAAAATAATCAAATTGGCGACTGTCCGGACGCAGAAGCCCTCGCAGCCTTCAAACATGGCGTCCGGGATGAATGGCTAGCGCGTCACCTCGGCCAGGAAGGACCCAAGTCCATGACAACCCTTACCGCTCTAATGACTCGCTTTTGTGCGGGAGAAGACAACTGGCTCCCTCGTAAAAGAAACAATGCCAGCGACCCGGGCACTTCCGAAATTCGAGACGGCAACGGTAAGCCACGACGAACCGAACACAACAGTCGCAGTAATACATGCGACACAGCAGTGAACGCCAGATTTCACAGTCTTAAGCCCGGTCAACATAAGAAACCACTAAAGGCAAACCAGGATGGACCATCCACCCTTGACAGGATATTGTACCGACCTTGTCAGATTCACGGTCACCCTGATAGGCCAGCTAATCATACCTGTAAACTGTTGGGTCCTCAACAGCAGAGCAAGCTCAACGCCGATCACAAGGGGAGGAGGCCACCAGGCGATAGAGATGACGGATCGGCTCGCCAGTCGAACACCAGGGGCCAGAAACACATTCCCTCTGAAGTTCGACCACTCCCAGAATGGAAATAGCAGTTCGGCTTCCGCCGCCCACCTACTGTACTGGCAAAGTTCACACCACGCGTACATCACTATGCACTCAAGATACCATGGGCATCGGCGGAAGCACAATATGGACAACCCTGCAAGAATCCCTGTAACGTTCTTATCCGTCTTTCTTGTTTTTTGTGTATCATTTCTTCAAAACAGGTGACCATCAGGACAGCATCTACATCGGACTCTCTCGAAGTTCGGATCCGCACACTCATCTACGGGGCCACTCCCGTTAAGGATTCCCCTCCCCGAGGACGGTCGGCGTAGACGTGCGACAGGAGGTCCAAAATAAGCTTTTGTAGACCGCACTCTTTCTTTTGAGCCTGTACCATGCCCTTTTCCTCTGTTCCCAACCCCGAGCATGTCAAATAGCTGGGTTGTGGTTTTTACTCTTTATATATATATTTATCATTGGCATATTGCTCCGCTCCCAGTAAACTTTATCCGAACTAATCTTTTATGCTCTTTCTACAATGAGTCCGGCCGTAACGGCTGCCTTACAAGACGCACCTTGGCATAACTTGCCAAGGGCCCGGTAGGGGAACAAACGAGCCGCCAGTAAAAGTCCGAACAGCTCTATAGCGTACTTCGGCGTCGCAAGTTTGGCCTTATATGCATCAGCTCTGAATCATTGTCTTTGGTCAATAGTTGGGTTGCCCGACTCCTGTGCTTGCTACCCAATGTTCCGCTCAATCGGCTAGGGTAGTAAAGGGAGAACTACTGCAATTGTACCCTGGCCTAGACCGGATGAGCACCTCAGTAGAGAAAGCCGAAAACTGACTGTCATGATGCGGCGAGAGCTGGTCAACCACTTGACGACTTATTCGAATCTTTAGTGATTCTCCGTGTCACACGAGGGATCTTTTTTAGATCAACATATGTAAAGCACTATGTGTCGTATACATGCCAGGGGCTATGTCGTAGCCCCACCATAAAACTCCTATGGCTAAGTGAAAGTGTTAACGCCCTATAGTCCAATTGCCTGGTTCGCCGCATTATCACCTCCTTTATGGACCAAGACGTTGGATAAAGAATGATTAAATGCTTTTTCGAACACCCCCGTACTTCCTATGAGGTGCCCAAAACCGACGACTGGAAAACTTTCAGATTATACTAAAACGGCCACAGAGGAGGAATTCAAGCTTTTGAGCAAAATATAAATAGATTAACTATAAAGTTGTCTGTTACATCATTATATAAATCACTCGAAAATTATATGTTTCCAGCATTGACCCTCTATCAAGCGGGAGGCATCCAAGACATCTTCAATATAGTGCTCCGGCTCATTACGGTCCTGGCCCTTGGGTGGACTCCTCACCGCAACATCAATGGCCTTCATCTTTCCCCAAAATGTTTTGACTCGGGCAAAGGCCATCCGTGCACCCTCAATGCACACCGACCGCTTCACAACATCGATATGTGGTACCACGTCAACAAGCCGCCACACCAGGCAAAAATAACTACTCGGAATAGGCTCACTTGGGCACAACCGGATTATGACATTCTTCATGGTGTCGCCAGATATCCTATGAAGCTCGGCCCACTGGGACATCTGTTCATTGAGCAACAAAGGGCGCTTCGACGCACCGAATTGTGACCAGAAAAGCTTCTCCATTGCATACCCCTCTTGTGTGTGGTAAAATTGTGCCGCATCGGAAGAACTTTCCGGCAAGTCCAAAAATTCAGCCGGAGAACTCCAGACCTGGTTTAGCTGAGCATAGTCTGGATCGCCAAACTTGGTCTGAAGCAAAAAGGGCTTACCGGCCGCTATCTCCTTAGCCTGCCGAATCTCTTCACGAGCTGCCCTAGATTTAGACCAAGCTTCACTCGCCTCTCGTATGGCATTATCAAGCTCAGCCATTTTGCCTTTATTCCCCTTCTCAAGGAAATCACAACGGCTGGCAGTATTCTTCAATTCAAGCGCCAGTGCGGATATTTTCTCCTCACTTTGGCGCCGAGCTACTTGTTCGGCTCTTAGATCAGCCGATGCCTTCTCGGCAGCCACATCACTACGTTGGGCCCGCTCCTTGGCCCGCGCTAGCTCCGCCCGAAGAGCTTCAACGGCGGCAACACCATCTGCAAACATGCACATTTCATATAAACACTTTTCGGCTTCAGGCCTACATTACAAGCACATTGGTGTAAGGAATGCTCGACATATATACCTTGTGAGTCGTCAAGACGCCTATTGATCAATGCAATGTCATCTTCCGCAATATCTAGCTTTCGCTGCAGTTCGGCCACATCCGTATTTCGGGTAGCCGCAGGAGGGGAGGCAGTCGTTATTCCAAGTTAAATCGAGGTTAGCAACTGAGCATATCTTTTTGATCCTCCGATCGCTTCTGTTGGAAGGCAAACCAATTCTCAGGGGCTACTACATATACAACAGGTGCATTCTATCAATATTATTCAATTGGCAAAACTACATCACAAACCTCAAAACCCCTTAGGAGGCACGGGAAGGCCTACTTCAACCCGCTGCTCACGGATAGAACCTTTTCGACCACCGTAACCATCAAGGCACGATGTTCCTCCGAAGCGGATGCTTGTGCAGCATGTCCGTCAGCATTTCCGGCGCTTTTGGGTCTTCAGAAGTCGCCGAGGGAGTACGGTATTCCTTTGAAGGAATTCGCCCACTCGCCCCCAGGATTGTCTCCGGTTCTAAATCGGATAGGGCGGGGCCGCCATGCTTGATTCCCGAACCCTGAGTGACAGAGACACCACCTTCGGGTAATGCCCTCTTCGTTTCCTGCACTGCTTGTCGACCAGGAGGAGCCCCCGGGATGATACCTCAGAATCATCCGCCCTGTTGGGTGAGGGGGCCGGAGAAGGTGTGTCACTCTCCGTCATCTCTGGAAGAAGGTCTCCCAGGGAGGAGGATAATTGGGAAACCCCAGGCGTTAACCTGCGAGGACATACGTATGTCTGAGGATTACTTCAGTAATAAGAAAGGAAGGAGGTATGGTTTAAGTACCCTGCTGCACTTATAGTTTTGCTAGAGGTTTATCCTCACAAAAAAGCTCCACGTCAACATCGCTTTCCCGGCACAAGCTGCCCGTCGATGGCGTTTTCCCTTTCTTGGATGGTTTCCCCTCTTGACCTTCAGAAGCGGCCCTTTTCTTGACATGGAAGGCCTCCTCTGCACCTTTGCCCTCGGGCAAGAAGGTTTCAGTTTCCCCGAACACAACGTCTGATTTATTCTTGGGGCAGAGACCACCTCCGGCCTCCTTGTTCTCGCCCTCCTCCGCAGACACCTGGTACGGTGTCGGAGTCAGCATCCTCGTTAGTACGGCGTTCGTAGAGTCTTCGGGAAGAGGCGCCGGACACCAGATCAACACTGCTTTCTTTATCCAGTCCTGTGCAGGGACGGATTGTTCAATATCTTACTAAGATATACTCAAATAAAGGTTGTGCGGAGATCGAATACTTACCGCGGTGTCCGAATGATTGCAGTCGAGGCCAACATCTTCGGTGGAGTCCGGCCATTGCTCTCGTTCCCCGAAATATAATTTCCACGTTCCCTCGTGCATAGTGTCGAGGAAGTGCTGAAGAGTCCACCGTCCTTCGGGATTAAACTCCCACATACAGAGAGGCCGCCGCTGACATGGTAGGGTCCGGTGGACTAGCATTACTTGAACGACGTTCACAAGTACGATGCCCTTCTCGATAAGGCTTCGGACGCGACCTTGCAGAGTCTGCACTTCATTGAGGGATCCTCAGTCCAGTCCCTTATTGATCCATGAAGCAAGCTGAATTGGAGGGCCGGGTCGGAACGCAAGCGTAGCCGCCCATTTTGAGCCCCACGGCTCATTGATACAAAACCACCCTTGCTGCCATAGGTCGGAAGACTTGGCGAAAGATCCTTCAAACCAAACCGCGCTGGCAAGCTTGCCTATTGTGACGCTGCCACACTCTACCTGCTCCTCCTCTATCACATGCGGCCTCACATCAATGGTCTTGAGCCACAAACCAAAGTGCGGAGGAGTCCGGAGGAAGGCCTCGCATGTGACGATAAATGTCGAGATGAGGAGAATAGAGTCCTGGGCTAGATCGTGAAAGTCTAGCCCATAGTAAAACATGAGCCACTGGACGAAGGGGTTAAGCGCGAACCCTAACCCATGGAGGAAGTGGGGCACAAACACTACCCTCTCACCGGATTTGGGGGTAGGAGCGACCTGCCCCTGTGCAGGAAGCCGATGGAGGATCTCCGGGGTAAGATACCTCGCTGCGCGGAGCTTCGCAATATCCTCCTCTGTGACAGAAGATTCCACCCACCGGCCTGGACGGTAGGATCCGGACATGATTGGGTCTGGTGGCGATGGGAACCCGAGGGTTGGAACTTGGCATGGCTAGGGTTGAGGAAGAAGCGAGCGCAAAGGAAGAAGACGAGTCTGGGACCCTATATAAAGACCCTAAGTACTAACCGTATCCACCTGGGTCTCGAAACTTACCAATCTCCAGAGAGTTGTACCCGGGGACGGTTAGGTTACCTGTGCCTGCATTAATGAAAATCCCGTGAATAATGGAACACGATCTGCCTTGGCAAGACAAGCCAGTAAAACTGCATCCTGAGACGTGGGGCGACGCGCCAGCCAACGGTTGGAAATAGTGAACGGGCAGGCGTGATGTCATAAACAGTTACCAATAAATTAGGCTTGTATATTTTCTACAACTATATATACAGGTCCGGATATATCTACTACATCCGAAGACTATCTTGGAGTTCGGAGAAAGGGGAACCCGCCTTGCAATGCCGAAGACAATCTGCGCGCTGGACTCCTCGTCATTGAAGCCAGGTTCAGGGGCTACTGAGGGAGTCCTGGACTAAGGGGTCCTCGGGCGTCTGGCCTGCTATCTATGAGCCGGACTGATGGGCTGTAAAGGCATGAAGACTGAAGACCATACTTGTGTCCGGATTGGACTTTCCTTGGTGTGGAAGGCAAGCTAGGCGACCAGCTGCGAAAGATTCCTTCTTATGTAATCGACCCCATGTAACCCTAGATCTCTCCGGTGTCTATATAAACCGGAGAGCATAGTCCGGATAGGAGGCATTCATTACCATATACACATAGGCTAGACTTCTAGGGTTTAGCCATTACGATCTCGTGGTAGATCAACTCTTGTAACACTCATATTCATCAAGATCAATCAAGCAGGAAGTAGGGTATTACCTCCATAGAGAGGGCCCGAACCTGGATAAACATCATGTCTCCCAGACGCACAGTTCGGGACCCCCTACCCGAGATCCGCCGGTTTTGACACCGACAAGGAGGAGGCGGCCAAGTGGGAGGCTTGCGCCCCCAAGCCCAATCTGAATTGGGGGGGGGGGGCGCCCCCTTTCCTTCTCTCCCTCTCCCCCTTCCTTCCCCTCCTAGTTGGACTAGGAAAGGGGGGGAACCTACTCCTAGTAGGAGTAGGATTCCCCCCCTTGGGGCGCGCCCCGTGAGGCCGGCCGGCCCCCTCCTCCACTCCTTTATATACGAGGGAGGGGGGCACCCCATAGACACACAAGTTGATCTTAGCCGTGTGCGGTGCCCCCATCCATAGATTTCCACCTCGTTCATATTTTCGTAGTGCTTAGGCGAAGCCCTGCATTGGTAACTTCATCACCACCGTCTACACGACGTCTTGCTGATGAAACTCTCCCTCGACCTCAGCTAGATCTAGAAGTTCGAGGGACGTCACCGAGCTGAACGTGTGCACATTGTAGAGGTGTCGTGCGTTCGGCACTTGATCGGTTGGATCGCGAAGACGTTCGACTACATCAACTGCGTTTCTTAACGCTTCTGCTTTCGGTCTATGAGGGTATGTGGACACACTCTCCCCGCTCGTTGCTATGCTTCTCCTAGATAGATCTTGTGTGATCGTAGAATTTTTTTTGAAATACTACGTTCCCCAACAGAGGCATCCGAGCCAGGTCTATGCGTAGATGTTATATGCATGAGTAGAACACAAAGAGTTGTGAGCGATAATAGTCATACTGCTTACTAGCATGCCATACTTTGATTCGGCGATATTGTTGGATGAAGCGGCCCGGACCGACATTACATGACCGCGTTCATGAGACTGGTTCTACCGACGTGCTTCACACATAGGTGGCTAGTGGGTGTCTGTTTCTCCAACTTTAATTGAATCGAGTTTGATTACGCCCGGTCCTTTTTCAAGGTTAAAAAAGCACACCTGACGAAAAATCATTGTGGTTTTGGTGCGTAGGTAAGAACGGTTCTTGCTAGAAGCCCGTAGCAGCCACATAATATTTGCAACAACAAAGTAGATAATGTCTAACTTGTTTTTGCAGGGCTTGCTGTGATGTGATATGGTCAAGACGTGATGATATATAAATTGTTGCATGAGATGATCATGTTTTGTAAAAGTTATCGGCAACTGGAAGGAGCCTTATGGTTGTCGCTTTATTGTATGAAATGCAATCGCCATGTAATCACTTTACTTTATCACTAAGCGGTAGTGATAGTCGTAAAAGCAATAGATGGCGAGGCGACAACGATGCTACAATTGAGATCAAGGTGTCAAGCCGGTGACGATGGTGATCATGACGGTGCTTTGGAGATGGAGATCAAAAGCACAAGATGATGATGGCCATATCATATCACTTATTTTGATTGCATGTGATGTTCACCTTTTATGCACTTATTTTGCTTTGTACGGCGGTAGCATTATAAGATGATCTATCACTAAAATTTCAAGGTATAAGTGTTCTCCCTGAGTATGCACCATTGCGACAGTTCTTCGTGCTGAGACACCACGTGATGATCTGGTGTGATAAGCTCTTTGTTCACATACAACGGGTGCAAGCCAGTTTTGCACACGCAGAATACTCGGGTTAAACTTGACGAGCCTAGCATATGCAGATATGGCCTCGGAACACTGAGACCGAAAGGTCGAGCGTGAATCATATAGTAGATATGATCAACATTGTGATGTTCACCCTTGAAAACTTCTCCATCTCACGTGATGATCGGACATGGTTTAGTTGATATGGATCACGTGATCATTTAGATGAGTAGAGGGATGTCTATCTAAGTGGGATTTCTTAAGTAATATGATTAATTGAACTTTAATTTATCATGAACTTAGTCCTGATAGTACTTGCATAACTATGTTGTAGATCAATAGCTCGCGATGTAGCTCCCCGTTTATTTTTGATATGTTCCTAGAGAAAAACTATGTTGAAAGATGATAGTAGGAATGATGCAGACTAGGTCCGTGATCTGAGGATTATCCTCATTGTTGCACAGAAGAATTATGTCCTTGATGCACCGCTAGGTGGCAGAACTATTGCAGGAGCAGATGCAGACGTTATGAATGTTTAACAAGCTTGGTATGATGACTACTTGATAGTTTAGTGCACCATGCTTTACGGCTTAAAACCGGGACTTCAAAAATGTTTTGAAATGTCACGAAGCATATGAGATGTTCCAAGAGCTGAAATTGGTATTTCAGACTCATGCCCGAGTCAAGAGGTATGAGACCTCTGACAAGTACTTTGCCTACAAGATGGAGGAGAATAGCTCAACCAATGAGCATGTGCTCAGAATGTCTGAGCACTAAAATCGCTTGAATCAAGTGGGAGTTAATCTTCCAGATAAGATAGTGATTGACAGAGTTCTCTAGTCACTATCACCAAGTTACTAGAACTTCATGATGAACTATAATATGCAAGGGATGACGAAAACGATTCCCCGAGCTCTTCGCGATGCTGAAATTGGCGAAGGTAGAAATCAAGAAAAGCATTAAGTGTTGATGGTTGACAAGACCACTAGTTTCAAGTAAAAGGGCATAGTTGACAATAATAGTGCAACTTCTTTGTGGCACTGTCGTTTGGGTCATATTGGTGTAAAGTGCATGAAGAAACTCCATACTGATGGACTTTTGGAATCACTTGATGCTTGCGATCATGCCTCATGGGCAAGATGACTAAGACTCCGTTCTCTGGAACAATGGAGCGAGCAACTGACTTATTAGAAATAATAAATATTGATGTATGTGATCCGATGAGTGTTGAGGCTCGCGTAGGGTATCGTTTTTTTCTGAGCTTCACAGATGATTTGAGCAGATATGGGTATATCTACTTCATGAAACATAAGTCTGAAACATTTGAAAAGTTCAAAGAATTTCAGAGTGAAGTGGAAAATCATCGTAACAAGAAAATAAAGTTTCTATGATCTGATCGCAGGAGCGAATATTTTAGTTACGAGTTTGGCTTTCAATAAAAACAATGTGGAATAGTTTCACAAACTCATGCCACCTGGAACACCACAACATAATGGTGTGTCCGGACGTCATTACCGTACTTTATTAGATATGGTGCGATTTATGATGTCTCTTACCGATTTACCTCTATCGTTTTGGGGGGTATGTATTAGAGACAGCTGCATTCACGTTAAATAGGGCACCGTCTAAAAATCCGTTGAGATGACAACGTATGAACTGTGGTTTAGCAAGAAACGTAAGCTAATGTTTCTTAAAGTTTGGGGTTGTGATGCTTATGTGAAAAAGTTTCAGCCTGATAAGCTCGAACCCAAATCGGAGAAATGCGTCTTCACAGGATACCCAAAAGAAATTGTTGGGTACACCTTCTATCACAGAAGTTTCTCTCGAAAGAAATGAGTGGGAGGAAAGTAGAACTTGATGAGTTAATTGTACCTTCTCTCGAATTGGAAAGTAGTTCATCACTGAAATCAGTTCCAGTGATGCCTACACCAATTAGTGAGGAAGTTAATGATGATGATCATGAAACTTCAGATCAAGTTACTACCGAACCTCGTAGGTCAACCAGAGTAAGGTCCGCACCAGAGTGGTACGGCAATCATGTTCTTGAGGTCGTGTTACTTGACCATGATGAACCTACGAACTATGAGGAAGGGATGATGAGCCCAGATTCCGCAAAATGGCTTGAGGCCATGAAATCTGGGATGGGATCCATGTATGAGAACACAATATGGACTTTGATTGACTTGCCAGATGATCGGCGAGCCATTGAGAATAAATGGATCTTCAAGAGGAAGACGGACGTTGATAGTAGTGTTACTATCTACAAAGCTCGAATTGTCGCAAAAGGTTTTCGACAAGTTCAAGGCCTTGACTAGAATAAGATTTTCTCAGTCGTAACGATGCTGAAGTCTGTCCGAATCATGTTAGCAATTGCCACATTTTATGAAATCTGGCAAATGGATGTCAAAACTAAATTCCTTAGTGGATTTCTTAAAGAAGAGTTGTATATGATGCAACAATAAGGTTTTGTCAATCCTAAAGGTTCTAGCAAAGTATGCAAGCTCCACCGATCCAACTATGGACTGGTGCAAGCATCTCGGAGTTGGAATATACACTTTGATAAGTTGATCAAAGCATGTAGTTTTATACAGACTTATGGTGAAGCCTGTATTTACAAGAAAGTGAGTGGGAGCACTACAGCCTTTCTGATAAGTATATATGAATGACATATTGTTGATCGGAAATGATGCAGAATTTTCTGGAAAGGATAAAGGAGTGTTTGAAAGGATTTTTTCAAAGAAATACCTCGGTGAAGCTGCTTACCTATTGGGCATCAAGATCTGTAGAGATAGATCAAGACGCTTGAGAAGATTTTTCAATGAGTACATACCTTGACAGGATTTTTGAAGTAGTTCAAAATGGAATAGTCAAAGAAGGAGTTCTTGCCTGTATTGCAAGGTGTAAAGTTGAGTAAGACTCAAAACACGACCACGACAGAAAATGGAAAGAGAATGAAAGTCATTTCCTATGCCTCAGGCATAGGTTCTATAAAGTATGTTATGCTGTGTACCAAACCTTTTGTCTACCTTGCCATGAGTTTGGCAGAGGGGGTACGATATTGATCCAGGAGTGGATCACTTGACATGGGTCAAAATTATGCTTAGAAGACTAAGGAGATATTTCTCAGTTATGGAGGTGATAAAGAGTTCATTGTGAAGAGTTACGCCGATGCAAGCTTTTATACCGATCTGGATGACTCTGAGTCTCAATCTGGATACATATTGAAAGTGGGAGCAATTAGCTAGAGTAGCTCCATGCTGAGCATTGTTGACAGAGAAAATTTGCAAAATACCTACGGCTCTGAATGTGGAAGACCCGTTGACTAAATTTCTCTCATAGGAAAAACATGATCACTCTTTGGGTGTTAATCACATAGCAATGTGAACTAGATTATTGACTCTAGTAAAACCCTTTGGGTATTGGTCACATGGCGATGTGAACTATAGAGTATTAAATCACATGACGATGTGAACTATTGGTGTTAAATCACATGGAGATGTGAACTAGATTATTGACTCTAGTGCAAGTGGGAGACTGGAGGAAATATGCCCTAGAGGCAATAATAAAGTTATTATTTTCTTTCCTTATATCATGATAAATGTTTACTATTCATGCTAGAATTGTATTAACCGGAAACTTGATACATGTGTGAATACATAGACAAAACAAAGTGTCCCTAGTATGCCTCTACTAGACTAGCTCGTTAATCAAAGATGGTTAAGTTTCCTGACCATAGACATGTGTTGTCATTTGATGAACAGGATCACATCATTAGACAATGATGTGATGGACAAGACCCATCGGTTAGCTTAGCATTATGATCATTGAATTTTATTGCTATTTCTTTCTTCATGACTTATACATGTTCCTCTAACAATGAGATTATGCAACTCCCGAATACCGGAGGAACACCTTGTGTGCTATCAAACATCACAACGTAACTCGGTGATTACAAAGCTGCTCTACAGGTGTCTCCGGAGGTGTTTGTTGGGTTGGCATAGATCGAGATTAGGATTTGTCACTCCAAGTATCGGAGAGGTATCTCTGGGCCCTCTCGGTAATGCACATCACTATAAGCCTTGCAAGCAATGTGACTAATGAGTTAGTTATGAGATGATGCATTACGGAACGAGTAAAGAGACTTGTCGATAATGAGATGGAACTAGGTATGATGATACCGACGATCGAATCTCGGGCAAGTAACATACCGATGACAAAGGGAACAAATGTACGTTGTTATGCGGTTTGACCGATAAAGATCTTCGTAGAATATGTAGGAACCAATATGAGCATCTAGCTTCCGCTATTGGTTATTGACCGGAGATGAGTCTCGGTCATGTCTACATAGTTCTCGAACCCGTTGGGTCTGCACGCTTAACGTTCGATGACAATCGGTATTATTAGTTTATGTGTTTTGATGTACCTAAGGTAGTTCGGAGTCCCAAATGTGATCACGTACATGACGAGGAGTCTTGAAATGGTCGAGACATGAGGATTGATATATTGGAAGGTTATGTTTGTACGCCGGAAAGGTTTGAGATAGGTTTGGACATTTTCCGGAATACCGGGGGTTACCGGAACCTCCCGGGGGGTTATTGGGCCTACATGGGCTTTAGTGGAAGAGAGGAGGAGGCGGCTAAGTGGGAGGCGCACGCCCCCCCCCAAGCCCAATCCGAATTGGGGGGTGGGGTGGCCCCCCTTTCCATATCTCCTTCTTCCCCTTCCCTCCGCCTCCTAGTTGGACTAGGAAAGGGAGGAACCTACTCCTAGTAGGAGTAGGATTCCCCCCCTTGGGGCGCGTCCTATGAGGCCGAAGGCCCCCTCCTCCATTCCTTTATATACGGGGAGAGGGGCACCCCAAAGACACACAAGTTGATCTTAGACGTGTGCAGTGCCCCCCTCCACAGATTTCCACCTCGGTCATATTATCGTATTGCTTAGGCGAAGCCCTCCGTCGGTAACCTCATCATCACCATCAACACGCCGTCGTGCTGACGAAACTCCCCCTCGACCTCAGCTAGATCTAGAAGTTCGAGGGACGTCACCGAGCTGAACGTGTGCAGATCGCGGAGGTACCGTGCGTTCGGCACTTGATCGGTTGGATTGCGAAGAAGTTCGACTACATCAACCGCATTACTTAACGCTTCCGCTTTTGGTCTATGAGGGTACGTGGACACACTCTCCCCGCTCGTTGCTATGCTTCTCCTAGATAGATCTTGTGTGATCATAGGAAATTTTTAGTAATACTACGTTCCCCAACACTACATGCAATGGCTAACCATAACGGTTTGAAAATCATATTTGTGTACTTGTGTGCGAGTTAATTGCATGTGCAGTCAATTGGAAGGAAATTTCAAACATTTTGGTCTCACGCCCTGGACACATGCATGGAGTGCCATGGCATTTAAATTCCAAAAAATTAGAAAAAGATCAGAAACACATGAAACCTTGCTTGATGTAATGTCATGCCAAACAAGATGATGTGGTAAAAAATTTGCATGTTTGACGAAAGTTTGGACACACACCCCTCACAAACTGTAGCAACTCACTAGAAGGGTTGTAACACCCCGGATGTAACTTTCCATATTTGTAACTCCAACTCTTGCCATTTTCGGCATTGTGATATGATATTCCCTCCGTGGTTGGGTTTTTCTTCTTTTTGCATTTTGTCCATGTCATGCATTTCATATCATGTCATCATGTGCATCGCATTTGCATACGTGTTAGTCTCATGATTCCGAGCATTTTCCGTTGTCCGTTTTGCAATCCGGCACTCCTATGTCCCCGGCGTCCCCTTTTACGTTTTTCCGTGGCGGTACTAAACTTTCTCGGAATGGACCGAGGTTTGTCAAGTGGCCTTGGTATACCACGGTAGACCACCGGTCAAGTTTCGGTCATTTGGAGCTCGTTTGGTACTCAGCAGTTAACCGCACTCTCGCAAAGGCCTCTTTTAAGTTGCAGCCCAACACCCCTTCAAAATAGTCCAATAACCCATCGAAGTCACTTCCATGCTCTCCGTCGTCGGATCACGATCGTGTGGGCGAAAACCGCACCTCATTTGGACTCTCCTAGCTCCCTCTATGCCTATATATACACCCCCATTCCAAATTCGCGGATCCTCTCCCCCCTAACCCTAGCAAATCCCAGATCCGCCGCCGCCGGACGTGTCCGGGCGGGCGGACAACGTCCGCCGCCGCCGCGCCTCTCAGCCAAGCGCCACGTGGCGCCGCCGCCTCCACCGCATGCGCCCGGCCCGCGGAGCCCGACCGCTGCCCCCCCCCGTCGCCGCGCCTCCGGCCCGCGCCCGCCGGCACGCCTGCCGCTGCCCGCCAGCCAGCGCCGCCCGGCCGCTCGGCCACGGCCTCCACCGCCTCCGCCGCCCGGCGCGTCTGCCCGTCGGCCCCGCCGCCGAACTCCTCCGGCCGCGGCGCCCTCCTCCGCCCGGCAGCGCGCCGCCCGGCGACCTCCTCCGCCCCGGCCTCGCCCTCCTCGGCCGGCCCTCTCCATCCCCGGCGCCGTTCCGGTGACCCTGCTCCGGCTGCCTCCACCCTCGATTCGATCGGATCTGGATCGGATCCACGAGGGGGTTGACTTTCTCCTCCCCCCGGAATCCCTCTAAGTCTTTTTCTATGAGTATTTGTTGCATTTTCGTCACATCATAGCTCTGTACCCGTAGCTCCATTTCGTGCGTGTAATATGTCAAAATGTTCGCCTCGATGAGTAGATCATTTCATCTCAATGCATCATTTTCATTTGAGCTCATCTTGATGCCCGAAATGCTGTTAGAAGAGGGCTATGTGATGTTAGTTTCTGTTTCTTAACAGAACATGCACTTTTGTCATTTTTGCCATGATTGATGTGTGCACCCTATGAACTTGAGTCCTACATGTGTTTTGTACTATGCCATGCCATCTTTCCATGGGTGTATGCCATGTATTTTTGTGACCTCTGTGGTGACTAGCACAAGCATGCAAGATAGGCTTCATGATGTTGCTGATTTCAGCCCTGTTTTGCTGATATTTTTATGCCATGTTAACTTGATGCTACCGAGAGATCCATGCATAGTTTGAGATACTTCAGTAAGGATGTTTTGAACATATGGTTATGATCTATCCATCCATGCCTTTTTTTGCAATTATGCAGTGCCATAGCTTGAGTCAATCGAGCTCTACTTTCGCTATAAAATGTTTCCTGGCAGATTGTTTACATGTTATTCAATTTTGCCAAGGTTGTTGTAGTTGATCCGTGTATGCTATGATGTTGTTCTTGCCATGTATGTCTTATATGCCATGTCTTCTTGATGTATGTATGCTTAGTTTATCATGAAATGCTCTTTAGCGAGTGCATCGAGCTATTAAACATGCCTACTTGTTATCTGTTTTTGTCATGCACTGTTGCTGAATCTGTTAACGAAACTTACTATATTGACATGGGTGTTACTATATTTTCTGATCCTTTTTGGCTCATGGTCAGTAAGGGACTTTTGTTCTATGCTTTGAGTAGATTCATGCCATGCCTTATTTTGCTATTATAAGTTCCTGTAGCATGTTGCTTTCTTGCTCTGAACATTGCTTCCTGATGCTGATTTTGCCATGTTCAGTAATTTCACCAAGTCTGTGAAGCTGATATATTTTGCACTTTTGCCATGCTTGTTTGGACCTGTTATGATGTGATTTAGCCGTAGCTCAGTTTTCAACTTTTGTCAAGCATCTTGCGTAGATCACAGCCATATACTTTGTTGGTACGTTTGGGTGCAGGAGCTTAATTTATTGTTGCTTGCTAAGTGGCATCATGCTGTTAATAGCAGATTTGTGTCATTCTTGTTTTGCTTGTCATTTGCAAACCGTGCATCCGATTCCGGTGATCTTTATATCGATTTCAACCGAAATCATCTCATCTTTCCAGCGGCATACTTGTTTTGCCAAGTTGATGCCTGGTTCATCATATTCCTTCCGGAGCGCGCATACGCATTGCATATCACATCTCGCATATCATGCCATGTTTTGCATCATGTTGCTTGTGCATTGCACCGTGATTTATTGTGGTTCCTTTGTTTGTGTTCTTGCTTTGGGTAGAGCCGGAGGCGAGTACGTGAGCGAGGAACCTGTTGAGAACGCTTACGAGGATCAAGCTTTCGACAACTCTGAGAACTTTGCAGGCAAGATGACCATACCCTCGAAATCACTTCTATCTTTGCTATGCTAGATGCTCGCTCTTTTGCTATGCCTATGCTATGATGCCTATCACTTGCTTTATCATGCCTCCCATATTGCCATGTCAGCCCTAACCATCCTTTCCTAGCAAACCGTTGATTGGCTATGTTACCGCTTTGCTCAGCCCTCTTATAGCGTTGCTAGTTGCAGGTGAAGATAAAGTTTGTTCCTTGTTGGAACATGGAGATGTTGTTCCTTGTTGGAACATGTTTACTTGTTGGGGATATCACAATATATCTGCTATAATTAATGCATCTATATACTTGGTAAAGGGTGGAAGACTCGGCATTATGCCCGGTGTTTTGTTCCACTTGCCACCCTAGTTTCCGTCATACGGTGTTATGTTCCTTGATTTAGCGTTCCTTACGGTTGGGTGATTTATGGGACCCCCTTGACAGTTGGCTTTGAATAAGACTCCTCTAGCAAGGCCCAACATTGGTTTTACCATTTGCCACCTAAGCCTTTTTTCCCCGGGTTTCGCGAGCCCGAGGGTCATCTTTATTTACCCCCCCGGGCCAGTGCTCCTTCGAGTGTTGGTCCAAACTAGAGCACCGTGCGGGACCATTCCTTGGCAACTTGGATTACGTCGGTACCTGTATGCTTAGCTTATCCGGTGTGCCCTGAGAACGAGATATGTGCAGCTCCTATCGGGATTTGTCGGCACAGTCGGGTGGTCTTGCTGGTCTTGTTTTATTGCTGTCGAAATGTCTTGTAGTCCGGGATTCCGAGACTGATCGGGTCTTCCCGGTAGAAGGAATATCCTTCGTTGACCATGAGAGCTTATAATGGGCTAAGTTGGGACAACCCTGCAGGGTATTATCTTTCGAAAGTCGTGCCCGCGGTTATGAGGCAGATGGGAATTTGTTAATGTCCGGTTGTAGAAAACCGAAGTTGACCTTAATTAAAATACACATCAACGCGTGTGTAACCGTGATGGTCTCTTCTCGGCGGAGTCCGGAAGTGAACACGGTGTTGGAGTTATGCTTGGCGTAAGTAGTTCAGGATCACTTCTTGATCGCTACTAGCTTCACGTCCGTGCCTTGCTTCTCTTCTCGCTCTCTTTTGCGAATGTAGCCACCATATATGCTAGTCGCTTGCTGCAGCTCCACCTCACAACTCTGTCCTTCCTATAAACTTAAATAGTCTTGATCTCGCGGGTGTGAGATTGCTGAGTCCCCGTGACTCACAGATTCTACCAAAACAGTTGCAGGTGCCGACGATGCGGTCAGGTGGCGCAACCGAGCTCAAGTGGGAGTTCGACGAGGAACGTGGTCGTTACTATGTGTCTTTTCACGATGATCAGTAGTGGAGCCAGTTGGGACGATCGGGGATCTGTGTAGCATTTGGGGTATCTTCTTTTATTTTGGTTCCGTAGTCGGACCTTGAGTGTAATCTGAATGATGGATGTTTATTTATGTCTTGTGTGAAGTGGCATTGTAAGCCAACTATGTATCTCTTTCCCTTATATATTACATGGGTTGTGTGAAGATTACCTCACTTGCGACATTGCTTTCAATGCGGTTATGCCTCTAAGTCGTGCTTCGACACGTGGGAGATATAGCCGCATCGAGGCGCTACAAGTTGGTAATCGAGCCTTCCCGACTTAGGAGCCCCGCTGATTGTTTCTTTGGCGTTGTTGAGTCTAGAACAAAATGTTTTGAGTCTTAGGATTATATATATCGAGAGTAGGATTCTTTTACTCCCCGGTTCCTTCGTCGCTCTGGTGAGGTCTCCGACGAGAAGTTTTGACTCTCCTCTCCTCAAATTTCACTAAAAAATTTTAGGATCACGCGGGTATCTTGGAATCGTTCGATGGTTTTGTGACAAGAACATTGTTCTTGGTGCCTCCCGACATTTAGGGGTTGTGGCGGTGTCCGGGAATTGAGCTCCGAGGTGTTGTTGTCACAATTTTATCGTTGCGATTCTGGAATACGAGAGATTGCCGACATCGAAATCTCTTTTGTGCGTTGTTGGTGAGATAACCCGATAACCCGATCTTGAGGCGAGCTCGGGAGTATTGCCATGACTTGCATAACGGATGCTTTTCGAAGGTCGACGTACACGATTTCCGAAGGTTTCTTAGTTATGTGTTGACGGATGGATACAGCTGGATCTAGGTATTGTTAGTTTGGGTGATATATTTTGTGTCCCCTGTATCCCCAACACCAGATTGCATAACCAGAAAGTTTTGGGAGTTTATAGGTGGGATTCAAGTAGCTCTTAGCATTTCTTCCCGCAGATATTTGGTTCGTGATTGGGTAATCCTTACCACTTATTTGTTCCAGTCGTACCTTGTTATTTTTTTCCATCAACCTTTAATCAAGTGGCTTCTCACCTTAATGGACGTGTGATGTTCGCTTTTGGAATTCATTCGTTCATCCTTGTTCGAATGTTTATTGTGAAGACTATATGTTGCAATTTCTATCTGTTGATTCAACTTATCTATCTGTCTATCAAAGTGCTAACGGATGTCACCCTCTTCAGGATGGCTCCGCCAACGCGTCAGAATCCGGAACGAAATGAAGGGAGTCATTCGAACCCTCCACCTCCACCTCCGCCTCCGGAGGCATGGCAAGCTATCATGGCAGCCACCAATGCCAATGCTCAGATGATTTTGCAACTCTTGCAAGAGCATACTCAAGGGCAAGGCAGTCAAGGAAATCAAGGCCAAGGCAACAACCAGCCGCACTTTGCTACTCTCAGTCAGTTCCTCGCTAATCAGCCGAAGTCTTTCAGTTTCTGTGTCGAGGCCACAGACGCCGACGATTGGCTTGTGGACATCTGCAAACATTTTGAATGTAGCAATGTCAGACCTGAGGACTTTGTCAAGTTTGCTTCGTTTCAACTCAAGGACCAAGCTGCTGAGTGGTACCAGCAATACAAAGATTCCAGAGGAGGTCGTGTCATTACAGGATGAGTTCGCTGAGATTTCAGAGCTCACCACATTCGAAAAGTGTTGTTGAGAGCAAGCGTGAGGAGTTCCGCAATCTCAAGCAAGGCAACATGTCTATGTATCAATACAATATCCAGTTTGAAACTTCGCTCGCTTTGCTAAGCAAGGCGTCCACGATGAGAGGAGTATGATCTATCAATTCAGAGGTGGTCTCGGAGAAGATCTGCAATTAGCTCTTGTGCTTTTGAGCGAGAAAAGTATGATGAATTCTACAACATGGCTTTGAAGCAAGAAGCTGCCCAGCTCAAATGTGAGGCTTCTAAGAAGAGAATCATGGATGCAGTTCAGTCTTCTTCTTCCTCTCAAGTGGCAGCTAAGCAGCGAAGTTCTACCTTTCACCTCCTCATTCCGTCGGCCTTATCGTGAGAAGAACTCAGGTGGCCGTGGATCTTCCCACCCACCCAACCCAGGCTATCGAACAAGTCTAATTCTCAAGCTCCAAGGTCAAATGCTCCTTATCACCGTCCGTCTCAGAGGTGACTTGCAACAAGTGTCAGCAGAAAGGTCACTATGCGAACAAGTGCTTCAACCAGAGGCGCCTTCCGCCTCCTCCTCCTGTGAAATCTTCCAGCAATGCAGTGGTCAAGCATAATCCAAAGTATGCAAAGGTGAACATGATGAATGCAGCGCAAGCAAAGGATTCTTCTGATGTGATTATGGGTAATCTTCCAGTTAATGATATTCCTGCAAAAGATTTATTTGATACTGGTGCATCGCATTGTTTCATGTCTAGATCATTTGTTGCAAAGCATGATTTCATTTCGGAGATGTTGGAAAAACCCTTGGGAGTTGTTTTTCCAGCCTCTTCTATGAGGGCTACCACAATGATTCCGGATGTTTCTATCAAGATGGGCGATTATAGATTTCTGGCTAAACCATTTGTCCTTGGTGACTCGGATATTGATCTTATTCTTGGGATGGATGGCTTTATCGGACAAAGCTCAGCTTGATTGTGCTGCGAGGAAATTCAATTGACTCACTCTTCTAATGATGTGATCATCTATGCGCTTCGTGATGAAACCATTCGGTTGTTTTCTCTCAATGAGAAGGGCGAATTGGAGGCTATCTCTCGATTCGATCGTTTGTGAGTACCAAGATGTCTTTCGGAAGAGCTTCGGTATGCCTCCTCATCGGCCGATTGAGTTCGTTATCGATCTTGAGCACCGCATGAACCCGTTTGCAAGCGTCCATACAAGCTTGGACCTAATGAGCTGAAGGAATTGAAGAAGCAGCTCGATGAACAAGAGCGTCTGGGTTTGATCGGACCGAGTTCATCTCCTTGGGGTTGTAGTGTTCTTTTGTCGAGAAAAGGATGGCGCGGACCGACTTTGCGTCGATTACCGTCCATTGAATAAGAAGACAATCAAGAACAAGTATCCACTTCCCAACATCAATGAGCTTTTCGAGCAACTCAAAGGTGCTAAAGTGTTCTCCAAGCTGGACCTTCGTATGGGTTATCATCAGATTCGCATTCGTGAACAAGATATTCCCAAGACAGCATTCAGAACAAGCTTTGGTTCTTATGAATATACTGTCATGTCTTTCGGCCTTGTCAATGCTCCTCCAACTTTCTCTCGAATGATGAACTTCATCTTCAACCCCTACACAAATGAATTCGTCTTGGTCTATCTTGATGATATTTTGGTCTTCTCCAAGAATAAGAAGGATCATGCCAAACATTTGCGATTGGTGCTAGACAAGCTCGAGAGTATCAATTCTATCGAAGTTTTCCAAATGTGAATTTTGGCTTGATGAAGTGCTTTATCTTGGTCATATCATCTCCGCCAAGGGCATCGCTGTTAATCCCGAGAAGCTGTCCGCAGATTGTGAATTGGGAACCTCCTCAAAATGTCAAGCAGACTTCAGATTTTCTTGGTCTTGCAAGCTATTGCGAAGATTCGTTGAGAATTTCTCCAAGATTGCAAAGCCTCTTTCCAACCTCCTCCGAAGCATGTGAAGTATGTACGGTCTCACGAGTGTGGCGTTGCTTTCAATACCCTCAAAGAGAAACTCGTCACAGCTCTGTCTTGACTCCTCTGATGAATCCAAGCCATTGAAGTTTTACGTGATGCTTCTCTTCAAGGTCTCGGTGGTGTGTTAATGCAAGAGAAGAGGGTTGTGGCTTATACCTCTCGTCACTGAAGCCAACGAAAAGAACTACCCCACTCACGATCTTGAGTTGGCGGCGATTGTCCATGCATTGATAACATGGAGACATCTCTTGTTGGGAAGGAAAGTGGACATTTTCACCGATCACAAGAGCCTCAAGTATATCTTCACTCAACCGAACCTCAACCTCGAGCAAACTCGATGGGTCGAAATGATTCAAGAGTACAACCCAAGTATTGAATATACTCCGGCAAGGCCAATGTCATTGCAGATGCTTTGAGCAGGAAGGCTTATCGCAGCAGTTTAATCCTCAAGCCCTTCCAACGGATCTTTGTGAAGCTTTCCATAAGCTGAATCTTCAAGTTGTTCCTCAAGGCTTTCTTGCCAACCTCATAGTCTCTCCTACTTTGGAAGATCAGATTCGTGAGGCTCAACTCCTGGATACCATGGTGAAAAAGGTGAAGCGTGGTATCGACAAGGGCATTCAAGTACAAGTGCTTCCACATTGATGACAAAGATACTCTTTTCTTGAGGACGGATTGTGGTTCCTAAGGGTGATCTCGTAAAGTCATTATGAGCGAGGCACACAATTCGCTTCTATCCATTCATCCGGAAATGCGAAGATGTACCATGACCTCAAGCAGTCGTATTGGTGGACTCGAATGAAGCGAGAAATTGCTCAATTCGTGAATGGGTGTGATGTCCGCAGAAGAGTGAAAGCAGAACACCAACGACCAGCTGGTCTCCTTCAACCTCTTGCTATTCTAGAATGGAAGTTTGATCATATTGAAATGGACTTCGTGACTGGTTTTCCAAAGTCCAAGCGTGGAAATGATGCTATCTTCGTTGTCATTGACAAGCTTACTAAAGTGGCTCATTTTCTTCCTATCAAAGAATCTATCACAGCAGCTCAGTTGGCAGAGCTATACACCTCCAGGATTGTCTCCTTGCGGCATTCCACAATTGATCTCTTGAGACCGTGGCAGCATCTTTACCTCCAAGTTTTGGGATTCTTTTGAAGGCCATGGGCACCAACATTCGTTTCAGCACAGCTTTCCATCCTCAAACAAGTAGCCAAGTCGAGCGAGTAAATCAAATCCTTGAAGATATGCTCAGGGCTTGTGTCATTTCCTTCGGTATGAAGTGGGAAGATTGTCTTCCATATGCCGAGTTCTCCTACAACAACAGCTTCCAAGCGAGTTGGGCAAGGCCCCATTCGAAATTATCTATGGCGAAAGTGCGTACTCCTCTCAATTGGTGCGAGACAGGTGAGCGCCAACTTCTTGGCAGCGACTTCATCACGAAGCGAAGAAATGTGCAAAGTCATTCGTGAGAATCTCAAAGCCGCATAATCGCGCGGAAGAGCTATTATGATGACAAGCACCGTGATGTGGCTTTTCAAATCGGAGACCATGTCTACCTCGCGTCTCTCAATGAAAGGCACTCGTCGCCCGGTATCAAAGGAAGCTTGCCCCTAGATACGTGGGTGCTTTCAAGATCATTGTCAAAAGAAGCGATCTAGCCTATCAACTTGAGCTTCCGTCCAACTTCGCGACGTGCATGATGTGTTTCACGTGTCACAACCGCAAGTGCTTCAAGACTCTGGCGCACTATCAACGAAGAAATTGACCTTCAAGAAGATCTCTCTTATCATGAGCACCCGTTGCTATTCTTGAAGAAACCGGCGCAAGACTCTCAACAAGTCAATCAAATTCCTGAAAGTGAAGTGGTCACACCATTCCGACCGAGAAGCCAACTGGGAGTGCGAGGATCACCTCCGTTCCGAATATCCGGAGTTCTTTCAGTCCTAGATCTCGGGACGAGATCCTCTTGTAGTGGTGGAGTGTTGTAACACCCCGGATGTAACTTTCCATATTTGTAACTCCAACTCTTGCCATTTTCGGCATTGTGATATGATATTCCCTCCGTGGTTGGGTTTTCTTCTTTTGCATTTTGTCCATGTCATGCATTTCATATCATGTCATCATGTGCATCGCATTTGCATACGTGTTCGTCTCATGATTCCGAGCATTTTTCCCGTTGTCCGTTTTGCAATCCGGCACTCCTATGTCCCCCGGCGTCCCCTTTTACGTTTTTCCATGAGCGGGTACTAAACTTTCTCGGAATGGACCGAGGTGTGTCAAGTGGCCTTGGTATACCACCGGTAGACCACCGGTCAAGTTTCGGGTCATTTGGAGCTCGTTTGGTACTCCAACGGTTAACCGCACTCTCGCAAAGGCCTCTTTTAAGTTGCAGCCTAACACCCCTCCAAAATAGTCCAATAACCCATCTAAGTCACTCCCATTCTCTCCGTCGTCGGATCACGATCGTGTGGGCGAAAACCGCACCTCATTTGGACTCTCCTAGCTCCCTCTATGCCTATATATACACCCCCCATTCCAAATTCGCGGATCCTCTCCCCCCTAACCCTAGCAAATCCCAGATCCGCCGCCGCCGGACGTGTCCGGAGCGTGCCGGACAACATCCGCCGCTGCCCGCGCCTCTCAGCCTTGCGCCACGTGGCGCCGCCGCCCCCACGCGCTGCGGCCCGCCGAGCCCGACCGCCCCGGCCCATCGCGCGCCTCCCGGCCAGCGCGCCCGCCCGGCGCTCCGACCACCGCCTCCACCGCCTCCGCCGCCCGGCGCGTCGGCCCGTCGGCCCCGCCGCCGAACTCCTCCGGCCCGGCGCCCTCCTCCGCCCGGCGCGCGCCGCCGCCGGCGCCCTCCTCCGCCCGGCCTCGCCCTCCTCGGCCCGGCCCTCTCCTTCCCCGGCGCCGTTCCGGCGACCCTGCTCCGGCCGCCTCCACCCTCGAGTCGATCGGATCTGGATCGGATCCACGAGGGGGTTGACTTTCTCCTCCCCCCCGAATCCCTCTAAGTCTTTTTCTATGAGTATTTGTTGCATTTTCGTCGCGTCATAACTCTTTACCCGTAGCTCCGTTTCGTGCGTGTAATATGTCAAAATGTTCGCCTCGACGAGTAGATCATTTCATCTCATTGCATCATTTTCATTTGAGCTCATCTTGATTCCCGAAATGCTGTTATAAGAGGGCTATGTGATGTTAGTTTCTGTTTCTTAACAGAACATGCACTTTTGTCATTTTTGCCATGATTGATGTGTGCACCCTATGAACTTGAGTCCTACATGTGTTTTGTAACATGCCATGCCATTTTTCCAGGGGTGTATGCCATGTATTTTTGTGACCTCTGTGGTGACTAGCACAAGCATGTAAGCTAGGCTTCATGATGTTGCTGATTTCAGCCCTGTTTTGCTGATATTTTTATGCCATGTTAACTTGATGCTACCGAGAGATCCATGCATAGTTTGAGATACTTCAGTAAGGATGTTTTGAACATATGGTTATGCTCTATCCATCCATGCCTTTTTTGCAATTATGGAGTGCCATAGCTTGAGTCAATCGAGCTCTACTTTCGCTATAAAATGTTTCCTGGCAGATTGTTTACATGTTATTCAATTTTGCCAAGGTTGTTGTAGTTGATCCGTGTATGCTATGATGTTGTTCTTGCCATGTATGTCTTATATGCCATGTGTTCTTGATGTATGTATGCTTAGTTTATCATGAAATGCTCTTTAGCGAGTGCATCGAGCTATTAAACATGCCTACTTGTTATCTGTTTTTGTCATGCACTGTTGCTGAATCTGTTAACGAAACTTGCTATATTGACATGGGTGTTACTATATTTTCTGATCCTTTTTGGCTCATGGTCAGTAAGGGACTTTTGTTTTATGCTTTGAGTAGATTCATGACATGCCTTGTTTTGCTATTATAAGTTCCTGTAGCATGTTATTTTCTTGCTCTGAACATTGCTTCCTGATGCTGATTTTGCCATGTTCAGTAATTTCACTAAGTCTGTGAAGCTGATATATTTTGCACTTTTGCCATGCTTATTTGGACCTGTTATGATGTGATTTAGCCATAGCTCAGTGTTCAACTTTTGTCAAGCATCTTGCGTAGATCACTGCCATATACTTTGTTGGTACGTTTGGGTGCAGGAGCTTAATTTCTTGTTGCTTGCTAAGTGGCATCATGCTGTTAATGGCAGATTTGTGTCATTCTTGTTTTGCTTGTCATTTGCAAACCGTGCATCCGATTCCGGTGATCTTTATATCGATTTCAACCGAAATCATCTCATCTTTCCAGCGGCATACTTGGTTCATCATTTTCCTTCCGGAGCGCGCATACGCATTGCATATCACATCTCGCATATCATGCCATGTTTTGAATCATGTTGCTTGTGCATTGCACCGTGATTTATTGTGGTTCCTTTGTTTGTGTTCTTGCTTTGGGTAGAGCCGGGAGACGAGTACGTGAACGAGGAACCTGTTGAGAACGCTTACGAGGAGCAAGCTTTCGACAACTCTGAGAACTTTGCAGGCAAGATGACCATACCCTCGAAATCACTTCTATCTTTGCTATGCTAGATGCTCGCTCTTTTGCTATGCCTATGCTACGATGCCTATCACTTGCTTTATCATGCCTCCCATATTGCCATGTCACCCCCTAACCATCCTTTCCTAGCAAACCGTTGATTGGCTATGTTACCGCTTTGCTCAGCCCTCTTATAGCGTTGCTAGTTGCAGGTGAAGATAAAGTTTGTTCCTTGTTGGAACATGGAGATGTTGTTCCTTGTTGGAACATGTTTACCTGTTGGGGATATCACAATATATCTGCTATAATTAATGCATCTATATACTTGGTAAAGGGTGGAAGGCTCGCCTTATGCCTGGTGTTTTGTTCCACTCTTGCCACCCTAGTTTCCGTCATACCGGTGTTATGTTCCTTGATTTCGCGTTCCTTACACGGTTGGGTGATTTATGGGACCCCCTTGACAGTTCGCTTTGAATAAGACTCCTCTAGCAAGGCCCAACATTGGTTTTACCATTTGCCACCTAAGCCTTTTTTCCCCCGGGTTTTCGCGAGCCCGAGGGTCATCTTTATTACCCCGGGCGGTGCTCCTTCGAGTGTTGGTCCAAACTAGAGCACCGTCTTGGGACCATTCCTTGGCAACTTGGATTACGTCGGTACTGTGACGCTTAGCTTATCCGGTGTGCCGAGAGCGAGATATGTGCAGCTCCTATCGGGATTTGTCGGCACGATCGGGTGGTCTTGCTGGTCTTGTTTTATTCTTTGTCGAAATGTCTTGTAGTCCGGGATTCGAGACTGATCGGGTCTTCCGGTAGAAGGAATATCCTTCGTTGACCGTGAGAGCTTATAATGGGCTAAGTTGGGACAACCCTGCAGGGTATTATCTTTGAAAGTCGTGCCCATGGTTATGAGGCAGATGGGAATTTGTTAATGTCGGTTGTAGAAAACCGAAGTTGACCTTAATTAAAATACACATCAACGCGTGTGTAACCGTGATGGTCTCTTCGGCGGAGTCCGGGAAGTGAACACGGTGTTGGAGTTATGCTTGGCGTAAGTAGTTCAGGATCACTTCTTGATCGCTACTAGCTTCACGTCCGTACCTTGCTTCTCTTCTCGCTCTCTTTTGCGAATGTAGCCACCATATATGCTAGTCGCTTGCTGCAGCTCCACCTCACAACTCTGTCCTTCCTATAAGCTTAAATAGTCTTGATCTCATGGTGTGAGATTGTTGAGTCCCGTGTCTCAGATTCTACCAAAACAGTTCTTTGGTGCCGGCGATGCGGTCACGGTGGCGCAACCGAGCTCAAGTGGGAGTTCGACGAGGAACGTGGTCGTTACTATGTGTCTTTTCCGATGATCGTAGTGGAGCCAGTTGGGACGATCGGGGATCTGTGTAGCATTTGGGGTATCTTCTTTTATTTTGGTTCCGTAGTCGGACCTTGAGTGTAATCTGAATGATGGATGTTTATTTATGTCTTGTGTGAAGTGGCATTGTAAGCCAACTATGTATCTCTTTCCCTTATATATTACATGGGTTGTGTGAAGATTACCTCACTTGCGACATTGCTTTCAATGCGGTTATGCCTCTAAGTCGTGCTTCGACACGTGGGAGATATAGCCGCACCGAGGGCGTTACAAGGGTCGTGTTTCCGAGAGGGAATAATGTATGTTTGATGACAAACATGAGATAGCTTTCTCTTATGGCCTTCAAATTTTTTCTACATTTAACATGCACTAATACAACTGTCATATGAAAATTTGAAAAACAATTGTGGTCATTTGACCTTTTAAAGAGATTTAAGTGATTTTCTATCCAATTAATGACTGTAATTCAAATTTGAACTACATCTACATGCAACAGCTAACCATAACGGTTTGAAAAATCATATTTGTGTACTTGTATGTGAGTTAATTCCTTGTGCAATAAATTATAAGGAATTTTCAAACATATTGGTCTCATGGCATGGACACTTGCATGGAGTGCCATTGCATTTTAATTCCAAAAAATAAAAAATGATCAGAAAAACATGAAACCTTGCTTGATGTAATGTCATGCCACCAAGATGATGTGGTAAAAAATAGGCATGTTTGATGAAAGTTTGGACACACACACCCCTCACAAACCGGAGCAACTCAATAGAAGGCTTGTGGTTCCGAGAGGGAACAATGCATGTTTGATGACGAACGTGAGATATCTTCCTCTTACGGCCTTCAAATTTTTTCTACATTTAACGTGCACTAATACAACTGTCATGTGAAAATTTGGAAAATTCTAGGGGTCATTTGACCATTCAAAGACATTTAAGTTATTTTCTAGCCATCTAATGAACGTAATTCAAATTTGAACTACATCTACATGTAACAACTAACCATAACGGTTTGAAAAATCATATTTGTGTACTTGTGTGAGAGTTAACTCCATGTGCAGTAAATTCGAAGGAATTTTCAAACATATTGATGTCACGGCATGGACACATGCATGGAGTGCCATGGCATTTTAATTCCAAAAAGTTCAAAAATGATCAGAAAAACATGAAACCTTGCTTGATGTAATGTCATGCCACCAAGATGATGTGGTAAAAAATTTGGCATGTTTGATGAAAGTATGGACACACAGCCCTCACAAACCGTAGCAACTCACTAGAAGGCTCATGTTTCCGAGAGGGAACAATGTATGTTTGACGACGAACATGAGATAGCTTCCTCTTATGGCCTTCAAATTTTTTCTACATTTAACATGCACTAATTCAACTGTCATGTGAAAATTTGGAAAATTCTAGGGGTCATTTGACCTTCTAAAGACCTTTAAGTGATATTCTAGCCATTTAATGACCGTAATTCAAATTTGAACTACATCTACATGCAACGGCTAACCATAATGGTTTGAAAAATCATATTTTTGTGTACTTGTGTGCGAGTTGAAAAGCATCAGACAATGTAAATATTTGGTGTTCAAAAAAGAAAATGTAAAGATCTGGAAAGACAACCGGCCCCATATGATTGGCACTCTATTTCACGCCTCTAGGTTTGGAAGGTGAGTGGTGCGGTTTCTTAATCAGATACGGTTCTATATTGGAAACCGTCAGCTATTAAGTTCACACACGGATTTTGCTGCGTGGATCGTGTGTAATTCAAACTATAGTACTCTGATACGTCTCCAACGTATCTATAATTTTTTATTATTCCATGCTATTATATATTCCGTTTTGGATGTTTACTAGGCTTTATTATACACTTTTATATTATTTTTGGGACTAACCTTCCAACCGGAGGCCCAGCCCGAATTGTTGTTTTTTTGCCTATTTCAGTGTTTCGAAGGAAAAGGATATCAAACGGAGTCCAAACGGAATGAAACCTTCGGGAACGTGATTTTCGGAACAAACGTGATCCAGAGGACTTGGAGTGGACGTCAAGCAATCAACAAGGAGGCTGCGAGGCAGGGGCGCGCCTACCCCCCTGGGCGCGCCCTCCACCCTCGTGGGCCGCTCGTACCTCTCCTGACCGACCTCTTTCGCCTATATATACTCACATACCCTAGAAACATCATATACAGAGCCAAAACCCTATTTCCACCGCCGCAACCTTTTGTACCCGTGAGATCCCATCTTGGGGCCTTTTCCGGCACTCCGCCGGAGGGGGCATTGATCATGGAGGGCTTCTAAATCAACACCATAGCCTCTCCTATGATGTGTGAGTAGTTTACCTCAGACCCTTGGGTCCATACTAATTAGCTAGGTTGCTTCTTCTCTCTCTTTGGATCTCAATACAAAGTTCTTCTCGATTCTCTTGGAGATCTACTTGATGTAACTCTTCTTTTTGCGATGTGTTTGTCGTGATCCGATGAGTTGTGTGTTGATGATCAAGATTATCTATGAACAATATTTGAATCTCCTCTGAATTATTTTATGTATGATTGATTATCTTTGCAAGTCTCTTAGAATTATCAGTTTGGTTTGGCCTACTAGATTGATCTTTCTTGCAATTGGAGAAGTGCTTAGCTTTGGGTTCAATCTTGCAGTGCTCGATCCCAGTGACAGTAGGGGGAACGCCACATATTGTATTCTTGTCATCGAGTATAAAAAGATGGGGTTTATATCTTATTGCATGTGTTTACCCCTCTACATCATGTCATCTTGCTTAAAGCGTTACTCCATTCTTATGAACTTAATACTCTAGATGCATGCTGGACAGCGGTCGTTGTGTGGAGTAATAGTAGTAGATGCAGGCAGGAGTCGGTCTACTTGTCACGGACGTGATGCCTATATACATGATCATACCTAGATATTCTCATAACTATGCTCATTTCTATCAATTCCTCGACAGTAATTCGTTTACCCACCGTGATACTTATGATATCTTAAGAGAAGCCACTAGTGAAACCTATGGCCCCCGAGTCTATTTTCCATCATATTAATCTCCCATCAACAAGCTATTTCTGGTGCCATTTATTTTGCTTTCTTTACTTTTAGTCTTTATCATAAAAATACCAAAAATATTATCTTATCATCTCTATCGGATCTCACTTTTGCATGTGGCCGTGAAGGGATTGACAACCCCTTTATTGCGTTGGTTGCAAGGTTCTTATTTGTTTGTGTAGGTGCGTGAGACTTGAGCGTTGTCTCCTACTGGATTGATACCTTGGTTCTCAAAAACTGAGGGAAATACTTACGCTACTTTACTGCATCACCCTTTCCTCTTCAAGGGAAAACCAACTCAGTGCTCAAGAGGTAGCAAGAAGGATTTCTGGCGCCGTTGTCGAGGAGTCTACGCACAAGTCAAGACATACCAAGTACCCATCACAAACTCTTATCCCTCGCATTACATTATTTGCCATTTGCCTCTCGTTTTCCTCTCCCCCACTTCACCCTTGCCATTTTATTCGCCCTCTTTTTCCGTTCGCCTCTTTTTCGCTTGCCTCTTGTTTGCTCATGTGTTGGATTTCTTGTTTGTCATGGTGGCTCAAGACAATACTAAATTGTGTGACTTTACCAATACCAACAACAATGATTTTCTTAGCACTCTGATTGCTCCTCTTACCGATACTGAATCTTGTGAAATTAATGTTGCTTTGCTGAATCTTGTCATGATAGATCAATTCGCCGGCCTTCCTAGTGAAGATGCCGCTACCCATCTAAATAGCTTTGTTGATTTGTGTAATATGCAAAATAAGAAAGATGTGGACAATGATATTGTTAAATTGAAGCTATTACCTTTTTCTCTTAGAGATCGTGCTAAAGTTGGTTTTCGTCTTTGCCTAAAAATAGTATTGATTCTTGGAATAAGTGCAAAGATGCTTTTATCTCTAAGTATTTTCCTCCCGCTAAAATCATCACCCTTAGAAATGATATTATGAATTTTAAGCAACTTGATCATGAACATGTTGCACAAGCTTGGGAGTGGATGAAATTAATGATACGTAATTGCCCTACTCATGGTTTGAATTTGTGGATGAATATACAAAAAAAATTGCCGGATTGAATTTTGCTTCTAGAAATCTTTTAGATTCGGCCGCGGGAGGCACTTTTATGGAAATCACTTTAGGAGAAGCTACCAAACTCCTATATAATATTATGGTTAATTATTCTCAATGTCACACCGAAAGATCTACTAGTAAAAAGGTTCATGTGATTGAAGAAATTAATGTTTTGAGTGGAAAGATGGATGAACTTATGAAATTGTTTGCTAATAAGAGTGTTTCTTCTGATCCCAATGATATGCCTTTGTGTACCTTGATTGAGAATAATAATGAATCTATGGATGTGAATTTTGTTGGTAGGAATAATTTTGGTAACAACGCTTATAGAGGAAACTTTAATCCTAGGCCGCATCCTAGTAATCCCTCTTATAATTATGGTAATTCCTACAACAACTCTTAAGGAAATTTTAATAAGATGCCCTCTAATTTTGAGACTAGTGTTAAAGAATTTATGATTTCTCAAAAGAATTTCAATGCTTTGCTTGAAGAAAAATTGCCTAAGATTGATGAATTGGCTAGGAATGTGGATATAATTTCTCTTGATGTTGATTCTTTGAAAATTAGATCTATTCCACCTAAGCATGATATCAATGAGTCTCTCAAAGCCATGAGAATTTCCATTGATGAGTGCAAAGAAAGAACTGCTAGGATGCGTGCTAAGAAAGATTCTTTGTAAAAGTGTGTTCTTCTAATTTTTATGAGAATAAAGATGAAGATCTAAAAGTTATTGATGTGTCCCCTATTAAATATTTGTTTTGCAATACGAATCTTGATAATGATGGGACTGGAGATGAGTCAACTTTAGTTAGAAGGCGTCCTAAAAAATTGGAGTTTTTGGATCTTGATGCAAAAATTGGTAAAACTGGGATTGAAGAGGTCAAAACTTTAGATATAAATGAACCCACTATCTTTGATTTATAGGAATTTAATTATGATAATTTCTATTTAATAGATTTTATTTCCTTGTTGCAATCCATGCTAAATTCTCCTCATGCTTATAGTCAAAATAAAGCTTTCACCAAACATATCGTTGATGATTTAATGCAATCTAATGAAGAAAAACTTGATTTGGAAGTTTCTATCCCTAGAAACTTTATGATGAGTGGGAACCTACTATTAAAATTAAAATTAAAGATCATGAATGCTATGCTTTCTGCGATTGGGGTGCTAGTGTTTCCACGATTCCAAAAACTTTGTGTGATTTGCTAGGTTTCCGTGAATTTGATGATTGTTCTTTAAACTTGCACCTTGCGGATTCCACTATTAAGAAACCTATGGGAAGAATTAATGATTTTTTTATTGTTTCAAATAGGAATTATGTACCTGTAGATTTCATCGTTCTTGATATAGATTGCAATCCTTCATGTCCTATTATTCTTGGTAGACCTTTCCTTAGAACGATTGGTGCAATTATTGATATGAAGGAAGGAAATATTAGATTCCAATTCCCATTAAGGAAAGGCATGAAACACTTTCTATAAAGAAAATAAAATTACCTTATGAATCTATTATGAGAGCCACTAATGGATTGCCTACCAAAGATGGCAATACCTAGATATATCCTTGGTTTTATGCCTAGCTAGGGGCGTTAAACGATAGCGCTTGTTGGGAGGCAACCCAATTTTATTTTTAGTTTTTTGCTTTTTGCTCCTGTTTAGGAATAAATCTTTGATCTAGCCTCTGGTTAGATTTTGTGTGTGTTTTAATTAGTGTTTGTGCCAAGTAAAACCTATAGGATATTCTTGGATGATAGTTATTTGATCTTGCTGAAAATTCCAGAAACTTTCTGTTCAAGAAACCAATTGTTAAAAATCACCAGAACGTGATTAAATACTGATTCCAATTGCAGTAGATAAATAAAAAAATTATCTAGGTCTTCCTATTTTGGTAGATTTTTCTGAGTTACAGAAGTTTGCGTTAGATACAGATTACTACAAAATGTTCTGTTTTTGACAGATTCTGTTTTTCGTGTGTTATTTGCTTATTTTGATGAGTCTATGGTTAGTAAAAGATTTTATAAACCATAGAGAAGTTGGAATACAGTAGTTTTAACACCAATACAAATAAATAATGAGTTCAATACAGTACCTTGAAGTGGTGTTTTGTTTTCTTTCACAAACGGAGCTCATGATATTTTCTGTTGAGTTTTGTGTTGTGAAGTTTTCAAGTTTTGGGTAAAGATTTGATGGATTATGGAACAAGGAGTGGAAAGAGCCTAAGCTTGGGGATGTCCAAGGCACCCCAAGGTTAATCCATGGACAACAAAAAGCCAAAGCTTGGGGATGCCCCGGAAGGCATCCTCTCTTTCGTCTTCGTCCATCAGTAACTTTACTTGGAGCTATATTTTTATTCACCACATGATATGTGTTTTACTTGCAGCGTCTTGTATGATTTGAGTCTTTTATTTTAGTTTACCACAATCATCCTCACTGAATACACTTTTGAGAGAGACACACATGATTCGGAATTTATTAGAATACTCTATGTGCTTCACTTATATCTTTTGAGCTATATAGTTTTTGCTCTAGTGCTTCACTTATATCTTTTAGAGCACGGTGGTGGTTTTGTTTTATAGAAACTATTGTATCTCATGCTTTACTTATATTATTTTGAGAGTCCTACAAAACAGCATGGTAATTTTCTTAAATTGTGAAATTAGTCCTAATATGATAGGCACCCAAGATTAGTAAAAACTTTATTATAAGTGCGTTGAATACTAAGATAAGTTTGACGCTTGATGACTGTTTTGAGATATGGACGTAGTAATATCAAAGTTGTGCTAGTTGAGTAATTGTGAATTTGAGAAATATTTGTGTTGAAGTTTGCAACTCCCGTAGCATGCACGTATGGTAAACGTTGTGTAACAAATTTCAAACATGAGGTGTTCTTTGATTGTCCTCCTTATGAGTGGCGGTCGGGGACGAGCGATGGTCTTTTCCTACCAATCTATCCCCCTAGGAGCATGCACGTAGTGCTTGATTTTTTAATGACTTGTAGATTTTTGCAATAAGTATGTGAGTTCTTTATGACTAATGTTGAGTCCATGGATTATACGCACTCTCACCCTTCCATCATTGCTAGCCTCTTCGGTACCGTGCATTGCCATTTCTCACATTCAGAGTTGGTGCAAACTTCGCCGGTGCATCCAAACCCCGTGATACGATACACTCTATCACACATAAACCTCCTTATATCTTCCTCAAAACAGCCACCAGACCTACCGATTATAGCATTTCCATAGCCATTCCGAGATATATTGCCATGCAACTTTCCACCGTTCCGTTTATCATGACACGCTTCATCATTGTCATATTGCCTTGCATGATCATGTAGTTGACATCATATTCGTGGCAAACCCACCATGCATATTATTTCATACATGTCACTCTTTATTCATTGCCCATCCCGGTACACTGCCGGAGGCATTCATATAGAGTCATACTTTGTTCTAGTATCGAGTTGTAATCACTGAGTTGTAAATAAATAGAAGTGTGATGATCATCATTCATAGAGCATTGTCCCAAAAAAAGAGAAAGGCCAAATAAAAAAAGGCCCAAAAAGGAAATAACAAAGGGACAATGCTACTATCATTTTTTTTCACACTTGTGCTTCAAAGTAGCACGATGATGTTTGTGATAGAGAGTCTCTTGTTTTGTCACTTTCAAATACTAGTGGGAATTTTTCATTATAGAACTTGGCTTGTATATTCCAAAAATGGGCTGCCTCAAATGCCCTAGGTCTTCGTGAGCAAGCAAGTTGGATGCACACCCACTTAGTTTCTTTTATTGAGCTTTCATACATTTATAGCTCTAGTGCATCCGTTGCATGGCAATCCCTACTCCTTGCATTGACATCAATGATGGGCACCTCCCTAGCTCGTTGATTAGCCGCGTCAATGTGAGACTTTCTCCCGTTTTGTCTTCTCCACATAACCCCCATCATCATATTCTATTCCACCCATAGTGCTATATCCATGGCTCATGCTCATATATTGCGTGAAAGTTGAAAAAAGTTTGAGATTACTAAAGTATGAAACAATTGTTTGTCTTGTCATCGGGGTTGTGCATGATGAGAGCATTCTTGTGTGACGAAAATGGAGCATGACCAAACTATATGATTTTTTAGGGATGAACTTTCTTTTGCCGTGTTATTTTGAGAAGACACAATTGCTTAGTTAGTATGCTTGAAGTATTATTACTTTTATGTCAATATTAAAATTTTATCTTGAATTTTTCGGATCTGAATATTCATGCCACAAATAAGAGAATTACATTGAAAATTATGCCAACTAGCATTCCACATCAAAAATTCTGTTTTTATCATTTACCTACTCGAGGACGAGCAGGAATTAAGCTTGGGGATGCTTGATACGTCTCCAACGTATCTATAATTTTTGATTGTTCCATGCTATTATATATTCTGTTTTGGATGTTTAATGGGCTTTATTATACACTTTTATATTATTTTTGGGACTAACCTATTAACCGGAGGCCCAGCCCGAATTGCTATTCTTTTCCTATTTCAGTGTTTCGAAGGAAAAGGATATCAAACGGAGTCCAAAGGGAATGAAACCTTTGGGAATGTGATTTTCGGAACAAACATGATCCAGAGGACTTGGAGTGGACGTCATGCAATCAACGAGGAGGCCATGAGGCAGGGGGCGTGCCCTCAACCCTCGTGGGCCCCTCATAGCTCTCCTGACCGACCTCTTTCGCCTATATATACTCACATACCCTGGAAACATCATATACAGAGCCAAAACCCTATTTCCACCGCAGCTACCTTCTGTACCAGTGAGATCCCATCTTGGGTCCTTTTCCGGCGCTCCGCCGGAGGGGGCATTGATCACGGAGGGCTTCTACATCGACACCATAGCCTCTCCGATGATCTGTGAGTAGTTTACCTCAGACCTTCGGGTCCATAGTTATTAGCTATATGGCTTCTTCTTTCTCTTTGGATCTCAATACAAAGTTCTCCTTGATTCTCTTGGAGATCTATTTGATGTAACTCTACTTTTTGCGGTGTGTTTGTCGAGATCCGATGAATTGTGGGTTTATGATCAAGATTATCTATGAACAATATTTGAATCTCCTCTGAATTATTTTATGTATGATTGGTTATCTTTGCAAGTCTCTTCGAATTATCAGTTTGGTTTGGCCTACTAGATTGATCTTTCTTGCAATGGGAGAAGTGCTTAGCTTTGGGTTCAATCTTGCGGTGCTCGATCCCAGTGTTAGTAGGGGAAACGACACGTATTGTATTGTTTCCATCGAGGATAAAAAGATGGGGTTTATATCATATTGCATGAGTTTATCCCTCTACATCATGTCATCTTGCTTAAAGCGTTACTCCGTTCTTATGAACTTAATACTCTAGATGCATGCTGGATAGCGGTCGATGTGTGGAGTAATAGTAGTAGATGCAGGCAGGAGTCGGTCAACTTGTCACGAACGTGATGCCTATATACATGATCATACCTAGACATTCTCATAACTATGGTCAATTCTATCAATTTCTCGACAGTAATTCGTTTACCCACCGTAATACTTATGCTATCTTGAGAGAATCCACTAGTGAAACCTATGGCGCCCGAGTCTATTTTCCATCATATTAATCTCCCGTCAACAAGCTATTTCTGGCGCTGTTTATTTTGGTTTCTTTACTTTTAGTCTTTATCATAATAATACCAAAAATATTATCTTATCATCTCTATCAGATCTCACTTTTGCAAGTGACTGTGAAGGGATTGACAACCCCTTTATCAAATTGGTTGCAAGATTCTTATTTGTTTCTGTAGGGGCGTGGGACTTGAGCGTGGTCTCCTACTGGATTGATACCTTGGTTCTCAAAAACAGAGGGAAATACTTGCGCTACTTTACTGCATCACCCTTTCCTCTTCAAGGGAAAACCAGCGAAGTGCTCAAGAGGTAGCATACTCGTCAATTCCGGCAACTGTGGTGTGTACTGTTCCCATCGATCTAGATTCCAGCTATCAATAAATACTAATTTGCTCATGTTGTCCTGCCTGCATTCTCTTCTCCATCCTCCCCTCACTCGCCCTCTCTCTCTCTCAAATCTCTGCCATCGCGAAGCCGATCTTCACACGTGCCGACGAGGAGTCGCCGCCCCCTAAGGATGCTCAGTCGAAGAGTAGCGACGAGGAGGACCCCTACGCGCCGTTGGACGAGGTTGCGCCGGACCCCCCAACTTTGGATTGGTTTTGGGGCCAATACAATCTTTGTCTGTGGAAATCGCTTCCGCCGACTAAGAAAGCTAGGCAAGTGGCGTTCAAGAAGGAGATGGCGGAGGAAGCCAGGTACCAGGCGGCCTATGAAGGCCATGATGCCACTTGGAAAAAGGAGGTGGTGGAGCTTTGGGGGCGGGCGCGTCGTCGTGCGGAGGAGGTGTACGAAGACAGATACTTCACGAGGAAGGTCAAAGGCGCTAGACGCCTCATCGCTTCGTGGAGGTGGGCCGACAAGCTCCAGCGTTCCACCGACGAGGAGCTCCGGTGGCGCCCAATAAAATGGCAAGATCGTTCATGCTCGTCCGCCAGCAAGAAGCAGATCGGTATGTCAAGCGCTGCGAGGCGGAGGAGGCGAAGTACTGCCTCCGTCCTTGGAAGACGCCGCGCACCAAGGAGCTGATGGCGAGGGGCTGCTGGAATACTGCCCCGAAGAGGGATTACTAGTTTTAGTATTGTTTGTTTTCAATTTTATGCATTGTACCTAGTAGTTAAGTATCATCATGTATATGTGATGATATTATATATATTTTGTGATGAACTAATGAACAATTAATTTATATATATATTATGAATTCCATTTTCTATCTGTTTTTGTATACTAATTTGTATCGAGCTGTTATCATCCACATATACAGAATGGAAAGCATATATACACACACAGAAACAGAACATATAAGAATGGAAAACAGAGTACACACATTGAAACAGAGCAATATTATGATTGATGTGAATACCTAGCGATCCACATCGAAACGAATCAACAAAATAAAACGCATCCATGAGACCATGACCAGCATCCCTTGCCTACGGTAGCTCTTTGCTCTGCATGAACTCGTACAGGCGTTCGTCCAAGCGAGTAGGTCAAAAAAATATACTTCCGTGATCATACGTGTTTGTCACAGTAGGTCACGTTTTCTGTCATGCATGTACATCCATGATGATTTTATGACAGAATCAAGATAGTCATACATGTGCTGTCGTAGAAGTGTTCCAGTACATTACCAAAATTATCATCACGGAAGTGTCCACTTCCATGACTATAAATGGCGCGTCATGGAAGTGTTTTCTTCAAGTGTAACCGACACGTGGCATCCACCGTAACAGGTTGCCCTTAAGCTATCGGGTCCGGTTTTGGATCCAATAACCCGTTAATAGCCCAGACCAATGGGGATTTTCTACATGTAAAATTCTCATTGGCCACAGGAAACACGTGTTGGCTCACCGTTGGCACAGATGTCATCCACTCATTGGACAGAAGGCGCCTATGATACATCGACATGTGGCACGGCCCAACAGAGGCCCATTCCGGTGAAAAGGCCGGCCCGTTTGACTTGGTCAAAAGGTAATGGCCAGCCCACGGAAAACCTGTTAACGACCTGTTCGTATATAGCCCATTTACGGCCCGCTAACTACCGGCCCGTTACGGCCTATCGGAATTAAGCCCAGTAGCTTCATCTAGGCCGTCCACTATGATTCCATCCTGTTGTAACTTCCGGCCCATGTATGGCCCATGATGTCTTTTGGCCCATATGAGGCCCTTTATAACTCTGGGCCCATTAAAGGCCCGAGATGAAACTCGCCCATAATGAACAGTGTATCGCTTTATACCCATTAACGACCCATTATTCCGTTGGCCGTTTCTAGCCCGTGTTAACTTTCGGCCTTCTGAGGGCCCATTTATTCTTCGGCTCATTTCTAGAATTCGGTTAGTTGCGGTCTGTTACTGGCCTGTTCCGTTTGTGGGCCAAATTCAGCCCGTGCTTACATTCGGCCCTTTTGTGGCCCGTTAACCCACTAGGCTGTTTTCATAGCGTTATCAAATACGGCCTATTAACGGCCCATTATGGTCCAAGAATAGTACTGCCCATGTTTGGCGAAATGACTATATGCCCCGTAGAAGGCCCATGGATCCTACAGCCCGTAGAAGACCAATGGAACCTATGGCCCATAGAAGGTCCATGGATCATAAGGCCCGTAGAAAAGTCCATGGATCCTATGGCCCATAGAAGGCCCATGGATCCTACGGCCCGAAGGAGGTCCATGCTTACAACAGTCCGTGTGTTGCCATGATTATTGTGGCCTACTTACCAAAAATAGGTTATTGTGGCCACTAGAAAAACGCGGAAAAAGAACTACAATGACTACAAGCAAACAAGTAAACAAGACAATAAGGAAATAAATAAGCAAGCAACTAAAGCTAGCCTATTACAGCTATTACACATATTACATCCACTGGGAAAGTTCGCCACTAGTGCAAATATAGGGAACAAAGTAGCATATTACATACACTGGCCGTCAAAATTGGCCACTAGTGCAAATAAACGCGGCAGCAAAACAAGTCCATAACTGAAACAACGGAAGAGCTCAAGAAACGTTATCCTGGGTATCCACCATGCTGGCAATAAGCTTAGCAAGCTTATTAGCTTTGTCCTGTTTGGCGCTAAAATCCTCCAACGCTTGTTGTTGCACAAGAAAGTATGCATCTGAATGCTCCAGGGACTTCCGCAGTCCTTCCGCTTCTTGTCGCAGCACAGCTGATCGATGTCTTTCAGCTTGCAGTTGAGACTCAGGAAACCGAACTGATTCAGTCAGTGAGTTTGAATAGGTTGTGCAAGCGGTAGTGGCCAGTGACTCGAACAGTAAACCAAGACAGGACATTGGGGTTGTCTCACTGTCTTCAAGATAGTTTTCCTTAGCTGTTTTATCAGCTTTGTTGGAGACCAACAAGGATGTCTCACTATGCTGAACCTTATCTGCATTACTTCCTTTACCATGGCTTAATAAGGCACTATTCCCCAATATTCTGTCAGCATTCTAAAAGAAGAAACAATCAGACACATAACAGGTTTAGCATGTACTAGTATATGAAACTCATTTCGATGAACCAGTTCATTAGTAAGGTGGACAAGATGAAACTACCAAGTCTTGTATTGCCAAGTAGTACATTATAAAAGCATCAAACAAACATATATCTATGTCCTATGGTCACTGCATTGTCTTGCCAAATCAAAATAGAGACACGGTTCAAATCATATCGGTTCAAGAGAAAGCAGCACTGAAAGAATACAAAGCGTGGGAAACTACACGCACAATAAGATTTCAGATGGGTACCATGGGTCTACATGTACAACAACACTATTGGCCCTGTTGTGATGCTAGTAATGTGCATGATATGAGAAGTCAACTGTATACACAATTGAAATTGAAATCAACAGAGCTATTTATAAGAGCAAAACTGTTAAAGAAACATGCGTAAACATACCTATTGTGCCATTGGAGTTTCCATTGGATCTTTCAATTTAAAAATAAGTTTGTATGAGTAAACACAGTGATACAAGAGCAAAGCAGTATGCACGATAGAAATGGAATCTTAAATGAGAACAGTTGTTCTTCAGGTTTAAGCACTTGTTCTACATGAACAGAGTATAGTAAGACGCAAGCATATAGTACTTAAAATAAAATGAGCTCATAGACCTTACCACATTCTTGGTTCGGGACCAGTACAGAACAAGGCGTTCCCAGACATCGTCGAGTAAATGTGTCTCAGGAGAACGTAAGGGAATTTGATGAGTTTCTTTGCCGGTGAAGTACGTTTTCTTTAGGTAATTTCGATACTGCCACCAAGCATTCTTGAAGATAGCAGAGGTATTAGCACAGGTTACCTCATCCTGAGTTTCCAAATCGGTTCTTCTCTACAAAGAAAAATGGGAAAATTTGTTGTATTATAACCATCATGGAGGTAGAATGTATGGGACAAAGCAAAGTAATTTCCATGAATAACATTAGTTACACATAACTCCTGGACAAACTGCAACTGGCATTTTCCTTCATCTTCAGTATAATATTTCCATGATGGGAAGATACGCACATAGGATTTAACAACATCAAATGCGATAGATGCTAAACTATGAATGGCTGGTTGTGCTTCCTCCATATGAATAGGTGTACTAACTGGTGGAGTTGGGGTTCGCCGTGGTAGTACTGGCACTTTGGGCGCTGGAGTTGCCTTACTAACTGCTCTTGTTTGGGAGCTCTGTGGTGGAGATGGTGTTGTGTCAATAAGAACTGGGTTACTATCTGCTTGGGTTGGGGTTAGATTGGGTGAAGCTCGTTCTTTATCCATCGCAGTAGGGAAAAATCTGCGAGAGTCTGGGTTATCTATGGTAGGGTTGGTTCTCGTGCATGTACAACCGGGGTGCTATCTCCACAAAGAGGTAGCACTATTTTATTTGAAGACCGTGTTTTTACTCCGCTAGATACTGCCATCACCCGCTCCAATTCAAATGGCTCATAAACAGGAAACATAGTTGAATGTACAGACATTGTACGAGAGACAGATGCAATAGATAGTGCGGAAAAAAGAGGGCATGAAATAGTTGACATGTATATTGTTTAACTAAAACAGATAGCATGACATAATTTCACATATATGATGTCTATCTAAATTGGATAGCATAGCATAACATAATTCAAAGATATGATGACTAACTAAACAAGATCGCATGACATAATTCACATACATATTATCTAAGTATTCAGGATCGCATGATTTAATTCACATATGTGATGTATATGCTAAGCAGAGGGCATTCGCATATATGATGTCTGAACTAAGAACATGGTGTTGAATATTGTGTATATGATGTCTAAACTATGCAATGCAAGACACCATATGCATGATATGAGCAGTATAATCGTGCCAAGTTAGAGCATACACCTCGGTGGGGGAATAGGACTGGTCATCTGTCTCTGAATCCATCTCTGAGGAGCTATCGGGACCCAGCAAGAGATCTGCTTCGACGGGTAGCACTGTCTGCTAAGGCCTTCTTTTCACTCCAGATTTTTCCATCACCCACTCAAATGGCTGATTCACAGGAAGAGTAGTTTAATGTACAAATATTGTCAACAAATGGAAATGTAGTGAAGAAAAGGATGGGCAAGATATCATTCAAATATATGATGCCTGGTTAAAAAGGATGGCATTGCACATTTCACATATATTATGGCTGGCTAAAAGACATGAGACTGCATAATTCCCATATATGATATTGAAACTAAACAGGTGGCATTACAGAACATGTCTACACTAAGCATATGGCATATATGATGTCGAAAGTAGGCACTGCAAGGCAACATATGCATGATATGACTAACATCATCATGAAAAGTTAGAGAAAACACCTTGGGGGTAAATAAGAGTGGTCAGCTGTGTCTGAATCCGCCTCAGAACAGATATCTTCCTCTGGATTACAATCTGGAGAGGGGGAGGGTTTGCCATTGAACCCAGCATGGAGCGATGTCTGCATGACATTGTATTGCCATGCAAAACTCTTCTCTTTTTCTCTACATGTTCAGCATGACTGTGTACAATATCTGACATGCATACAAAAAAATATAGTGATATTATGTAAGGAGAGCATGCAGAAATCTAGAGTAATGGTAAGAACCAGTGGATGGATCCAAAAAATAAGGATAGCAGGCTGATGATTGCTTTAATTTAATAAAAAACAGATGATGATTGCTTTATGAAAGTGCTAGTTACCGACTAGAGGGGGTGAATAGGCGATTTTTATGAAATACTTCAAAACATGGGAGTTTCGAAGACAGACAATAGAAATGAACCTGTTGATATGCAGCGGAAGGTAGACTACACTAGGCAAGCCATAGTCAAGTAAGCAATGAAGTGAAAACACGAAGACTATTAGCAGCTAGGTAGTATGGATCAGGATGGAAGATAATATGAAGCCAAACAACAACAGTCTTCACACAGTGAAGTTAATCAGATCATGCAAGCAGGCAATGACTTCACAAAGACAAATTGTAAGTAAAGAGAGGGAAGTGATAGAACCAGTTGCTTGGAGAGGACAAGGATTTGTTTGACCAGTTGCTGTGACAACTGTACGTCTGGTTAGGGAAGCTGAGATTCAACTCAGAAGACCGCGTCTTCACCTTATTCCCCTTGAGCTAAGAACACTTAGTCCTTGCCCAATCACTCAGGTAAGTCTTCAAGGTAGACTTCCAAACCTTCACAGACTTCGTTCACCGGCAATCCACAATGACTCTTGGATGCTCAGAACGCGACGCCTAACTGGCTGGAGTATTCACAGTCCTCAAGTGTAATAAGTCTTCAGATCACGCGGACAGAAATACTTTAGTGATGCCTAACACTCTTTGGCTCTGGGTGTTTTGGGCTTTGTCCTTGCAAGGATCTCTCTCTCAAATGCTTCGGAGGTGGGTTGCTCTCAAACGACAAAAGCCGTGCACTAACTCTGAGCAGCCACCAATTTATGGTGGAGGGGGTGGGATATTTATAGCCAGGAGGCAACCCGACCTGATTTGTCCAAAATGACCCTGTGTCACTAAGGAAATGACACGTGTCCAACGGTCAGATTTCAAACACACATGGCAGCTTGACTTGGGCTACAAGTAAAGCTGACTCATCCAGCTCTGGATAAGATTTGCTCTCATTGTCTTCACTTGAAGACATAGGATTTGGTTGAGCATCACTTCAGTCACTCTGACTTTGTTCACTTGGACCCCACTTAATCAGTGTGGTGGTTCCTATGACTCAACAAAGAAGAAAAGGAAACTACGAAACAACTATGTCTTCGCACTCCATAGTCTTCACGTGAATGTCTTCTCGAGTCATAATCTTCATTGTGAATATCTTCACATACCACCATTGTCTTCAATGTCTTCACACATTTTTAGGGGTCATCTCCGGTATTTAAACACATTAGTCCCTCAACCAAGTTTTTCGTCAATACTCCAAAACCAACTAGGAGTGGCACTAGATGCACTTACAATCTCCCCCTTTTTGGCGATTGATGAAAAACTGGTTGAAGTTTTCAATGGGGATAAAAGTATGTGAAATTGTAAGGGTTAAGGCATTGTCTTCATAAGTACCAAAAGGCTCCCCCTGAAGATGTGCATTTAAGTAGTTTGCTCTTGAATGCAAATGCACATGGCAGGCTTTACTTTTGGAGATCCTCTTCAACTGATGAAGACAATTCATCATGCATAAAAAGATATAACAAAGATAATGACATGCATAATGAAAAATGGATGTATGTGGAATGACTTCATGCGGACCACACATATGGACCCGCTTGAAGACTATCAACTCATATGCTTCTCCCCCTTTTGTCAGCAAGGACCAAAAAGATTTGAAGACATAGAGCATCTACTCGTTCCCATCAAGAGTAGATGAAGGTGCAGGGTCGACGTTGGAGTCCGGCGGTACACAGGGGCCTGGTGCAGTGTCGAGACGCGGCGAAGTCATGGTTGGTGAAGTGGCATCGTCTTCTTCATCGATGACTCTCGCAACAACAGTTGCAGGCAAATATGAATACTCCGAGTCTTCTAAGGAAGGGGTACGACACAAGACGGCACTCCGAGGAGGCGTGGAATCAAATTTGTAGCGCTCTGTGAAGCCATCTTCCTGAAGATCGTCTTCAGAGCTTAGCAAAGTCAGACTCTTCCAAGACCTCTGACAGGCTTCATGTGATACGAATGCGTTCTTGGTGGCAAGATTGTGAATGCGATTAACATCCACCAAGAGGCTCTGCATCTGACGCTTTAGCTAGTCATGGTCCTTATCCTGTTTCTGATGTAAGGCCACAAGAAGCTCTCGGTCATTGAGTACACGCGATCTCTTTCGAGGCCTTTGAGCAATGATGCTTTTAGTGGCTTCAGTAGTAGCACGATGAGGTCACGTGTATTTCCAGCCAGAGGATAGACATGAGTTGCAGCAAGAACTCCCTCAATTGGTTGCGAGAAGCTTTAGCGATCAACATTATGAAGATAAAGTGGCTCCCTGGCAGGCTCAGGGTAGATGGTTTCGATAGACATATCAACCTCAGGCAAGAAGATAAGATGGTTGCGCGCAGAGGGTTGATAGTTGACAGAAGAGTGAAGCTTGATTAAGCGCATCACCCATGGAGCATAAAACTTCAAGCCAAATAGATCAATTCCAGATGTAGCAAGTTGCGTGATGAACAAATCTTGAGCATTGAAGCTGATGCCATTGAGAATATAGAACACCAATATCTTCATCGTGCCTTCAAGCTTGGCTGCAGGAGAATGTCCTTTGACGGGCCATAGAGTTCGCCTTACAATGTGATAAATGGTACGGGGTAGATACTCGAGGTCTTCGACGAAGAATTCCTTAGGATATTCAACATCTTGTGGCAGTGGCTTCATCATGTTGAGCATCTGACTCATGTTGGGCTCAGGCTTCTGAAATATGCTCTCCAATGCATTCCTGTGTAGCTGACAACCAGGTTCATAGGGCTCAACTGGAGTGGGCAGGGAAGTAAGCTCAATGATATCTTGAGCTTTGGCTTCATGGTGCACATCACCTGTCATCCACTCAAGGACCCAAGTCTTCGGACCCCTGTTGTAGCCACTAATGTGAAGAGTGGCATAGAATTGCAGCAGAAGCTCCTCATTCCAATGCTCTTTGTCAGATATGAACTGCAGAAGGCCAGCATCTCTGAAACAGTCTAGAGCTTCTTCCAGGCAGGGCAGACCAGAAATGGCTTCACAATCCATACGCATGTGAGGAAAGATTCGTCCTTGATTCTATAAGATACATGAGTAATAACTGCGTTGCTGATAGCTCCAGAAGTGATCAGATGAGATCTTTGGCTTCGAGTACGGGTTCTTGGCACTGTCAAAGAATGTGTTGTGTGCCCTGAAGTTGTTTACATTGAACGATCCTGGCGATGTTGCAGCACCGGGAAATCTTGGCAGTATGGGATTTGGCTTCTGGACCTGAGGTCTTTGCTCCACATGGTATTCAAATTGTGGCCCGGGAGCAGTGGGAGGAACCAGAACAGGCCATCGGATAGTGACAAATTAGCCGCGATCATATGCCTGCTCAATAGTGTGAGGCCTTGGGGGTGGAACAGCAGCTTCGACATTGACTGTGGCTTCAGGTTGCACACTAGCTTCAGGCGCAACATTAGCTTCAGGCGCCACAATGTCTTCAGCCATGACAACGTCATTGGCTTCAGCAGTGTTGTTTGTGGCCGCCTCAATGTTTTCAACCCCCTCTTCAGTAGCATGAGGGTCAGGCACTAACACGTCTCCTCGAGAACAACTCCTTGAGTGACAGGGGGTGTGGAAACTCTTTCTTCTTCTTGATGCGGTTCTTGATTGTCTTTGGCAGCTTTTTCTTCGGACTCGAAGACATTCGCAGTGGGAGTGGCTTCAGGAAATACTTGTCATGATACTGAGCTTTGTTGCACTTCTCCCTCTGGAATGGTCGACATGGCGACCTATGGCCTAGGGCCTTTGCGAAGCCTGTGGAAAGCAGGCAACGCCTGTGGTGATTGAGTGGTGTGCACCATGTAATTGTCATCGTCAAGCACCAGAGTGGTGGTTTGAGGTGGTGGAGTTCTGGGTGTCATCGTCAATGGGGTGTCTTATTGAGGGCGATCATCCCACGAATCATCCTGAGCGATTGGCGTCAAAGGACGACCAATGCTGATGAGTTCGTTGTTCGTAAGAACAGGCGATGATACCAGTTGGTGCTCGATCTGAGGAAGGACTTCATCATCTACTACATTGTCGCCATGACGAATGTCTTCAGCTGTGATGGGGTCGACAGCTGAAATTTCTTCATCTTCAGGAGCCTCTGTGGAAGCAGGCTCATGAACTACAAGTTGACGCTCTTGGTTTGTGGAGGCAGGACGAGCAACTGAGATGGGCTCGACAACAAGTAGCTCTGTGGCAGCAGCACGCTCTTTCCGTGAAGACTTTGTCTTCGGCTTCTTTGTTGATGGAGCACCATTACAGGCATTCTTGTGCTTGCGCTTCTTGGCTTCGGCCTCAGCTGCCCTCATCTTCTTCAGTTCTGAAGCTGCTGAGGGGACCTTGGGCTTCGAGCCTGTCATGCTGGCAGGGAAGACAATGCGAGGTGCTTCCTGCCTTGATGCTTCAGCTTGGGCCACAGCAGGCTTCTTCTTCTGTTTGGCAGCCATCTTGGGGTCGATGCCTGGACACCCAAGAGCCTTGCGCTTTTCGGCCTCATTGTGTGCTTGAACACATTTTCCTGCGAAGTATTTCATCCGCTCTCTTGAACCTTTTGCTTCTTCATGCTTCTTGTGAAACTCTTCCTTGAGGTCATGCAGCATCTGCTTGAAGCTTTGAACATCAGCCACACTGATCTTGGCCATGTTCTTCTTGAATTGAGCCTTTTCATAATCGATTTTGTTCTTCAGCTCGATGATCTTCTGAGCCAGAGCCATCTCATTAGCAATGGCTCCATGGAATGTGACGCTTATGTCCACCGGGAGCTGAAGATCATCAATGCTGAGGCTCGGGTTGTCAAACCACTCATCGATGAAGTTATTCAGAATATCCACATCAAAGAGGAGAAGATCGTTGAAACTCTCCGCCTCTTGCTTGCTCTTGATCAGTAGCTCAAGGGCATCATCACCAAGATCTTCATCACTTGATAGATCAATTGTGGCATCCTCATTACGCAGAACGGTAGCCGGGGTCAGTTCTTGCACAGAACTCTTGATGAGCTTCTTCTTCTGCTTGGACTTCTCTGTCTTCTTAGAGACATGAGAGAGATCTTTAGATTGCACACTGGCTTCAGGAGGTGCAGTGGCCAATGGCTTCGCACGCGAAGCTTTTGGTGCGGCAGAGGGCTTTGAAGCCTTTGATTTCTTCTGCTTCTGCGGCTTAGGAGGAGTTGGCGCTTCATTAGAATATGCGTCATCAGCTGAGTGATCCATGGCGGCCCCCTCTACTGCTATGTGAGTGATGAGGCCTTCGAGGTTATAGAAGGGGCCAACGATATTTGGATTGGCATCACGGGTGCCATCGGCCCTTGGAGCAGATGGACCAGGGTTGAAGTCGAGTCCAAATGGTTTCTTGTTCTTCACAGTAGAATCTTTTGCAAACTTATAGTTACGCTTGAACAGATTATCGTCACGACACCATCACAGAGAAGATTGGTCGGCATTCTCTGATTGTGGTCCTCGGACCATGCAAGGATAGAAGCCTTGAGCAATGGCTTCGGACTTGGACTTGGGCTGAAGATTTTTTTATAGATTATCTCCCCATGGTCGCTTGATGGCGTTCTTTTCAGCATATTCAGCAGTCACATATCTGTATAGGAACCATTATTCCACCCAATATCTTCGAATCCATTGGATTCGAGTCTCGCACTGACCATAGTTCTCTTCAGGATTTGTCTTGTACAGTTCATACAGATCAGGAGGTAAATCCTTGGATGTATCTCCACAGCGCTGCCAGCCACCTTTCCTTGCAGATTTTTCAGTTGCCATAATATTCAGACTGAGAGGCTTCAATACAGTGAATGGCTTCCTTTTGCTGGTCAGACAGGAACTAGCTTCTGGAGAGTTGATGTGAAGCTGTAAGAACTCTGCAAATGAATGCAAACTATGAGAACCAATGGATTCTACCACAGACATGTACCACACGAAGAACTGCTAGACGAAGTTGAGAGGGAGGCAGAGCAGTTCAATCTTCTGTGCCCTAACTTGGCGGCGGAAGACACCTACGGCGGCGGCGAAGAGGACGAGGTCCACGTCCGGCATGAGGACGGCGTTAAAGAAGTCGCGGCAGTTAAGCGCTTCGTCTCCGGCGTCGACACCAGCTAGCGGAGGCGCTAGGGTTTGTGCGAGGTGGCGAGGTGGAACAAGAGATTATGACCGCGGTGAGTTGTGTATATATAAGGAAAGGGACTGCACAACGTAATTACGCAGGTGCCCCTAGCGGTTCACATCTGAAGGACATGTGGCATGCATGCAACACATTGGAAGTTGTTCCATGTTCCCACGCACGCCTGGACTGTCAGGTGGTTGTTCCGGCTTCTTCGGGTTTCAGGCAATAAGGATATAGCATTCAAACAGATTCAACTTTTGTCTCTGTATCTTCTGCTGACAAGGACGCGGAGAAGACATTCGACAGTTTCAATAGAATGCATATGAGTTATATAGATAGAATTTGAGGTAGAAGCATAGAAGGGGTTAGGGTCCGATCACATTCACTTAGATAAAAAGATTCAAACAAGAAGATATGGCAATAAGTGAATGTTGTAGAGGACAGAACACAAATATATGTATTTATCAGTATTGGACCAAATCAACATTGCAAAGATAGACGCAAAAACAAATCAATGTTGAAGACAAACCAAATGCGAAGACTCTGCAAATGCGACACCAAATGAAACACTTCAGACAAAAGTTTGGTGGTGGTGTTACCCACCGTATAGGAAGTAGTAGACCCAGACACGGCGCACAATTATCGTGGCGCTCCGAAGTCATATTACGCGTTAATGTATTCACACTTAGATTGTATGTCTTCATTGATTGAAGATATACTTTACTTCGTGTGTTGCACATCTAAGTCATCACATGCATAAGCGTTAGGATGTGTGTCCAATTACAGGACATTCGAGGATTCTAAGATATTTAGCTCACCCCACAACTTGCAAAAGCTTTTATCATCCAAGGGTTTGTGAAGATATCTGCCAATTGCTCTTCAATGTTGACGTGAATGATATTAATATCTTCCTTCATGACATGATCCCTGAGAAAGTGATGATGTATTTCAATGTGCTTTGTCTTCGAGTGTTGAACTGGGTTATTGGCAATCTTGATGGCTCTTTCATTGTCGCAGTAGAGTGGAACTTGCTTCAGATGGATGCCATAGTCCTTGAGAGTTTGCTTCATCCATAGAAGCTGAGCGCAGCAAGATCCAGCAGCAATGTATTCAGATTCAGCGGTGGAGAGAGACACATAGTTCTGCTTCTCTGAAGACCAACAGACAAGAGATCGTCCAAGAAAGTGACATGTGCCTGATGTGGACTTGCGATCAACCTTGTCACCAGCATAATCAGCATCTGCGAATCCAACTATATCAAACTCTGAGCCCTTTGGATACCATAATCCTAGTGTTGGGGTGTAAGCCCAATATCGAAGAATTCGCTTCATATCTAAGTGATGCGATTCCTTTGGTGCCGCTTGGAATCGGGCACACATGCAAACACTAAGCATGATATCTGGCCAAGATGCACATAAATAGAGTAAAGAACCAATCATGGATCAGTATACCTTTTGATCGAGCTCTTTACCATTGTCGTTGGGGCCCAGATGACTTTTGGTTGGCATTGGCGTTGAGTAACCTTTGCAGTCTTGCATTCCAAACTTCTTCAAGCAATCTTTGAGGTACTTCTCTTGAGATATGAAGATGTCGTTGCTCTACTGACGAATTTGAAGACCAAGGAAGAACTTCAGCTCACCCATCATGGACATATGATATTGCCGTTGCATCATGTGCCCAAACTCATCATTGTATCTTTTGTCAGTGCAGCCAAAGATAATGTCATCCACATAGATCTGGCACACAAATAGTTCACCATTTTATGTCTTCGTGAAGAGAGTGGGATCTAGGGAACCAGGTTTCAAGCCTTTGCTCTTCAGGAAGTCTTTGAGTGTGTCATAGCAATATCGTGGGGCTTGTTTGAGGCCATACAGTGCCTTGTTGAGCTTGTATACCATATCAGGATGTTTTGGATCTTCAAAGCCAGGTGGTTGTGCAACATACACTTCTTCTTCAATCTTGCCGTTGAGAAAGGCACTCTTCACATCCATTTGATATAGAAGGATGTTGTGATGGTTGGCATAGGCTAGGAGTATGCGAATGGCTTCAAGCCTAGCCACCGGAGCAAATGTTTCATCGAAGTCAATCCCATTAACTTGAGTGTATCCTTGAGCAACGAGACGAGCCTTGTTTCTGACAACTTGACCATGCTCATCTTGTTTGTTGAGATAGATCCATTTGGTTCCAATGATATTGTGCTTGCGAGGGTCGGGACACTTGACTAATTCCCACACATTGTTCAGCTCGAATTGTTGAAGCTCTTCTTGCATAGCTTGAATCCATTCAGGTTCCATGAAGGCTTCAGCAACTTTTTTGGGTTCAGATATAGAGACAAATGCAAAGTGCCCACAGAAATTTGCTAGCTGAATTGCTTTTGAACGAGTGAGTGGACCAGATGCATTGATGCTATCAATTATCTTAACAATTTGTACTTCATTTGCAACACGAGGATGAACTAGACAAAGAGTTTGCTCTTGTTGACCATTGTCTTCTTCTTGTTCAGCATTGGCTTCAGGCTAAGCAGTGTCTTAGGTTGGTTTGGTGCAAAAATGATAAGTTCTTCTTCAGCCTGTGCCTCTGAAGGTATGATTTCTCCAGTTCCCATAAGCTTAATCGATTCACTAGGAGGGACTTCATCTAGCACATTTGGCAGGTTCTCTCTTTGCGAGCCGTTAGTCTCATCGAACCGCACATCCACAGTTTCAACCACTTTATAGTGAAAGAGGTTGAACACTCTGTAGGAGTGCGAATCCTTACCATAACCAAGCATAAAACCTTCATGTGCTTTCGGTGCAAATTTTGAAGTGTGATGTGGATCCTTGATCCAGCACCTAGCACCAAATACTCTGAAGTAACTGACGTTTGGCTTCTTACTAGTTAGGAGCTCATAGGATGTCTTCTTCAGAATCTTGTGAAGATAAACATGGTTGATGATGTGGCATGAAGTATCAACGGCTTCAGGCCAGAACTTCCTTGGAGTCTTGTACTCATCAAGCATTGTCCGAGCCATCTCAATGAGTGTCATGTTCTTGCGCTCCATGATGCCATTCTGTTGAGGTGTGTATGGAGCAGAGAACTCATGAGTGATGCCCAATGTATCAAGTTAAGTGTCGAGGCTGGTGTTCTTGAACTCTGTGTCGTTGTCACTTCTGATGTGCTTGATCTTGATGCCATAGTTATCATGGCACGGTTGGCAAATTGTATGAAGACATCCTGCAATTCATTCTTGTAGAGGATTATATGCACCCATGTATATCTTGAATAATCATCAACAATGACGAAGCCATAGAGACAGGCAATGGTAGTAAGAGTAGAGTAATGGGTAGGGACAAATAATTCCATGTGAAGCAGCTTGAAGGGTTGAGATGTAGTCATGATTGTCTTCGAGGGATGCTTGGCCCTCGTCGTCTTTCCAGCTTCGCAGGCACCACACGGATGATCCTTCTTGAACTTGACGCCTTAGATGCCTACGACATGTTTCTTCTTCGCGAGTGTGTATAAGTTCCTCATGCCAGCACGCCCTATCCTCCGATGCCACAGCCAGCACTCTGAAGCTTTTGCTAGAAGACATACGGCCATCTGTGGTCCTGCTGAGAAATCTACCATGTACAAGTCGTCTTTCCGATACCCTTCAAAGACTAGAGATTTGTCAGACTCCATAAGCACAAGGCAACGATATTTTCCAAATATCACAATCATGTTCAAATCACAAAGCATTGAGACCGACATTAAGTTGAAACCAAGGGATTCAACAAGCATCACTTTATCCATGTGTTGATCCTTTGAGATTGCAACTCTACCTAGACCCAATACCTTGCTTTTACCAGTGTCAGCAAATGTGATGTGACTCTTGTCAGATGGACGTAAGGTTGAGTCCATGAGAAGACTTCGATCACCAGTCATGTGATTAGTGCATCCACTGTCCATAATCCATTCTGAAGCATGTGGTGTCATACCCTACAGTGCAATTAGGGGGATAGGCTTCACCAAGGGTATTGTGAAGCATAAACATTTGACGAACAAGCGGATTATCAAAGCTCAGATCCAGGTTAGGAGTGATAGGATGATAGGCAAGTGATTCAGGAACAAAATACATAGTAAGACCATTTGGGCATTTTATCTTGCGCCCCACAAGATGTTTTAGGTCCCCAGCAATAGCATCAGACGCCTTTGATTTCTGGCTGGAGACCTTTCCCTGCAAAAGAGAGTTAACTTTTTTTAACCTTCCACATTTTCAGGGGTGGCTTCGAAGCAATGAGTCTAAGTGCAGCATCTGAGAACTTCGGCTTTGGAGCCCTAGCAAATAGCCTTGCAGGAGGTGAATAATACTCATATGAATAAGCAGAATAGTTCGTGGACTTATGAACAGAGAGGTTTGAGGAAACACGCTCATATTCATAAGTCTGAGTATGATTTCCCTGCAAAACATTGGTGTTAGGGTGACTCTGGTGAGTCCTCTGTCTATATGAAGCCTTTGGACCATATGAAGTCTTTGGTCTGGGGTTTGTCTTCATCCCAGGTGGTGTCATGATGACATTCACAGGAAGATTCTCAAGACAACTCTTGGGCACCCAGATCCTCTTCAAAGGTGGTCTATTCCTGCAGTTAGTACCAATATACCTGACAAACACTTCACCATTTTGATTCTTAAACAATTTATAGTTTGCATCAAAGGATTCATCAATGATAATTGGGTTAGCACAAGTGAAGCCAGATAAGGTGGATGGATCCACTGAAGGTCCTTTTGCAGCAACCTGTGGGGACCCCGACTCATAAGTCGTGATCACCGAATGCACGTGTACAGTGATCCCAGAGATAAATGCTCATTGAACACACAGAAGCTGTATAACAAGAGTCTTACATCCAATCATACCGTCTTACATAAATTATGACCATTATGGTCAAGTATTGAGTATAACTTCACAGCGGAAATCTTCATCGATAACTTGGACCCATGCCATCTGCCTTAACCCTATAGGCATTCTGACTGGGAAGCGTCCTAGCTCGCATGTTTGTCACCGAAGTATTCTTCATCATATCATGTTCTTTCATGCCTGGCCAATAAAATAACCAGTGGCTAGCCAATGAGTACTTTGAATGTACTCGCAAGCAACCCAAGGGTGATAACAGAATAATTATGCAAGATTCTACTGCTAAATTGGTAGTTTTGTGGAAAGCTAGTTTTTTCTCACGCAAGTATGATCAACATTTATCAAGGATATGAATGCGTCTGCAACAAGTATCAGGAGGTTACAGACATCAACATCGAGAAAGAGTTATGAACAACTCATGCTCAAGCTCATCGTGACTTCCCCACGAATCACGTCAACAGATTTACTAAACCGTGTTGTTTTCCAGAAACATATGGACATAGTCTAAGCAGAACCATCCAATTGTCCTTGACCGTGGATACGACTATTCGAATAGTTTTACACTCTGCAGAGGTTGCACACTTTACCCACAAGATCCGGGGAACTTCTGTGTCATCCACAACCCGCGGTACCTCAAGTACCCGGGGTAAGCACCCGATCACTATCATTCCCTAGACGACAGTAACATAGAGTCCACTCGATTGGTAGTAACCCCTGTGCCCAACATTTCACATCTTAAAATTGTGGAGCCTTGCTCCCATATTCATCACATACCACAAGCACGGGGTACCAACGGTGTGTCCGGTGCCCTGTGAAAACAGTCATGGCCGCCCTACTAGGGACGACTCCATCCCGAGAGAGCGCAACAACGACTCTCCCGTCACTAGTAATGCGGGCTCCAAGCTAGTATCGCCCTAGGTAATCAATAATGCCCTTTCCCATATAAGGGTAGAGTGGTCGCACATGTTTGGTTGGGACGGTCGACAAATCTTAAATCTAATCCGTCTCTGTAAACAACACTTTTATCAAGCCTCGGTACACTACTTCTCCACCAAGTAGTGACCTAGTTCATCATCATCCCCCAGGGGCATTAGTGGCACCCACTGGGCTGTTCGCAAGTACGTCAAACCACACTTGTTTTCTTTCCATGCATAACCCTGACCCACTTTGCGTAGCCATTTACTATAGCATATTTCTACATCCCTCCAACACAACTCTAAGCAAGGGTAGAGTCATGAACAATGCAAGTATCAATGGAGTATGCAACGGAGGCAAGCCTAGCAAGGTTGCCATTCAAGGTATATCATGCACTCAGTGAAGCAACGAAAATGCTATTATGATGTAAAATGGTTCATCATGGTCAAAGAGCTGCTTGCCTGGTTCATCAGAGTCTTCAAGTCTTCTGGTCCATCTTCGAGTATTCCGTCTACTTCGTCAACTAACGTCGGAAACAATCACAATAAGCGACACAACAAGGCAAAAATAAAAGTGCTCTAGAATGTGAGTTGGACTTTTCTAGGATACCTCTGGTCATATGAGGAATGACCAAAGTGATTTCAATGGAATTGGATCAGTCAATATTTTGGAACATTTCAATATGTAGGATATAAGGGATTTAAATGGATCTGCAAGTTTTCTACAGAATGCCTTTTTATAAAAATGAGTAAAAGCACCCATTAAATCAGGCATGATTTTAGAAACGTTTAGAAAATGGTTTCACTGGATTTGGAGTTGAAATGGATTTTTGAAGTGGACTTACGTGGCTAAATGACCTTTTTATATATCCAGGGGAAACTAGGCAGGGTAAAAATGTTCACTATGGCTCATTAAATAGACCTTGATTTATTGAGTCAGCAGAAATTTGAATCATCAAATCTGGAGTTCAAATGATTTGATTATGGATTTTAGAAGTTCGCTGGAAAAGAAAAAGGAAAAAGGTTTAGGGTTTACCTAAAGCGTGCACAGGGCGCAGGATAGCCACTGGGCCAGCCCTGTGGCTTAGCCATGCGGTGCTCGGGCGAAGTTAAAAGCGGCTTCCCGCTAGTACGCCTTCGCGTGGGGGAAACGGGTTCGCCTGACACCGTTTCCACTTAAACGGGAGGGGCCCTCCCGCTGGGTCAATAACGCGCGGGGCCCAGCACTCAGGCCTTCACCTACCTCCCGCTCGAACAGAGCAGAGGCAGGGGAGGCGAGGCCGAGCGGGCGCCGACATTTCCCCCCGGCGGTCCCGGCTACCTCCGGCGAAGCACAGCACACCGGCGGGTTCCGGGGGTCGTGCCGCATCCGGAGAGGTGCGCCACGACCTCGAGGGCGGTCGGCTGCAAGCGCAATGTCGGCCGTGGCGAAGGCCGGCGACGGTGAAGATGAGCACGGCGATGCGGAGAGGGATGGGACAAAATGGAGCCGGGGGTGGATCAACGGTGGTGAGGAGAGGGTTCTGGAATGGCTAGGGGAAAGAGAGGGGTTAAGGCGCCGGAATTTTGGCGGCGGTCGGTGGCTCGGCTCCAGCCATAGAGGTGCAAGGAGGGCGCAGGGAGGGGAGTGAGCTGGTCGAGGTGATGCATAGGAGGGAGAGGGAGTGAATGGAGGCCAGAGAGGGCTCGGGGTGGCCTTTTATGGCGGGGCGATGGTGCACCATGAGCTCATGCGCCGGTGAGGCTGTTGCCGTCGCTGCAAGCCACGGGGCTCACGTGGGCGTGTCCGGGGTGTTTGTAGGGGTGGTCTACGCCCAGAGGAAGGGAGAGAAGGAGCGGGGAAGCGTTAGGGCAGCGCGCGTGTGAGCCTGCTCATTGGAGCTCTCGGGCGGCCATGGTGCGCGTGCGAGCAGGGTCAGGAGAGAGAGAGGAAGAAGGGGGCCGACCAGCTACCGTGTCTCGGACGTCGAGGCGTCTCGTTGGGCGTGCTGGGGAGGCCCGAGGTGGCCAGATGTCACAGCCCCAGATCAACCCTAGAGCTTGCTTGTAACTAGTAGCATTGCATCCATGCATCATGTTTAATTTCCATGAAATTTGAAATGGGGATGATCAAGCCCTAGCACTAAAGCAATTCAAATAGGTTCAAATTCAAAAATATTTTCAAAGACCCAAATTGGTTTGCAAAAATATTCATGATTAATGGGAAAGGGTGAAACCCATATCCAGAGATGATGGATATTTTTCCAAGACATTTTTGGATTTTTTGAGTAAACCATATTGTATTTGAATTGGGGCATTTAAATACTATTAATATTTTTAAATGCTCCAACAATTCTGAAAATTAGCCAAGGGCCTCTGTAATAATTCAGTTAATGCCCACAATTATTTTCAGGATTTATTTAAATGGTTTAGTATTTTACTAAACTAAAACAAAACAGAAAATAGAAAAACAGAAATAAAGAAAGAGAGAGAGAACTGTACCTGGCCATTACATGCGCAGCCCACCCGGCCCAGTTCCCCCCCCCCCCTCGCTGGCCCAGTTGGCCCAGCCCACCTCCTCGCGCGTCGTCTTCCCCATGCCTTCTGGCATCGCACAGATGCTGCAGCAGCAGCCGAGCTGCGGCCACCTCCTGCTTCGTGCTGGCGGCCTCCCCGACCTTCTCGCGACGCCACGGAGACGGCCACGCGCCCCAACCCCCCTGGATCCCCTCGCTCTCTCCCTCTCCCTCGCTCCCCCCTGCTCTCTCTCTCCCCACGACGCCACCGAACGAGGCCGCCGACGCCGATCGCCGTACCCGCGGCCACCGCCACCCCCTCTCCTCCCCGGCATGCCCCGAGCTCCGCCGAGCCCTCTCTCCCTCCTCACCGAGCCTCCCGACACGGGCGCCCGAGGCGCCGCCCGCCACTTTCCCCTTCTCGGACCCGCGGACCTCATCGACGATTCGTCGGCTCGGTGCCTCCCGAGCTCGCCGATGCCATCGTCGCACTCACGGTGAGCCCCCAGTCGCTTCCCCTCTTCCCGACTCGTCCTCCCCTCTAGCCACCATTCCCATCGTGGATCAAACCCGCGCCGCCTATGACCGCCGCCGGCGTGCCTCCGGCCACCTAGTGGCCCGGCTGTCATGCTCAACCTTCTCCCCGCTGCATAGATCACGAGGTGCCTCAGACGAGCCTCCCGGCCACCGTGGCGTCGACCCGAAGCTCGCCGAGCTCCGGCGACCACCACGGTCGACGCCGGTGGCGACTCCGGCCATCTTAGGCCCAGCCGCTGCCACTACTCGGCAGACGGCGCCGCGTCACACATAGACGCCCCCGCCGGCCATTTGGTCACGGAGGAGGAAACTCCGCACCCTCTCCGTCTGGCTCCGCCCGGCGGCGAGTCGAGGTCAACTCCGCGAGTTGGCCGGGCTTGACCATGGGTTGACCTCCCCCGTGCGTCACTGATGTGTGGGCCACCCCCCCTGACAATTTAGTTAGTATTAACTTAACACTAATTAACCTAGGTTAGTTAGCTAGTTAGTCGCCGACCAGTGGGCCCCAGCGCCACTAATCTGAATTAGATTAGAATTAAACCCCCCTGTTAACTAACTGAGACACTAACGTGTGGCCCCCACACGTCAGGTTTGACCCAGCCAGCCGCAGTTGACCTGTCGACGTCATGCTTTAAGAAGGTCGACGTTAATATTATATTTTCTGGATTTAATTAAATCAGGAAATTCCAGAAAATGCCTAAACTTTAATAAATCATAGAAATTCAACCGTAACTCGGATGGAAATAATTTATATATGAAAAATGATCAGAAAAATATGAAGAATCTGTTTACGCCATGATCATGCATGTTTGAACAAGTTCACATCACTGAATAGGATGAATCATGATTAGGGTAATTTATGAAATAGCATTTGGAGTTGGAGTTCTACCTCGTTTGAATTCCACTTCAACTAACTTGGATTATTATTGCATTAGGTGAATTCAGTACCTTAATATGACATGTCATTCATGTGAATGTGCATTGCATTGATTGTGCTCTCTCTTGGTTGCCGGTAATTGTCCCCTCCCGGTAGACGATGTACCGACGATGAGTTCGATGACACCAATGAAGAATTATATTATCTTCAGAAGTGCCAGGCAAGCAAAACCCCCTTGTTCATTCCGATATAATCCCACTATCTCGCTCCTGCTCTATTTTACTGCATTAGGACAACAACGACTCATGTGTTACTTGTTGCGGTAGCTGAACCCCTTGATCCTTTGCATGACCTGTCATTCCACAGTAATTAGATGAAACCCACTAGCATGAGTAGGAATTGTTTGAGCCATGTTGTGCCTACTCATTTATGCTTGTTTGTCATGCCTGCTACTGCTTAGAGTTGAGTCGGGTCTGATTCATCGGGAATGAATTGGAATTGTTATGAACATGTCCTATTGTGTGTGAGCGAAGTGTGTGAACACGATTTGGTAAAGGTAGCGGTGAGAGGCCATGTAGGAGTACATGGTGGGTTGTCTCATTGAAACCGTCCTCGTGAACTGAGTTCGTGTTTGTGATCCATGATCTGATTACTACCACGCATTGGGCCCGAAACCAATGGACCCTCTCGGCTTCTTAACCATCCTTGTTCTCTGTCCAGGAGTTGCAACTAGTTTCTGGTGTTTGTAGGATATGTGTTGGAGGCCGTGCGTAGCGCTGACCCTAGGGGTGGGCTATGATGCGGTAGATACACCGTGGCCCGGTGTACCGAGTGCCGCTTGGTATCTCGGGAACCCTGCACACATCGTTCGGGGCTGTATGGGAAACCTCGGCGGACTCCTGCGGATGGAACCGAATAGGCGATAAACCTGGACTAGGGACTTGAGTGTTTAGGTAGGCCGTGGCCGACACCCACGTTGGGCTTCCGCTTGAAGGTTGCCGAGTACATGTCGTGTAAACGGCGGTAAGTGGTGAGAGCGTGTGTGAAGAAGTACACCCGCAGGTTTAATATGATCTATTCAATAGCCGTGTCCATGAAAAGGACTTGGGTTGCCTATATCAGTTCATAGACAAGTGAAAGTGGATACTCTAAAATGCGCAAGATAAGCGTGAGTGCTATGGATGGCGTTCTCGTAGGGAGACGGAGCGGGTCCATAGTGGTGTATTGATATGGTGAATGTGTGGACTCGTGCGCCACCTCAAAAGAGTTACTTGCAATCGTAGTTCAGGATAGCCACCGAGTCAAAGCTGGCTTGCTGCGGTCAAACTCCACCACCCTCTTTTGATAATGATGCATATGTAGTTAGTTACGATGTAAGTCTTGCTGAGTACAATTGTACTCACGTTTGCTTATTTTATGTTTTGCGAGAGACGTCGGTCTCGCTAGTAGTTCCGCTTGGACTTGACGTTTAGCTTGTTACCTCAGCTACGATCTTGTGCCCTCGACAGATCTCGATAGATAGTCGCTTCTCAGCCTTTTTCATTTATAGTTGTGCGTACTCGGACATGTTTAGCTTCCGCTTGTGCTTTGACTTGTATGCTTTCGAGTGTTGGGTCATGAGACCCATATTTGTAATATCTCGCTCCTCGAGCCTAATGAATAATATTTGAGTCGAGAGTTATGTTGTGATGCCATGTTGTATCTACGCATATTGAGCATAATGTGTGCATGTTTGAAATGCTTGGTATGTGTGGGATCCGACAAACTAGTTGTTTATCCTTGGCAGCCTCTCATATGGGGAAATGTAGTCTCGTGCTTCGAGCGATAGTAGTCCGCTTCTGCCCGGTTCACGGAGTCCTGCTAGCCCAGCACTACTGCTTGGACACTTGATCGGCCGGCATGTGTTTCACCGTTCCTTATGTCTGTCCCGGGAAATGTCACGCGGTGGTATTCGAGTCCTGCCTAGCTGCTACAGCCGGGATACCGGAGTCCTGTTAGCCAGTGCTACAGCCGAATACATACGTTGATGACCGACATGCTCGATGTGATTCATGTATGCCTGTCCCCATGGGTTAGCGCCGCTTTGGGTTCACGACTAGCCATGTCGGCCGGGTTCTTCGTCATATGGATGCTAGCGACACTATCATATACGTGAGCCAAAAGACATAAACGGTCCGGGCCATGGTAAGGCGACACCCGTGGGAATACCGTGCGTGAGGCCGCAAAGTGATATGATGTGTTACATGCTAGATCGGTGTGACTTAGGATCGGGGTCCTGACACCAGAGGTGGTTGGCAGGGGGCGGCTACAGTGCGGGAGCGCACTGTAGCGTGCTCTAGAGCGCGTGTGTGGCCGCCATGGCCTTTTTTGGCAATGTGGGCGCGGCCAAGTGTGTCTGGTAGCTCTAGGGGGTATAGTAAATAATGTGGGAGGGGAATTGGATGCCATGGAAGGCCACTGGAATGAGGAGGGAGGTGAGAAAGGAGAAGAATGTTGTTGTCCAGAAGGGTAAATGGTGATGTTTCACCCCTCAATCATTGAGCTATGGGCTGGCAAGTCTTGATAGAGGTAGAAGGTAACTAGGAGTAGCTGTGGTAAAAAGTTGAGGCCATGGAGATTAGTGGAAGAGGTCAAAAATGGAATTGTGGTAAAGTGTTAGAAGGTGTTTGATAATGGTTTGGGCAAGTAGATGATTTCCATTTGTCATGAGACTCCACAGGGTGAAATGACATGAGAAAATAAGCAGGTTCCACCATGATTGAGTTCATTTGGGCAAAGTTGCCAATGCAACTTTTGTAAACCCTAGAAATCAAAAGAAATTGACTTTCCAAGATTTAGTCATGCAAAGCTATTCTCCTTGATGCACCACTTGGTCTAGTGTCATAATTTAAGGTTCTGAACATGTCCACAAAAGTTGGGGTCAAAATGAGAAAGTTGCCAATGTAGAGTTGTTCAAATTTGGTTCTGGACTTGAAGGGTTTTGGGGCTCTTTGATCACGTTAACTTGTTCTCCAACTTGTGCCACTTGGTCTAGATGATTTATTAGACCATTTTAGCATGTGCACCAAGTTTGAGAGCATTTGGACAAGTTTGATAATGTAAACTTGTTCAAACTTGAAAAGGGCGGAAATGCTTTTGAGAGGGTTTCATGGGGTTATACTATTCTCCATGACATGAGACTTGGCAAGATCATCAAAAATGTCATATGTGACATGCTAGAATTTTCTTGGAATTTTTTGGGGAATATTTCCTTTGTAAATATTTCAAAAGCTTGAAATATCCAGAAAGGGTTTTTGAGGGATTTGACCAATATTTTGAACATGACCATGTGTTGAAACTCTTATATATGGACAATATATGTCCACTGAGTTCCCTAGGTTTTTCCCAAATATTTTTAAAGCATTAAAGTAATTTTAACCTATTAAAGACCATTTCTGGCCTAAAGAAAAATCCTTTAAATAAAATAGGAAAATAACTTTTAAAATTATATTTTTTTTGTTTTTGGTAGTCCTATACCTAATAGGTTTCAAATATACCTTTTTAAAGATTTTTCACACCTCAAATCAAGTACTTGAAGTGCAAATCTCAATTCAGGGGTTTTTGGAAAACTAATTTTTGAAAACACTATTTGGCCAAATTATTTTTGTAAGAAAATACTATACTGTTCTATACACATGGTATGGTCATTGGGCAGAATTTTGGAGCAAGGGGATGAAGTATAAGAGTTGGAGGATTTATTTGATTTTTAGAGCACTTGCAAACAGCCGACAAAAATCAAATCATGCAAAGTCCAAAACACTCAAAAGTTTTTGTTAAACCATATTTTATCACGATTATTAGCTTAAGTGTAGTGGCATGAAAATCAGGGTGTGACACAACCCATGTGGTTTTGGGGTACTGCTCAGGCTTCTAGTAGGAACCATCAACATTCATTTTCCTTTCGAACCCAACACCCTCTTTCCTAGGGTTTCGGTCCAGAATCTGCCTTTTGAGGACATCACATAGTGTTTGATGCCCTTTGAGACTTTTGTACATTCCTGTCTAAAGCAATGTCTTCAGCCTAGCATTTTCATCAGCAATAGTAGTGGCATCCTCAGCAGAGGGGTTAGTTACCACATCAGCAGTTGAAGATATTGCAACAGTAGCAGTAGTGGAACATTCAACAACAGAAGTAGCGTTATCACGATCAAGGCATTTTAGACATGGTGGTTCAAACCCTTCCTGAGCGAAACTGATCTGCTGAGCATGGAGTGACTCATTCTCTTTTTGAAGATCTTCATGAGCCATTCTCAAGTTCTCAAGTTCTTGCTTCCTTTGAAGATAATCATAGCAAAGCTTTTCATGAGTTGTTGAGAGCGTTTCATGACGACTTTCAAGTTCCTCGTACTTAACATGAAGATTTTTGATGTCTTCAATTAAGGACTGAGATCGGGTCATTTCCGCGTCCAACAGGTTATCGCTTTTGTCTAGCAATTTTTGAATATGTTCCATGGCATTCTGTTGTTCAGTTGCAATTTTAGCAAGTGTTTTGTAGCTAGGTTTAGATTCACATTCAGATTCATCTTCACTTGATGTTTGAAAGTAAGCATCGCGTGAGTTTACCTTGGCACCGCGTGCCATGAAGCAGTAGGTGGGAGTAGAGTCGTCCTTGTCATTAGCATCAGTGTTGGTGATGGAGCCATTGTCTTCAGTGTTGAAGATGGATGTAACGCCCCGGATCCGATGTGCCAGGTGTCTGCCAGTTATTCGCCGTCCTTGCCATGTCATTGGCTTGCGTGTCGCACTTGGCCATGTCATCATGTGCATCTCATTTTGCATACGTGTTCGTTTCATGCATCCGAGCTTTTTCCTCGTTGTTCGTTTTGCAATCCGACACTCCTATGTCCCCCGGCGCCCCCTTTGGCCTCTTTTCGTGTGCGGGTGTTAAACATTATCGGAATGGACCGAGGTTTAACAAGCGGCCTTGGTACACCACCGGTAGACCGCCTGTCAAGTTTCATGTCATTTGGAGTCCGTTTGATGCCCCAACGGTTAACCGTGTAACCCCGAAACCCCTCTCTCTTTGCAGCCCAACACCCCTTCTCACAGCCCATGAGCCCATCCAAACCTCCTCCATGCTCTCGGTCGTTCGATCGCGATCGTGTAGGCGAAAACCGCACCTCATTTGGACTCTCCTAGCTTCCTCTACCTATTTAAAGGCCATCCCCTTCCATTTTTCGCGCAGATCAAACCCTAGTTCTCTTCCTCCTAGCGCCGCCGGACGCGTCCGCCGATGGCCGGACATGTCCACTTCCACCGCCACGTTGCCGGGGCGCCTCGTTATCGCCGCCCTTCGCCGCCTCGTCGCGGCACCTCCCGCCGCCCCGCCCGGCGCGGCGCCCGCCGCCGTCCGCGCCTCGTCCTCCTCCCCTCGCAGCCTCGACGCCGCCCGGCTCCCGCTTTGCCGCCGAAACCTCGCCGGATCTGCCGCCCACGGGATCCCACCCAGCGCCGCCCCATGCTCCGATCCGAAGGGCAGCGACCGGATCCGGCCGCCGGCGCCTTCCTCCATCCGTCCCCGAGTCCGCCTCGGCTTCCACGCCTCGCCGGAGGTCCGGGGCACCGCCCTGCTGCCGGTCATCGTCGCCCCCCGCGCCGGGATGGCCTCTTCCAGATCCATCCCCGACCCGCCAACCAAACGCTCGGCACGCCCGTCCCGTACCGCTCCGTCCCGGAACCCCTCCGTCCACTTTTCCTCGGGGTGAGATTTCTGCAAAGTCCCTGAGTTTTCAACATTGTGGTGCTATCTTTGACATGCCATAACTTCATCTGTGCTGCACATTTTGATGCATATGATATATCAAAATGTTCATCATGAGGTGATCTTCATTTTGTTCCATTGTGCCATGCTTGTTTGATTTCATCTTGATTCCTAAATCATCGTTGCAAGAGTGCTATATAATATTGTCTGCTGTCTGTTTTTCAGAACATGCTCGTTTGTCATTTTTGTCACATTTGATGTGTGCATCATATGGTTATGAGCTCTACATGTGTTTTGATCTATGCCATGTCATCTTTAAATGGGTGTATTCCATGTATTTTTGTGATCTAGGTGGTGACTAGCAGAAGCATGCAAACTAGGGTTAGTGATATTGCTGATTTCAGGCACTTGGGATTTCACTGTCTGTTCTGCTGTTATTTTTATGCCATGTATTCATGTTGCTACAGTGAGATTCATTCCTCTTTGGAGTATGTTCAGTAAGGATGTTTTGGACATATGGATGTTCTATATCCATCCATGCTCCTTTTTGCATTTATAGAGTGCTCTAGCATGTCTTAATCTTGCTCTACTTTTGCTATAAAATGTTCCTGGCAGATTGTTTACATGTTAATCAATTTTGCCAAGGTTGTTATAGTTGATCCTTGCATGATATGAACTTTTTCTTGCCATGCTTAGCTTCATGAACATGTCTTCTTGCTGTAAGTATGCTTTTCTTGTCATGCAGTGCTTTGTGATGAGTGTTTCAATCTCACAAAGTTGCCTTCGTGCTGCTGTTTATGCCATGCTCTATTTTTCACTGTCTGAATCTGTTTACGAAACTTTCTATGTTTACATGGGTGCCATCATATTTTCTGTGCCCTTTTGGCTCATGATCAGCAAGAGACTTCTGTTATATTCAATTAGTAGATTCATGCCATGCCTTTGGTTGCCATGATAAGTTCCTGTAGCATGTTGTTTGATAGCTCTAAACATTGTAACCTGTTGTTATTTCTGCCATGTCCTGGGAATTCTGCTAGTCTATGAACTGTTATTGTTTGTAATCTTGCCATGTCCTTTTGAGCATGTTCTAGTGATTTATGGAGATAGCTCAGTGTTCATGTTTTGTAATGCTTTACCTGTAAATCATGTCCATGCCTTTTGTTTTCTTGTTGATGTCCTGTAGCATGTTGTTTTGATGCTTGCAATATGCCTAGTTGCTGTTTTGGATGTATGTTGAGCTGTTGCTCTGTTTTCAATGTGCTCTATATGGAACTTGCTTAGTTTTGCATGTAGTTTCATGTTAACTTGTTGCATCCATGTTTAGATGTGTTTGCTTGATGTTTGAATGCATTTTGCATCAATGCCATGCTTATCTTGTTTTGCTCATATCTTCTAGGCCGTAGCTCCAAATTAAATGAAATTTATATGTAACTTGACTAGAATTTCGTGTAGACCATTTTGGTGCATATTAACTTGTTGTTTAACAATTTGAACATAAGGTTTATTCAGATCTGGAACAATTTCTAAATTTGCATATGAGGACTAACCGGATTTGTTATATGTTGTTTCCGGGCTCATTTAAACTTGCTTGGTTGTGTTGTTCTTGTATGCATCATCTCTTGCCATGAGTAGCTTCATGTATCTTTGCCATGCATCATACTTGGTTTAGCATCATGCCTTATTCATCTGTGGTGTGTTTACCATGTTGTGTGCTTCTTCTCGATAGATCCCGTTTCGTTGCGATCGTGAGGATTCGTTCGTCTACGCTTGGTTCGTCCACATGGCTTCTGAAGGAAATATGCCCTAGAGGCAATAATAAAGTTATTATTTATTTCCTTATATCATGATAAATGTTTATTATTCATGCTAGAATTGTATTAACCGGAAACATAATACATGTGTGAATATATAGACAAACAATATGTCACTAGTATGCCTCTACTTGACTAGCTTGTTAATCAAAGATGGTTATGTTTCCTAACCATGAACAAGGAGTTGTTATTTGATTAACGGGATCACATCATTGGTTGAATGATCTGATTGACATGACCCATTCCGTTAGCTTAGCACCTGATCGTATAGTTTGTTGCTAGTGCTTTTCTTCATGACTTATACATGTTCCTATGACTATGAGATTATGCAACTCCCGTTTGCCCGAGGAACACTTTGGGTGCTACCAAACGTCACAACGAATCGGGTGATTATAAAGGTACATTACAGGTGTCTCCGAAGGTACATGTTGGGTTGGCATATTTCGAGATTAGGATTTGTCACTCCGATTGTCGGAGAGGTATCTCTGGGCCCTCTCGGTAATGCACATCACATAAGCCTTGCAAGCATTGCAACTAAATGTGTTAGTTGTGAGATGATGTATTACGGAACGAGAAAAGAGACTTGCCAAGAACGAGATTGAACTAGGTATTGATACCGACGATCGAATCTCGGGCAAGTAACATACCGATGACAAAGGGAACAACGATGTTGTTATGCGGTCGACCGATAAAGATCTTCGTAGAATATGTAGGAGCCAATATGGGCATCCAGGTCCCGCTATTGGTTATTGACCGAGAGGTGTCTCGGTCATGTCTACATAGTTCTCGAACCCGTAGGGTCCGCACGCTTAAGGTTTCGATGATGGTTATATTATGAGTTTATGAGTTTTGATGTACCGAAGGAGTTCGAGTCCCGGATGAGATCGGGGACATGACGAGGAGTCTCGAAATGGTCGAGACGTAAAGATCGATATATTGGACGACTATATTCGAGTTCGGAAAGGTTCCAATGATTGGGTATTTTTCGGAGTACCGGGAGTTACGGGATTACGGGAGAAGTAATGGGCCTTGATGGGCTTTAGTGGGAAGAGAAAAAAAAAGGCTGCTGCTGCCCCTCCCTCTAGTCCGAATTGGACTAGGGAAAAGGGGCCGCCACCTCTCCTTCTCCTCCACTTCCTTCTCCTTCCTCCCTCTTGGTGGACTCCTACTAGGACTTGGAGTCCTAGTAGGACTCCACACCTGGCCGCACCTATTGCCTTGGCCGGCCTCCTCCTCCTCCATCCTTTATATACGGGGGCAGGGGGGCACCCCATAACACACAAGTTGATCATTGAGATCGTTCCTTAGCCGTGTGCGGTGCCCCTTCCACCAAACTACACCTCGAATATACCGTTGCGGAGCTTAGGCGAAGCCCCGCGCCGGTGGAGCATCATCATCGTCACCACGCCGTCGTCTTGACGGAACTCATCCCGACACTTTGCTGGATCGGAGTCCGGGATCGCCATCGAGCTGAAGCGTGTGCAGAACTCGGAGGTGCCGACGCTCGGTGCTTGGATCGGTCGGATCGTGGAGACGTACGACTACATCAACCGCGTTGTTATAACGCTTCCGCTTTCGGTCTACGAGGGTACGTGGACGGACACTCTCCCCTCTCGTTGCTATGCCATCACCATGGTCTTGTGTGATCGTAGGAAAATTTTTGAAATTACTACGTTCCCCTACAGCTTCATCTTCCTCATGGACTCGTTCTTCTTCCTTGCGGGATTTCAGGCAAGATGACCGTCACTTTTGATCTCATTACTATCATTGCTATGCTAGTTGCTTTGTTCTATCGCTTTGCCGCGTTACCTACCACTTGCTTTTCAAGCCCCCCAAATTGCCATGAACCTCTAATCCGTTGTCACCCTTCCTAGAAAACTGTTGTTTGGCTATGTTACCGCTTTGCTCAGCCCCTCTTATAGTGTTGCTAGTTGCAGGTGAAGATGAAGATTGCTCCATGTTGGATTATGTTTATGTTGGGATATCACAATATCTCTTATATTATTAATGCATCTATATACTTGGTAAAGGGTGGAAGGCTCGGCCTTATGCCTGGTGTTTTGTTCCACTCTTGCCGCCCTAATTTTCGTCATATCGGTATTATGTTCCCGGATTTTGCGTCCCTAACGCGGTTGGGTGATTTATGGGACCCCCTTGACAGTTCGCTTTGAATAAAACTCTTCCAGCAAGGCCCAACATTGGTTTTACATTTGCCCCAGCCTATTGACTTTTCCCTTGGGAGTCGCGCATCCCGAGGGTCATCTTTATTTTAGCCCCCCCGGGCCAATGCTTGTCTAAGTGTTGGTCCAAACTAGAGCCACTTGCAGTGTCGCCCCTAGGCAACTTGGGGTATCTCCGGTTGCCGTACGTAGTGTTCATCCGGTGTTGCCCTGAGAACGAGATATGTGCAGCTCCTATCGGGATGTCGGCGCATCGGGCGGTCTTGCTGGACTCGTTTTACCATTGTCGAAATGTCTTGTAACCGGGATTCCGAGACTGATCGGGTCTTCCCGGGAGAAGGAATGTCCTTCGTTGATCGTGAGAGCTTATAATGGGCTAAGTTGGGACACCCATGCAGGGTTTGAACTTCTGAAAGTCGTGCCCGCGGTTATGTGGCAGATGGGAATTTGTTAATATCCGGTTGTAGTAAACTTGAAGTAAACTCTTCTAAAATACACCAACCGTGTGCGTAACCGTGATTGTCTCTTTTCGGGGTTGTTTGAGAGGAGAACACGGTTTCTGAGTTATGTTTGACGTATGTAGGAGTTCAGGATCACTTCTTGATCATTACTAGTTGATGACCGCTGGCTTTGCTTCTCTTCTCGCTCTTGTTTGCGTAAGTTAGCCACCATATCTTGCTTAGTCGTTGCTGCAGCCTCACCACTTTACCCCTTCCTTACCCATTAAGCTTTGCTAGTCTTGATACCCATGGTAATGGGATTGCTGAGTCCTAGTGGCTCACATATTACTATACCAACAGTTGCAGGTACAGGTTTTGCAATGATCATGACGTGAGAGCGATGTTTACTTGTTTTGGAGTTCTTCTTCTACTTCTTCGATTAGGGGATAGGTTCCAGGTCGGCAGCCTAGGCTAGCAGGGTGGACATTGTTTGAGTCTCTGTTTATGTTTCATCCATAGTCAGATGTTGATCTTATGTACGGTGTATTGTTGTATTCATGTGACATTGTATGTCTTGGTTGTATCCCCACTATTATGTATTGTTGATATAATGATATCCACCTTGCAAAAGTGTCTTCAAGATGCACTTCTATCCTTGGTGGGACCTTCGAGTTCCTTTAGGATAGGGTCGCATCTTGGCCGTGACAAGTTGGTATCAGAGCCTCGACCGACCTTAGGAGCCCCCTTGATTGATCGCGTAGTTTCACTACAAAAAAATACACTTCCATGATGATACGTGTTTGTCACAGTAGGTCGCGTTTTTTTTCATGCATGTACATCCATGACAAATTTATGACAGAATCAAGATAGTCATACCTGTGGTGTCGTAGAAGTGTTCCATGACATTACCAAAATTGTCATCACGGAAGTGTCCACTTCCATGACGATAAATCGTGCGTCACAGAAGTGCTTTCGTCAAGGGTGACCGACACGTGGCATCCACCGTAACGGAACGCCGTTAAGCTATCGGGTTGGGGTTTGGATTGGATAACCCGTTAACAGCCCCGACCAATGGGGATTTTCCACGTGTAAAATCATCATTGGCTGGAGGAAACACATGTCGGCTCATTGTTGGGACAGATGTCATCCACTCATTGGACAGAAGGCGCCTATAATACGTCGACACGTGGCACGGCCCAACAGAGGCCCATTCCTTTGAAAAGGCCGTCCCGTTTGACTTGGTCAAAAGGTGATGGGCCGGCCCATGGAAAGCATGTTAATGGCCTGTTCGCATATAGCCCATTTACAACCTGGTAACCCAAGGCCCGTTATGACCTATCCGAATTAGGCCCAGTAGCGTCATCTGGGCCATCCAATATGATTCCATCCCGTTTTCACTTCTAGCCCATGTATGGCGCATGACGTCTTTCGGCCCATATGAGGCCCTATGTAACTCTTGGCCTATTAACGGCCCGTGGTGAAACTGGCCCGCAATGAACAATGTATCACTTTAGACCCATTAACGGCCCGTGGTTAAACCGCCCGTAATGAATAAATGTATCACTTTATACCCATTAAGGGCCCGTTATTGGTTGGGCCGCTTCAGCCCATGTTATCTTTCGCCTTCTCGAGCCCATTTATTCTTGGGCTCATTTCGAGCATTCGTTTACTTACGGCCCACATCGTCATTTTCGCTTGTGGGCCAAATTCAGCCTGTGGTTACTGATCGGCCCGTTTGTGGTCCGTTAATACATTGGACCGTTTTCATAGCGTCATCAAATACAACCTATTAACGATGGCCCGCTATGGTCGGCCCATGAACAGACAATTCCAACTCTAACTCGTTTACAGCCATAATGTGGCCTGTTATTGGCCCATGTTTGGCTAATCGATCATACTGACCCAGATAAGGCCCATTGATGATACGACCGTAGAAGGCCCATTGTTTCTACGGCCCGTAGAAGGCCCAATGTTTCTACGGCCCGTAGAAGGCCCATCGTTTTACTGCCCGTAGAAGGCCCATCGCTTTCTACGGCCCGTAGGAGGCCCAAAGGTCACTACAAAGAATATTAGCCCATGGTTATTGTGGCCTAGTTTGAAAAAATAGGTTATTGCAGCCACTAGCAAACCGCGGAAAAGAACTGCACCGACTACAAGCAAACAAATAAACAAGACAACAAGGAAATAAATAAGCAAGCAACTTATGCTAGGCTATCACGGCTATTATTACATATTACATCCTTTGGGCATCAAAGTTCAACACCGGTGCAAATATAGGGAACACAACAAAGATATAAACGCCGAAGACAAAACAAGTCGAGAATGAAACCACTTGTAAGAGTTCAAGAAACAATATCCCGGTACCCATAATGTTGGCAAGATGCTTAGCAAGCTTATTAACTTTCTCTTGTTTGGCGCTTAAATCCTCCAGTATTGTTGTTGCACAAGAAAGTACACATCAAAATTCTGCAGGACTTCCTTATTCCTTGACTTCTTGCCGCAGCACAACCGACCGATGCCTTTCAGCTCGTAGCTAAGACTCAAGAAGTCAAGTGATTCAGCAGCGAGTTCGAAGAGCTTGTGCCAAGTGGTACCGCCAAGCTTCGAACACTACATCAACGCAGGATGTGGGGTTTTCTCACCGTCTACAAGATCGTTTTATCACCTTTCTTGGAGACCAACAGGTTGTCTCACTATCTTGAACCTTATCTGCATTACTTTCTCTACCATTGCATAGTGGGGTGCTCTTCTCCAATATTCTGTTTGCATACTACAAGAGAAACAAGCGAGACACATCACAGGTTTAGCTTGTAGTATACCAAACTCATTTTGGTAAACCGTTCAAGAGTAAGGTGGACAGGATAACAAGATGAAACAAACATATATCTATGTACTATGGTCAATGTATTGTCCATATCATTCTAGTTTATGTTCCCTAATCAAGATAAAGACACAGTTCAACTCATATATTTTTAAGACACAGCAGCATAGAAAGAATATAAGTGTGAGAAACTACACAACATTGGCAGCACTTGTAATGTGCATCACATGAGAACATAACTGTTTATACAACTTAAACTGAAATCAGCATAGAGCAAGAAGTTAGAACATCAATCCAGTTAAAAAATTGGTTTAAAACATACCTGTTGCGCCATTGGAGTTTCAATTGGATCCTTCAAATTCGAAAGTAGTTGGTACGAGTAAATACAGTGATGCAACAGCAAAGGAGTATGGACCATAGCTACGGAATCTGACCTGAGAACAGTTGCTCTTCTGCTTTAAACGTGGAGTTTGGGTTAGCTGTGGTGGTTTTCGTGCTTTGGGCACTTCATTAGCTTTACAAACTGCTCGTGTGGGGGTACTCTGTGGTGGACATGGTGCTTTGTCAACTATAAGTGGGTTACTATCATTTGGGGTTGCGGTTAGATGGGTTGTAGCTGGTTCTCGCCTAACGGTGTAGTGTGCAATCTGGAAGAGTCTCGATTATGTGTGGTGGGGCTAGTTTGTGGGCCAAGACAACCATGGTTCTATCTGCATCGACGGGTAGCTTGTCTTTTGTGAAGAACGGGTTTTGCTCCCTCGAGATACCGCCATCACCCCTCCAATTCAAATGGCTGATAAACAAGAAAAGAAATTGGCGTCTGAGACATTGTATGATAGATGATGTGGTAATTCACATATATGTTGTCTAACCAAACAGACAGCATGACACAATCTCACATATATGATGCCTAACTAAACAGGATAGCACGACACGCTTTCAGATATATGATGGATAACTTAACAGGATATAATGGCATAATTCAACATATGATGAGTACCTAAATAGGATGACATGACAAAACTATATGATGTCTTTCTAAAATAGGTTGGGATGAAATAATTCACATACATGTTGTCTAAGTATACAGGATGGCATGATATAATTGACATAATTGATTCATATACTAAGCAGTGGCACTGCATGTATGATCTCTAAACTAAGCAGATAGAATTCAATATTGTGCATATGATGTCTAAACTAAGCAATGCAAGACACCATATGCATCATATGAAAAATATAAACATTGCAACTTAGAGCATACACCTCGGGTGGGATATAGGATGGTCATCTGTCTCTGAATGCTCCTCGAGGAGCTCCTCAGAACCATCGAGATATATGCTTCAACAGTACCATTGCCTACTCAAGACCTTGTTTTCACTCCAGATTTTTCCATAACCGCTCAAATGGCTGATACACATGAAGAGTAGTTCAATATACATGATTGTCGACATATGGAAAACATAATGACAAAAAGATGGCATGAGATAATTCACATATATGATGCCTGGCTCCATGGCGGTGCATAATTCACATATATGATAACTGGCTGAAAAACATGGCATTGCATAATTCACATATCGATATAGAAAGCAAACAGAGGCATTCACACAAAGCATGTCTAATCTAAGAAGATGGCATGGCAATGCAAGACACCATATGCATGATATGAGCAATATAACCCAGCCAAGTTAGAGCATGCACCTCGGGGGATACGTTGGTCATCTCTCTCTGAATCCTCCTCCGAGGAGCTATCTCAGAATCAGCAAGAAATCTGCATCGACAGTAGCACCGATCGCTCGAAGACCTTGTTTTCACTCCAGATTTTCCCATGACCGACTCAAATGGCTGATGCACGGGAAGAGTAGATGAATGTATAAACATTGTTGACAAAAGGAATACATTATGGAAAAAATATGGCACGATACAATTCACATATACGATGGCTGGCTAAACAGGATGGCATTGCATGATTCACGTATATGATGCCTGGCTAAAGAAGATGGCATTGCATAATTCCCATATACTCCCTCCGTTCCTAAATATTTATCTTTTTAGAGATTTCAAATGGACTACCACATACGGATGTATATAGACATATTTTAGAGTGTAGATTCACTCATTTTGTTCCGTATCTAGTCACTTATTGAAATCCCTAAAAAGACAAATATTTAGGAATGGTGGGAGTATGATATAGAAAACAAACAGGTGGCATTCACAAAAAGCAAATCTAAACTAAGCTGATGACATATAAGATGTATAATGTAAGCAATGCAAGGCGCCATATGCATGATATAACCAACATCAGCATGCCAGGTTAGAGCAAACACCTCAGGTGGTAAATAGGCATGGTCGGCTCCTTCTGAATCTCCATCTGAACAGTTATCTTCCTCTTGAATACAATCTAGAAATGCAGGAGAGGGGGGGGGGCACTTCGCCCACCATGGAGCAGCGTCTGCATGACATTATATTCACACGCAATGGTCTTCTCTTTTTCTCTACATGTTCAGTACGATTGTGTACAATATCTGACATGCATAATAAAAAATAGTTAGATTTTGTAAGGCCTAAGGTGTGCATGCAAAAATCAAGACTGATGGTAGAAAACGAGTGGGTGGATCCAAAACTATTGATAGCAGGTAGATTATAGCTTCAGTTTAAAAAGATAGACAATGGATCATCTATTGTTTGTTGCCCACCCAACATGAACCACATAGAAGACCCCAGATGAACCAAATAGTAGACAGATAATATTCGTTGCTGGCTTGATATGAGACCCATGGGCAATTCAAAACTCAAGATTGAACGATAAAGTAGCAGGTAATAATAACCGATGTATAATGTAAGCAAACACGAAAGATGCGACCTCTCTTCCGAACTGTCTAGTCCTCGTGTTCATCTCGCTCATCGATGATGGTAATGCAGTTGGCGTGGCTGCCGCAACGGGAAGATGATCTCGAGGCGGCAAAAAGTCTGCAGGGGGATCTCTGCTGAAGTGAACGCTTCTGTCGATGGTGCACCTCAGGTGTGGTGGATGACGGCACGGCAGGAGCAGGACATAACACATGTAGTTTTCTTTGACGCCAATCTGAAAATGAAGTAAATCTGTAAGGGCTCCTTAGAATTGGAGGATTCTATAAACGCAGGACAGGAAAACAACAGAATAGGTAGGAATGCACGTGCAAAATAGAGCATTTGGAAACATAGGATTTCACCAACCTGGGTGTTTGGCTCACATGAATTGGAAGAACAGAGGAATGGAGAAACAAAGTGATGCCACGAGTGTACAACCTCTTTGGCATAGCCTTGTGGACCTCAAAGATCATTGGGTTGGACGTGGAGGATGGTGATGATGCTGGTGTGGACTGCGGAGGCGGGAAGAAGATCCGAGGCCTCTGGAAACGGCGCCGAGGGTACTGCTCCGCTGTGATGGACGGTTCCATCGTTGGAGCAGCTCCGCTAAGGTGTACGGCGACGAGGCTGAAGCATGACAATACATACAACTTTAATCTGAAGTGGGACCCTAATATCATCTGCAATAAATGATGTAAAATACATCACCAAAAGTGCTAGATGTAAACGATCAACACGCGCCACGGCCGCTCCGACAGAGATGTTGTAAGTACTGTTCACTCGAACTTAATCAAGAAAATGAACTTCACAAATAAACTGAATTTTCTTGTCAAAATTGATTGAACTAGTGTGAGCATTGCAATAGATGTTTAGGGCGCTCGAGCACTAGTAGCAGAGAAGAACTGATCTAAATCAGCAGACGCTGAGCAGGGAACACACTAGCAGAGAGCAGTTGTGCAAGAGCACCATGAAGCGAAAGTGCTAAAGCAGCAACTCCTCAGTAGCTGCGGAGGTCATGCAGCAGCAGCAGCAGCGCAAGCGAGAGCAAGAGCAGAGCAGCAGCATGAACGAAAGCAGAGCAGCAGCAAGAGCGCGACCGACAAAGAAGAACGAGAAGGGCGCGAGCGAGAGCCGGAGCAGCTGCAGCTAGTGCCATTGTGGAAGTCGCCACCGAGGAAGCAATGACATGGGGGAGAGACGCCGTGGATGATGTGGTAGGCGACGGCGCCGTCGATGGAGACGTCATGTCTGCTCGGTATCGAGCACCGGCAGCCCTGTGAGATCGAATAAAAGATAAAATGCAGCGGTGAGTGCAGAACCTCCTTGGTGGCGCCGAGTTGGCCTCGGCTTCATCGGAGGAATTGGTGAAGGTGATGTGGTTCCGGTGGGGCAGGTCAAGACGGCGCTATGGGGATTGAGGTGGCGCGATAGACCAGGCGAACGTCGGGGCAGCTCATTGGAGGTGGAGGACGGGGCGGCTGATCCGGCGGGACGACGAGATCGACAACGGATCCTCATCCGGTGCGGTGGATGAGGGACGGTGAGCTGTTGTGGTGGACGACGTAGTCGGGGAAGAGTCTCCAGCTGGGCGGCGGTCGGGAGGCCGATGGAGGAGCGTGGGGTTTCGCGGGTTTTGGTGGCCTCGGTGTATGAATGGGGGGCGAAGGGGGAGGGGGGAGCCAAGCTTAGGGATGCACTTGTCCGAAATGTAGGTTAAGTTACCAGCATAACCCCACCGGTTTTGACACCGCGACGTGGAGCTTCATTTTAATTTGAGGGGTAGAAGGGGATTTCGCGTGTTCGGGCCAAGGGAGCGATTTGGATGAGGAGGGAGTTCTCGTGGCCCAAATTTCGGGATAACAAAGGCGCGGGTTGAAGAAGCGGGAGTTTCAAAGCAGGTGAGACAAAAGATACTCGATCTTGAAAATTTCGGGATAACAAGGTGCGGATTCCTTGTTCGCAGAACAAACTTAACGTGTAAAAAATCATACAAGACACAAGAGAGTCATGTCCCTTTACTATATTGCTATAGATGCCATTGAAAAACTACAAGAAAATGTCAAAAAATCGGAGAACAAGATTACCCTGCCACAGTACCAAATCGATTCGCACTTCCTCAACAACAACAAAAACAAATCAATTCCCACCAAAGAAAGATTAATGTCCCTTTTATATGATTACAGATGCCATGATCTCAATTTCAATTTTTGAATCCACGTTATGTTGAATTGAATATATCATTAGGTGACCTTGCGGTTTATAATTGATGTAGTCGTACATTTTGATCTTCCATTATATATGAACATTTTACTCCACCATGTCAACATATATATTGTCGTCTACCATATGGACTAAATTTGAATCAATTTTCCTTATTTGAATACGATTGTTGTCAAGTTATACAATAATATAAATATTATCTTGATAACAAAAAGACATGCATATAGCAGTAATCATATTTCACTATGAACTACATGTACCATACGCCTCCAATTCAAATATCTGTATCCATTTTATGTTGAATTCAAATCATAGTACATTATTGGTCTAGGTAGCGAGATGTTCGGGATAATCTAAACCCTGTTTTCATACGTATAATTTTTTGGATGAATTGGGACAAGTTTTGGTATAAGCCTCTTGCAAAACCGGAGATTCTCTCAACAAGCCTCGTGGTTCCGAGAGGGAACGTGTCACCTCTGTGTGCGAAACGATATAGGCTGCCTCCCCCTGATTTTATTTACAGAGGCAACAAAGAACTATATGAGTGCCCTGTTAAATTTTGGAATTATTTCGGGTTCATTTGGCCTTTTTATTCATTAGTTGAGTTTCTGGACTTTTAATGTGCATAATCTAAATATGAATTGCATGCAGATGCTCCGGTGCACCAAAGTGGGTTGAAAAATCACATGTGTGTCCTTGGTTGAATTTCTAGGTCCCATGGAAGAAATGAGAATGAAATTCAAATATCTGGGCATGATGACTCTGCCGAGAACATCGAGATACTTACATTTTAAATTCATGTCAATCCAAAACTCGGCTGGAAATCATGAAACTTGGCATGGTGTCATGTCATCGCACTAACATGTTGTGGTAAAAAATTGGGCCGATTTGGAAGCTCGTGGTTCTAAGAGGGAACGTGCCACCTTTGAGTGTGAAACGATATACGCTGCCCCCCCCCTTGAGTTTCTTAACAAAGGCAACATAGAACTACATTAGTGCCATGTTAAATTTTGGAATTATTCTGGGTTCTTTTGTCGTTTTTTATACATTAATTGAGTTTCTGGTCACTTAATGTGCATAAGTCAAATTTGAACTACAAGCACATGCTCTCGTGCACCAAAGTTGGTTGAAAAATCACATTTGTGTCCTCGGGTGAATTTCTAGGTCCCATGCAAGAAATGAGAATAAAATTAAAACATCTGGGCATCGTGGCTCAGCCGAGAACATTGAGAAACTTGGTTTTAAAATTCTTGTAAACCCAAAACACGTCTGAAAATCATGAAACTTGGCATGGATGTCATGTCATGGTACTACCATGTTGTGGTAAAAAAATGGCCAAATAGGAACAGATTTTGGTATAACCTTCTTGCAAACCGAAGCTTCTCTCAAGAAGGCTTGTGGTTCTGAGAGGGAACGTGTCACCTTTGAGTGCGAAACGATATACGTTGTCCCCCTTGAATTTATTTACAAAGGCAACATAGAACTACATGAGTGCCATGTTAAATTTTGGAATTATTTCGGCTTCGTTTGGCCTTATTTACACATTAATTGAGTTTTGGTCATTTAATGTGCATAATTCAAATTTGAACTACAAGCACGTGCTCCGTGCACCAAAGTTGGTTGAAAAATCACATTTGTGTCCTCGGGTGAATTTCTACTCCCATGCAAAAATGAGAATAAGATTCAAACATCGGGCATCGTGGCTCATCGAGAACATTGAGAAACTTGGTTTTAAAATCATGAAACTTGGCATGATGTCATGTCATGGTAGTACCATGCCGTGGTAAAAAATTGGCATAATAGGAACAAATTTTGGTATAAGCTTCTTGCAAATCGGAGCTTCTCTCAAGAAGGCTCGTGGTTCGGGAGGAACGTGTCACCTTTGTGTGCATAATTCAAATCTGAAATACAAGCACATGTTCCAAAGGCACCAAAGTTGGTTGAAAAATCACATGTGTGTCCTCGGGTAAATTTCTAGGTTCCATGCAAGAAATGGGAATGAAATTCAAAATTCAAGGCGTCGTGGCTGGGTTGGAAACATTGAGAAACTTAGTTTTTAATTCCTGTAAATCCAAAACAGGCATGAAAATAATGAACTTGGCTTGGTGCCATGACATGGCACCAACATGCTGTGGTAAATTTGCAGTCCGATTTGCGAAGGGCACACATTAACAATCAACAAAGTCATTTTGGAACAAGTGTTGTCACGTTACAATCGAAACACAAGTATTATTGAAACCGTATGTTCTACTTACTAGTACCATTTACGTGCGCCACGCATCCCCATTTTTATTAGCTAGGAGGCGCCGTGCAGGGGTAGCTATTTGAGTACGAGAGGCGTGCAATCAGACCCCTGCGCGTGCTTATCGGGAGGAGAGCCCTTTGACCTCCATCTGCCGTCCACCTCTCTCCCAAGGTCTCCATTAATGGCGCTCCAGCCTCTATTTAATGGCGTGGCTATGTCTCACTCGACTGAGATTTAAGAGACAAAAAAGAAAATATGAAAGCACGGATCTTGATGTAAGATCCGATGGACCTATATAGCATCTACTGCGACTTATAGCAAGACTGATGAATATATAAGGACGATTTTTATTTTTTTTTGATCAAAGAAGGGCTTGCCCCTTCCGATTTTCATTACTGAAAACCACCACAATTCACAAGAAGTTCAGCACAACTCCAGCCTAACACGAAGGACTAAAAGCTACGTACCAGATTGAAATCGCAACATCCCAAGAGGCCAATAGGGGCCAAACATCCGCGCTAGAACCCAACATTTCACAACCGATGACAGAATCCACATCCTAAACCGATTATTACATCAAAAGAAACCAGGAAACTGAAGGAAGCCCAAGAGCAACTAGAAGAACAAAGAACGCCTGTGGTCGCCACAACAAGAGTTTTCTTCATTCCAGCCTCGCAACATTGATCTTCGACAGAAAGATAAGGACGATTAATTGTCTTACATAATTAGAAAGATAATTAAAAAACCACATGCGGCTATGCCCGAAATACACAAGGGCAAAAGAAGAAGGAAGACAAGGATCTGGCTCGCTGATCTCTACTTTCTTGATGCGGTGCAGCAGGCCGGGGGAACTAGTCTCCGCGGCGAGCGGCGATGAGCTCTTTCGTGTCCTCAAGACGCTGCTTGAGAACATCCACGAATTCCTCCACCAGCCTTTGGCGCTTGTTGCGGAGCATGTCATTCTCGTCCATAAGTTTCTTGACGATGACGCCGGTCCTCTTCAACAAGGCACTGGTCTCCTCTTGCTGGTCTGCACTTCGGACGATCTTCTCCCTCAGCAGGTCGTGCTTGGCCCGGAGCCTCTCATTACCCTCCCTTAGTTGTCGGATGACGCCGGTAGCCTGTTCAAACGAGGCTTTCATGTCGTCCTGCAACCTCGCCAAGCCAGAGATCTGATCCATCGGCTATGGACGATCGCATGCATGCGCCAGAATATCGCCGCCACCCGCGAGAAATTTTCCCGAGCCGCGCTTGCGCGCGGACATCTCTGCTGCATTCGTGGCACGGCGGGACATCTCTGCTACTTCCGCGGCGCGGCCGGACCAGTCTGCTGCAACAACGGCGCGGCGGGACCTCCGTGCTGCTTCAGCGGCACGGCGGGACCTCTGTGCTGCTACTTCCGTGCGGCGGGACATGTCGGCTGCTCTCACAGCGAGGCGGGACATCTCTTGTGCTTCCGCTTCCATGCTCGCCTCTCCCTGGTGGCACTCACTCGACCCAGAACTTACGCTGGCCATGGAAGACGCAAGGGAAGGATGTTGAATGACTTGTTTGTTTTTGTGGATGAGGTGTTGAGGAGGAATGTGCAGTCATCTTGGCATACTAGTATTTATAACCGAGTACTAATACGCTCCTGAGTGGGAAACCGTTTAGGTTGTGATCGGTGTGAACAGGTTTGGAATTCAATATAGCATGGTATTAATATGCTCCTAAGTGGGAAACCGTTTAGGTTGTGATCGGTGTGAACAGGTTTGCAATTCAATATAACATGGAGTAATTTGGAATGTGACGAGACGCAAGCTCAAAATTTATTGACGGTTCTAGTTTCGAAGTGCGGCACTATTCCCGGATGGAGTACTTCTTTTTCTACTCCCTCCTTTCCGGTTTTATAGGGCTTATCTCAAAATTCTAGTTTTTCCATTTTATAAGGCTCAATTTGGTTTTTCCCCAACACATGTTCAGATTCCAAGGTGCATTAAAACATTGCATGCAAGTATTAAGAGAAAATTGACCAATGCATGTACTTTATGCATGCATGCATTGCAATTAATGCATTGATAAACATAATTTTTTGAGAAAAATAAGAGCATTAATTAGGTGCTTTTGCAAACTACAAAAAATATTCCACCACTCACCATAAACCGGAAAGGAGGGAGTACTGCTTGTACGTGCAATAAGCGCACCGTCAGATACATATCTTACGGTTAATGGGGCGCTCGACAGAATAGCCCGCATGCAGCTCTAGGCTAGTCCTTTTTCGCACGCATTAAACCTATCTCTCGGGACTTCTCGCATGCACCATCGTGCCACCCACAAAAACTTGTACTCTGAGTTTAGTAGTACGTTATACAGAAGAGAAGAGGTGCACGACGCACTCGCCCCTCTCACACACGCGCCTGTTTTTTCTCAAAAGGAGGATGATCACCCCGGCCTCGTGATCCGGGAGTCACACACGATCTGTAGCTACTAATTGTAGTGTTCTCAACCATTCGATTGGCTCTATCATGGATGTACCTATATACTAAAACATGTCTAGATACATCTATATTTTGACAAATGGAAGGCATGTATTGTGGAATGGAGGGAGTGCTTGTCATCAAAATGGATAAAAAGGGACGTATCTAGAACTAAAATACGTCTACATACATCTCCTTTTATCCATTTTGATGACAAGTAGTACTCCCTCCGTCTGGAAAAACTTGTCCAAGAAATGGATACAAGTGAACGTATCTAAAACTAAAATACATCTAGATTCATCCATTCCTCGGACAAGTATTTCCGGACGGAGGGATTACTTCTTACCCAAAGGAACTTTATATCCAACAGACACAAAATATCCATTCGACTGTTGGAAATTACTGATCTGATGTCGAAGTAATTGCTGCATCGCCACCAAAACCCACCATTTCTTAAGCTAAAGTAGACCAAGGTAGTCCCTATATTAGCATATTACTAAGATAAACAGAAGGCACTGTTGAAACATTTAGGACGTGAGCTTGTCAATCTGAATGTGGAGGGACACAAGCTTAGCCCCGGCCAGCAGCTTGGGCGGAACTGTCAAGTATTTGTGTTGCATGCCCTAGGAGCGAGTGCCGAATATGAGGCACTGAAGAAGGCTGTGGATGATGCCAACAAGAAGGATGCCGCCGAACAGGCACTCCATGAAAAACACGAGGCCAGGGTTTTCACAGCTGAGCGGGAGCTCTAGGAGGCTGTGAAGAAAAGCGAGGGCTTGGAGCAGAGTGTAATAGAGAAAGAAGCCGAACTCGGCCAAGCGCTCCAAGCTGTGGAAGATGCCCGGGAGGAAGCCCGAGGTGCTGTACGGGACATTCAAGATGCCCGGAAAGTTGCGGCTGGTAAGGCCTTCTGTATTCTTAGCCATTTATTCATGATGATGGGAAGAATTCTAAGCGGCAAGCTGAATTCTTACTTTTCAGGGGCATTTGCGGATCTTCCTCGCAGCATATCAGATGCCGCCCAATTATACCGAGTCGAGGAAAAGAAGTCTGTGGAAAGGGATTTCTGGTCGCAGTATTTGGCACCTAACTATCCGGTGCCCTTTATCGATCAGCTGAAGCAGCTGGTCGAACTGCACCAGGCGGCCGAACTAGCCATGAAGAACTTGATTGTCTGGCTATGGCCGGCGGAGCCAATTTCGAGTAGTTACTTCGGGCTCGTGAAGCGGATTGCGGGCGCTTGTCCTCGGCTTGATGCTATTAAGCAATCGGTCTGCATAGAGGGTGCGCGTATGGCATTTGCCCGTGCAAAAGTGCATTGGGGGAAGCTTGATGCGGAGAAGCTGATGACTGAGGGGCCGCCAGAGGGTAAGGAGCATCGCAAGCCCGAACTATACTTTGAAGGTGTACTGATGGGGGCCCGCCTTGCGGCGGATAAATGTACCAAAGACATTATATTTCCCTGAGTGCATTAGTGCACTTTTTTGTAATATGGGATTATGGCGTTTATATATTGCCTGTTTTGTTTGAACATATGTTCTTCCTGTGCGGCTGTTTAATGTATGTAAATCCTGAGAGTTGGCCACCGTCGCTAAACCCCCACGTAAAAAGAATACCGGGTGTTAGGGATATAATGAACGCCTTAATCCCATAGTTGGGTCCCATTGCGAGGCGTTTTCACCACGAACCAGGCAATCGGACTATAAGGCTTTATTACTCTCACTTAGCCATAGGAATTGAGTGCGGTCGGCGCAACCCCTAGTGTTGGAAGGCCAAACTAGGGCTCTATTGGCGCTGATCGAAGATCGATCCGTCGACTCAGCATTTATAATGGCGCCAGCGGAATAAATATTTAGGATTTTACAACCTCTCGAACAGCTGAGCAGCTCTCGTTGTATCATGACAGCCGGTTTTCGTCTTTCTCGACTGAGGTGCTCGTCCGGCAGAACCGGGACACAATCACAGTAGCTCTCGTTATACCTTAGCCGATATAACAGAACGTAAGGTACCAAAACAAGGGAGCCGGGCAAACCCAACCAATGACCCAAGACATGATTCGGAGCTGATGCATATAGTGCTATAAGTTCGTGGTGCCGGACGACCGAGAAGGTGGTCGAACTTTATTGTCAGATATGAAGCCACCGCGCGAATCGGGCGAATACGAGGTGTCGATGAAAAGCGACGGCCGGTAAGTGTTATTTAAGTGTATGTATTGTAGCAAAATGATATGTCTATGCATATGAGTACGATGTATGATTATGAAAAGAGGTGTTTTTTGGCGGAACCTGTGATGGCCGGACTGAAGGGAGTTTGTGAGTGGATCAGAAGTGAATCCGGACTGCCTTCTTTTAGGGGGGGTGGCCTCCTTGTGCGTCCTGGCCGATTCCACGTCACCTATCATGTTCTGTGTCAAAGTTAGTTTGTAAGGCAAATACTCGGAGGTAGCCAAGCGTTCGCTTGGGGTTGGTCCGAGGGATCCTGATTGGGCCCTGATAAACCTAGCCGTCATACCGGTGGGTAGCACGAACTCCTAGATTGGTGTCCGGATAGTCGTCTGTCATATCAAAATCTTGATAGGCATGCGCGAATCGCTACTCCGGCAGCTGTATGATATCCCCCTCGAGGGCGGGGTTCGGCCTTGCCCATAGGTGTGATTACATCACATGGTGTTGGCCTGAGTGATTTACCACGCCGGATCCAGCCAACGTAGTTCGTCCCGTTAGCATACGGTAAATTACCGCATGGTGGGAAGGAGCCGAAGATTTATTCTTTGGCATAGTATTTGTTTGGTGATCCGAAGACAAAGTTTAGAGTGATGGGCCAGAAAAACTTGGCCTTTGCCCCCAGCATCTTTTAAGAGATGTTGGTGGTGATTTCACACCTGCGGGGGTTTTATGTGTTGTGGAGCCCCTGGTTTGCTATGTCCTTAGGTACTGCAACTGAGTTGTTGTGGTTAGCGTTGTCTGGGGGGAGCGGCCGTACTTATATGCTATGGAGGGGGGGCATATCCTGACTAGAAGTCTCCCTTCATTGTTTTCGGCACGCGGCCAGCCGTTCTGCTTTGAGGATCCGGCATTCTCTATTGGTATGATTTGCCGTCCTTCTAGGATTACCATGAATTTCGCATGGTTGATCTAGTGTGTGGCTCGGGCCGGATAGGTCTGAGCTCTTTTTTGTCCGTTGACCGGACTGGGAGTTGCTGGAGTTAGCACCAGCTTTCCTGACTTGATGCTTATGACCGTTGCGCCGGGGCTTGAGTATGCTTCTTCTTGTGTCCTTCGTGTTGTTTTGGACCGTAGTGGCGTGTTGACGTCGGGGCATGTGCCTTGAGTTCTCCTGCTTAGGTTGGGGTGGCTGGTTGTGGCCTTTGACGGGGCGGTCGGGTCCGTATCTTTCAGTGGCCAGGACCTTGGTCCATCTGTCTACCAGCGAATCTTGGTCAGCTTTAAGCTATTGTTGCTTCTTTTGTAGGCTTTTTGCCGTGGCCATGAGCCGTCGCTCAAAGCGAGCTTGTTCCACTGGATCTTCAGGCACGCCGAATTCGTCATTGCCGAGGCTTGCCTCGTCCCCGGAGGGGGGCGTATAGTTGTCCCTCTCCAAGTATCCCAAAGTGGCCAGTCCGGCCTTATGAAAGGCACGCCGACTAGGGTTGTATTCATGTTCGGCGCCATCTGGATTGTTTTCGACTTCTGGGCCAGTATTCCTGTGGCGGGGCTCGGAGCGGGGCCGACGACGCCCATACTTTGCTTTTCCCCTTGGGGGATTATCCTCTGATGCCTCATCGCCATTTGTTTCCTTCGGAGTGTCCACCATATATATATCATAAGAAGAGGTAGTTGTCCACCACCCAGTGTGCGGTGGTTCATGTTCTTCTCCTGCATCGTCATCCATATCGTCGATGTCTTTGGAGTCGAAGTTCAGTACCTCAGTTAAATCATCGACCGTGGCTACGAAGTGGGTGGTGGGTGGGCAACGAATTCCTTCGTCGTCTGCCTCCCACTCGAGCCGGACATAGTTCGGTGAAGAGCCTCCTGACAAAGAGAGAGACTTTAATGAGTCCAACATGTCGCCAAAGGGCGAGTGCTGGAAGATATCCGCAGTGGTGAACTCCATTACCGGAGCCCATCCTGGCCCGACGGGCTCGGGAGTGTGCGGACTGGAACCAACGTCCGGATACGAATCCAGGGGTTCGGAGTCGCGGGCTACCATAGAGGTAAGACCCATGTTCGGCTCCACCGCCAATGAGGGCGTGACCTGGGGGGCGGGGTCCATCCCTCTGTCCTTAGGCAGCGCAACATGCTCCGGATCTAGGTCCGGAGATACTATGGGGGCGACACCCCGAGCTTCGTCCGATGGCAGGTCTAAGCCATGCTCGTCGAGACTGTCCGGTGCTCCTGGCATAGGCCCAAATCCATCAAAGATCAAGTCTCCGCGGATATCCGCCGTGTAGTTCGGGTTTCCGAACCTGACCTGGTGGCCAGGGGCGTAGCTGTCGATCTGCTCCAGATGGCCAAGCGAGTTGGCCCTCGAGCGCGGTTGCCGAACACAAAGATCTGTCTGGGAGGAAAGTCTGCATACGACAGCGTCGTTGAAGATGATTGAAGGAGCCATCGAGCCTGACAGCGACGACACAGAGGAACTCTCAATGAAAGCACCAATGTCAGTGTCAATACCGGCGGATCTCGGGTAGGGGTTCCCGATTTGTGCGTCTAGGCTGATGGTAACAGGAAGCAAGGGACACAGATGTTTACCCAGGTTCGGGCCCTCTCGATGGAGGTAAAACCCTACTTCCTGCTTGATTAATATTGATGATATGGGTAGTACAAGAGTAGATCTACCACGAGATCGTAGAGGCTAAACCCTAAGAGCTAGCCTATGATTGTAAGATTGTAATTGTGATCGGCCTTCTAAGGACCAACCTCTCCGGTTTATATAGACACCGGAGAGGGCTAGGGTTTACATGGAGTCGGTTACAAGGAAGGAAATATAATATCCGGATCGCCAAGCTTGCCTTCTACGCCAAGGAAAGTCCCATCCGGACACGGGCCAAAGTCTTGAGTCTTGTATCTTCACTCTTCAATAGTCCGGACGTTGTACACAGTCCGGTTGTCCGGATACCCCCTAATCAAGGACTCCCTCACTTATACCAACCTTTTGCCCTTATTAATGTAAGGGCGCATGTAAAATGAAGCGATCACACTGTTACCTTAGGGACATGTCTAACCAGTGTTATTGTTAATCTAATGCCTCCAGTGATAAGATGCAATTAAACTGTCTTACAAATGGCACTCCTGCTGTTTTCCCCAGTATGATAAGTAAGTTGCTCCTTTACTCTACTGAGTGTCCTGGTGTCCACACGGTCCCATGCCCTTAAACCAACTCTTTAGCTGCTGTTGATTTATCGTGTCCGTAAACAAGCAATGCCACCATTAAAGTAATCCCATATCGAGGAATCTCATTGTTGATCGTAATGCTTACGGTAACATGAAGCATTCCGACGCTTTTAAAATTTCTACTGTCCTTGCGTGATTGCCATGAACATAATTAAGATGCTTCTTTTCATTTTGTATATGTTTCAGATATTCTTATTGACCAGCAACCTGTTTACTTTCTATCATTTTGTGCAGATAGGGATATCCATTTCACCTTGTTGCTATTGTGACCTTTTGGTGAACTGCACAAAACACTTTTTTTGGAATGAGTGTCTCGTGCAGTTCAACTAAAATGTCACGTGGGCAACATCTCTCAATTTTGGTGGAACTGCACAAAATGGTGATTGGAGTTTCCAAAATCTCCGTCAAGTTCTGCTGGTAATCTCATGCAATATTAGCCTTTGCAATATCGAGCCATCACTGTCACCACAATGGCACTTTATTTTAGTGGAACTGCACAAAAGGATAAGAAAATTATAGTTGCACCTTACATGAGCCGGACAGCCAACCTTAATGTTCCTCAATTTTAGTGCAACTACTAAAGAAGAACCTGCCAGCTCACAAGAGCAAGTACTTCTTGCTAGTGAATGATGCAATCTTTGCTTCATTTGGTGAACCACGTAAAAGGCGCATGAATTGAATCATGGAACTCAGTGCAGACCTCATCCTAGTGGAGCTGGAGGTTGAGTTCAAGGAGGCCGCTATTAAAGTGAAATCATGCTCTCCTGTCTCCTTGTTTGTGCTGTGAAAACATGTTGTGCAAACGGAATACTCAACTCTGAGATGTTGTGACGGTCAAGAGCATTCGCCAAGTTCTTCGATTGTATGACATGGCTAGCCAACATGGATTTAATCCCGATATTCACTTTATCAAAAGGCTCTAATGGGTTGGTTCGAATCTTGCAAGCTGGGAATCAATGAGATGTGTAGGCATCTTTGTTGTACTTATTATTTGAATCTTATTTGTTGGTTACGAATCTTGCAAGCTGGGAATCAATGAGATGTGTAGGCATCTTTGTTGTACTTATTATTTGGATCTTATTTGTTGGTTCGAATCTTGCAAGTTGGGAATCAATGAGATCGCGAGGCATCTTTGTTGTACTTATTATTTGGATCTTATTTGTTGGTTACGAATCTTGCAAGTCGGGAAACACGGCATGATGATGCAAAGGACAGCAACCATAACAAACAGTTCAAACTTGTTAGTATTATCTTTGTGAAAGTGCGACAAATGTGCTGATCGTGTGCGTCCTGAGAATAATAATTCTAATTGTTGTGCATTTGATCCCATGGCACTGATAGAACGAGCCAATGCATTGCTTGTTTTAAGTATAAATTTCTATTAAAGCTAATTAAATTTAAGTAAAGTGACCACTAACTCCTGTTATTACAGTACCAATCAGACCTACTCGTGAACCGACGTGTGGCCGAAGTAGGTTTCTTAATGGAGGCGTTTGAATGCGCCGAGGGTGCATCTTCTGCCGGGCGTGCAGCGGACGAGGGAGGGGTAGTAACTGTTGTCGCCTGTACACACTCAGCTTACTGTTGAATCTAGTTCCCAAGAGCTGAAAACGAATCTTGCCGCCGCCTACACACTCGTTCACTCAAGAGACTCCAATGGCGATCCGAGGGTGAGCTCGCTGGATATGGACTTCACAAGGAGTTAGTTCGCCATTCAGTCCTATGGCTGCACCAAGTTGAATGTGATGTACACCAACGATATGGACTCGGTGAAGCTCGCCTCGCCTCGGTCCTATGGCTGCACCAGTTACGGAGCATTCGCCCGTTTCATCGGCGGCGCCGACTGCACCTTTGCTACGGTGGAGAAAAGGAAGAACGCGACGATTCGGCCATCTAGTGCAACAAGCTTGTCGACATCTAGAAGCAATACAAGATCATCAGCAACGGGCACGAGAAGGACTCCGTGGTTGACCTCGCTGAGACCATCATCGACCCCTGATACGCCAACATGAAAGAAGACGACTGAACATGTGGGAGGTACCTCTGAATCTAGCCTACATAACCTACGCGCCAAGGACGACATCGCATGCTACGACATGTACAGCAGATCTTGGACATGAGGGTGTGTCTGCTTCCCGTAACCAACGAGTACACGGGCAGCCGCAGCATCATGATCAAGCGTGCCAGGAAGGTCTAGATGTTGTACTTTATCTGTTTATAAGCACCTTTATCATCTGAGTGTTTCATGCATTAGCCTATGTGTCGTAATTATCTGTTTTGCCCAAAATATTTCTTTTAAGAACCCATTAACCTGATTGCTTTTTCAGTGGCTATTTGCTTTATGTATGTAAACTAGTTCACTTGTCTGTAAAAAAACTAGTTCACTCAGCTGTCGTGCTTTGAATCTCCTTCCTCCCAACATAATCCTCTCCTCAGGTGGACCCAGCAGGTCTCTGAATTTTCTCCCACTTTCTTTTTCGATGTAAACTGAGTTTTTTCCCAAGACTTTCCCTAGAACCAACTCAACTGCCCCACGCCTAGCCTAAAAATAATAATACCCCACGTACTATTAACACATCAAATTAAAATGATATTTTATTTCGTAAGTTGAAAGTTCTTACAAAATAATAATAATAATTGTTTATATATAACTTGCCAAGTTAATTCCTAGTGATTGCGTACATAAGCTTGCAAAGATTTTACTGACATGCAATCATGTGTTTATGTTTTTATAACATTTCTCCGTCTAGCCCAACATGATATTTTCACCCAGCCCAGCAAGTCCATGGATTTCGAGAAAAATGCAAATGGGATTTAAACGGGCTGCATAGATCCTACATCATTGTTTCACCCAGCCCACCAAATGGACTAAAAAAACAAATGGACTAGCTGACATGTGGGCCAGTAGATCGAAGCCTAAGAAGGCGTTGGATTTACATCCAACGGCTGGCATTCTTCTTCAATCTCTCGTCTTCTTCCCCCAGAGCTGCCGGAACGCTTTGCTCCAGCCTTGGCGCCCGGTGGCGTTGTTTTGCGCTCCTCAGCGAAACGCTACCCCGCCGATGGCCAGGCCATCCCTCCACTCCGCACCTCCTGTTATTCTTTGCCGAGTGTAGGACCACCCCGCACCCGAACCAGTAAAGTTTCCCACTCCTATCCGTCTGTGACTCCACTGTCGCGTCTTCCCCATCTCCGGGTCGTTCGATGGGCCTTGTAGTCGCCCACCGCCTCGAGTGCGCTCGGCGCCTGGTCAACATACTGAGAGTCATCGGAAGAGGACTGTACGTGGAGAGCCTGACGGTTGGGACCCACGAGGTCCATGGTCGCACGCAAGGAAAGTTCCTTCTTATTACGCACTGTACGTGGGAAGGGCTTCTGCATTTCGCGAAAAAAACGCCCCCCCCCCACTGACAGGTCGGACCCACCAGCTATATCTTCGCACGCAAGGAAGTGCCTCCTTATTACGCACAAAAAAATGAATACACCCTGCTAGCTGGGACCCACCATAGTGGGTGGCTGACTTGTGGGCCTACTAAGTTGACGATGACAGAGGGCTTTGTCAACTTAGTCAATATGAACGATTCAAGCTCCAGTGACCGTACGATGTGCATCCAATGGCCATAGTGCTTCTTGAACCTCTGGTCTTCTTGCTCCAGACGCCCAAAGCAGCGCCGGTCGTGTCGCGTGCTCCTGCCTCTCGTGGCCGGCTATGATGCCGCGGAGGCCTCACCGCCCCCTACTACTCCCACCGCTGGCCCAGGGTATCCCTCTACTCACCCACACCCCCTGTTATTCTATGGCGACAGCAGCCTCACGCCGCAGCCGAACCAGTGAACCCTCGTACTCCTCTCAGCGTGGGCATCCACTGCCGCGTCTTCCCCGACTCCGCGTCGTCCCCTTCCTAGGCCTCACCGTCGTCCGCCGCCTTGGTGCTCTCGGCGCGGTGTGGTCAATGTGGTCAACGACCGACTTTCATCGGAAGAGTACTGTACGTGGAGAGGCTGACAGCTGGGTCCAAGGCCACAGCCCAGTTTTTTGTGATTTGCCAAGTAAGTCACTTTGTCAGGCCTGTTGGGCTGCAAATCTTTCAAGACGAGGAGAGCTTCATTCGGCTGGCCAAGAAAATGGCCTATCAGTAATGAGAAATGGGATGTACATTTTTAAAACACATCAAACCGGCAATTAGTTTCAAATATCTTTTTTTCATTTCGAGATTTTAAATTACATTAATTTTTATGCATGGAGAATTTGTTGGATTTTATATTGATATACATTTATTTTTAAAATCAGTTTGAATGTGAGTCGAAATTTCGGGATTAGAAACAGTTCGGACCGCACCGAAATATGCAAAATTTCATATAATTTTTTAACCGTGGCCACAATATGGGCTGTAATGCTAACAAAAAGAATATGGGCTCCAGAAAAACATTAAGAATTAGCAAATGGGCTGTAAATTATTAGAAATAATGGCAGATGGGTTGTATGCTGTTTTCCACAGATTTGAGGCTTTCCTAAAAAAAAAGGTTGACGCACAAGCAGTGACTATTGGATGTCCATCCAACGGCCGTCGTGCTTCTTCAATCTCTGATCTTGATGCTCCAGCCGCTCAAACAAGCGCCCGGCCAGGACTGCTCGCCCTCCTCTCCATGCCGGTGTGCTTTGCCGCCGCAAGCCTCACCGCCCATCGTACTCCCATCGCTGGCCTAACCATCCCTCTAATCACCCACACCTGCTGTTATTATCAGGCGACGGCAGACGAACCAGTAAACCCTCGTACAGTCTTACTCCCCTCCGCGTGGGAAACAACTGCCAAGTCTTCCCTGCCTCCGTGTCGTTCCCTTCCTAGGCCTCGCCGTCATCCACCGCCCTGGTGCTCTCGGCGCGGCCTGGTCAACGTGGTCAATGACCGACATGCATCTGAAGTGGACTATACGTGGAGAGGCCGATACTGGGTCCACGGCCGCATGCAAGGAAATGCCTCCTTATTACGTGCAAAATAATGATTCCTCCACCTGACATCAGGGACCCACCGAAAGGGCCTCTGTATTTCGCGAAAAAACTTTACCGCCGCTGACAGCTCGGACCCACCAGCTATATCTTCGCACGCAAGGAAGTGCCTCCTTATTACGCACAAAAAAATGAATACTCCCCTTGTTAGCTGGGACCCAGTATAGTGGCAGGCTGACTTGTGGGCCTACTAAGTTGATGGGGATGGAGGGCTTTGTCAACTTAGTCAATATGCACGATTCTAGCTCCAGTGACCGTACGATGTCCAACCAACGGCCTAATGCTTCTTCAACCGCTGGTCTTCTTGCTCCAGCCGCCAAAACCAGCACCGGTCGTGCCTCGTGCTCCTGCCTCCCGTGGCCGGCTGTGATGCGGCAGAGGCCTCACAGTCCCCTACTACTCCCACCGTTGGCCAGGCCATCCCTCTACTCACCCACACCCCCTATTATTCTGCGGCAACGGCAGCCTCACACCGCAGCGAACCAGTGAACCCTCGTACTCCTCTACGCGTGGGCATCCACTGTCGTGTCTTCCTGTGCTCGTGATCGCCCCTTCCTAGGCCTCGCCGCCGTCCACCGCCTGGTGCTCTCGGCGTGGCGTGGTCAACGTGGTCAAGGAATGGCTTATATCGGACATGGATCTGACGTGGAGAGGCCGATAGTGGGTCCACGGCCGTAGCAAGGAAGTGCCTCCTTATTACGCGCAAAATAATTATTCCTCCACCGACAATGGGACCCACCGGAAGGGCCACCGTATTTCATGAAAAAACGTTTCTTCTCGCTGGGACCCACCAGCTACATCTTCGCACGCAAGGAAGTGCGTCCGGGAAAAACGATTCGCCCGACCGTTGGGACCCACCAGCTACATCTTCGCAGGCAAGGAAGTGCCCGACAGCCGGGACCCACTTGGTCGAAGCGTATGTAGGGTTGTCATTCTGGTGGCGAACGTGTATGTACATACTGGTCGTTGTAGAAGCACGCACGTGTCGTAGTAGAGGCGCGCACGTAGCATGTACACGTACGTACAACGGCGAGGGTGCAAGAAAGAAAATACGGCCACGTACGTACATACGGGCAGGGTCTCGAACGCCTACTCGCGCATACGTACATGGCTGGGTCGGAACGGAGAAACAGCGTCGTCGTCGTGTTCATGGGGAGCCAACCGGCTGGGTAGGAACGGAATGCATGGGCGTGTTCACCGGGAGGGCTTGGACGGAACATGCGATGGAAACGAGGCATGGCGTACCGCACAACGGAGGAAACGGCCTTGTGTTCGACCGTCCACGTTCGAAACAGGATCCTATTGATCGGGAGGGGCCTGGCGTACCGCACAACGAGAAAACGGACCTCCTACGGTCGAAACGGGGGTCCTGTTGACCGGGAGGGGTGTTGCTACCGCAAAACGGACGAAACGGACCTCCTACGGTCGAAACAGGGGTCCTGTTGATCGGGAGGGGTGTGGCGTACCGCAAAACGGACGAAACGGACCTCCTATGGTCGAAACGGGGGTCCTGTTCATCGGGAGGGGTGTGGTGTAGCGCAAAACGGATGAAACGGACTTGTGTTGGAGCGCTACGGTCGAAACGGGGGTCCTGTTCATCGGGAGGGGTGTGGCGTACCGCAAAACGAGACTCCTCGGGATACTGCTCATCTCCACCGTCGACCTCCTCCAGCCTCCACGGGCTACCGTCGACCTCCTCCAGCCTCCACGGGCTACCGTCGACCTCCTCCAGCCTCCACGGGCTACTGTTCATCCAGCCCTCCACACCACGGGGTCCTGTTCAACCACCCCTCCACGGCCACCCCTCCACCGTCTACTGTTCATCCAGCCCTCCACACCACGGGGTCATGTTCATCCAGAGGCAACGCCACCGCCGTTGTTCATCCAAACACGCCCGCAACGCCACTGCTCATCCAATCGATCGGCTTGATTAGCAGCAAGAGCGGCGAATCGCCCATCGGGTTCGATTAATAGCCATAGATAGATCGCCGGGTTCAAGAACGCGTAGCTCTGCAGGCAATCGCCGGGTTGATTAGAGCCCAACGCCTCGCTTCGGGTTGATTAGACCCAATGCCTCGCGTGTACGAGAAAGCGCGCATCGCTTCGGCCCCGACCTCCCACCGTGAACCGCAACTCCCCAAAATTTTCCTCCCTCGCTTCTACCACGGTTTTTCCATCATGGACAGCCCAAAGAATGTCATGCAGCTGCGTCTCCGGCCGCCCAGACGAAAAGCCCATTTTCTCGTCATGATTTTTGTCATAGAAGTAGGAGCCCACCACATCTATGATGATACCGGGTTTTGTCACAATTATCGTCATAGAAGTGTCATATGTATGACATAAAAAAATTCGTTCGGCCCAAAATGTCATGGATGTGTCTTTTTTTGTAGTGTTTGGCCGTTTCTGAGTCTAGAAGAAAACTGTTTTCGGAGTCTAGGTATATCGAAGAGTAGGAATTCTTTTTACTCCTCAGCCCCTTCGTCGCTCTGGTGAGGAATCTTGACGTAGGTGTTTTGAATTACTTCTCTTCCCCTTCAAATTTTGTTTAGGATCACGCAGTTGGTTTTCCGATCGTTGTTACTCAGCTCTTTGCATCCGGTGCATTTCTCGCCAAGGTGATTCGACCCTCTGGGTCTTTTGCAAGATCAATCCTTAGTTGCTTTCTTTTCCCACCCACCCACCCTTCTTCTTCTCGGAACCGGAGCCCATAATCGAGTATCCATCCTACTCGTGTGAAGCCTTTGTATTCTCTCCTCAATTCTTTCAACCGGTGCTTTTCTCTTCAAGATATTCGTCGATTCCTCATTCAAGTTTCCTGTGTTTCCCGCCCTCCCACCCTTTTTATTCCCAGAATCTGAGCCTCTCTTCGAGCATCAATTTCAGTCATGCGGAGCCTCTTCAATCTTTCTTCAATTGTTTCAACCGGTGAAGTCTCGTCCAGTTCATCATTGTTCGTCGCATTTTCTTTCCGGTGGATCCAATTCAAGTTTTTCGGTGTCGATCGTATTCTTTCCCTCAGCTCAAATATTTCCCGTTGCTCGTTCGCCTCTCGCCATTCTATTATCCCGGAGTGTTGAAGACATCTCAAAAGATTCATGTTTGCATTCTATTATTTCGAGGTTATCACCTCATTCAGATATTTCAGTTATTCCGGTGCATCAGTTATCTTTCAAGCCTTTCCAACGGTGTTTAGTTTCAGTGGGCCCTAACCCACAGGTCTTTTTCCAGGATCTTACCTGACTCTTCTAAGTTTTCCGGAGCTTTTCTCAAATCCTTTCTTTCGAAGTTTGACGTAAGTATGGATTCCATCAGTCAGATGTTGTTCCAAGATTGATTTCAAATCATTTTCGTTGGTGGCTCAACCTCTTCGCTTTTCATTCTCCCGGAGTATCTCAACAATTTTACTGGTGTTCCTTGTCGTCATTCTCAACATTTGAAGACCGAAGAAGAATTTCTCTTAAATCTTGTCCGTTCTCCTGGAGATTCGCGGTGCTAGCTCATTGTTACCCTATCAAATTGTTTCTAGTCGTGAAATTGTTTTCATCCATCTGGAGTATTTCAGGAGTTGCGTTCTCTCTCGATTATCTGGAGGCCATCTTTTTGAAATATTTCTTCGTTCTAAGTTTTCAAATTCATTCTTCAATAATTCTATATCCGTGCCCCTTCGTTCGTTTCAATATTCTTCCGGTGCTTCGTTCAAGCATTCTTCAATCAGTTCACGATCTCTATGTTCTCTTCTCTCTAAATTCCCTCAAGTATCTTCATGCTTTTCTAATTCTTACCGGTGATTCATTCTCTTTCGTCATTCAATTTTGAATTCGTACGGTGGTTCGTTCAAAATTCCTTTTTCCGTTCGTATCACATATATTCATTCGTTCTTTCCAATCCTACCGGTGGTTCTTGAAGTTTTTCCCAAATTTCGTGCTATATTCCCCCCTTAATCTTTTCCAATGGGGAATAAGTTGTATGCAATTCATTGCTTCTCATCAATATAATTGATGGAGGATAAGCATAACGTAATTCTTGTTATCTTTCATCAAGTTGATTAATTCCTTCCTTCGAAGATTGTTCATGTTGAATAATTTCTCGGTTCTAAGTTGTTCGTCTTTTCTTTTCCGGAGTTCCAAGCTTCTCACTTGTTCCGTCACGAAGCTCCATCTTAATCATCGCAAGGCTTTAATCTTATCCCTCTCATCCTTCAATTTTATCTCGTCATCCTTTTGTAACCGGATTTCTTATGGTGGTTCGTAAGGATTTAATTCATTCTTCAAGTGTTCATCAAGATTCTTGTAGGCGAAGCTCAAGTATCTTTTCCTCTTACGTCTTGAAGTGCAATTAATTCTCCGTATTATTTTGAAGTGGAGTTTTGCATTTCTTCGTTCTTCCCAGCTATTTAATCTTTTCCGCTTGTGGTCGGCGATCACCTCATAATTTTGAGATGTTGTCCATAAGTCCACAAAAAGCAATTCTTTGTTGTTGATTTTCTCAACAACTTTGTTCAATCTTTTCTTCGCAAGGATGCTTTTCAAATTCATTCGTCGAAGAAGTTGTCATTTTTCTTCTCTGTTCTTTTCGTTCCACTATTTCAATTCTTCCGGAGGCATTGTGTTGTTCCTCTCGTCAAGTGTCTTGCCATCTTGGTAAGTTCAAGTTCTATTCCATTCTATGTTCAACTGGGATCCTATCACAATTCTTTCGTTCTTATTCCTTGTCTATCTTGTTCTAACCGGAGTAGTTTCAGAATCTATCTTGTCCCTTGAGTTTTTGGGTCTCGTCATATTCATTGCTCCTCTCTTCTACCGGAGTGCTCTCGACTTTGTTCTTTTTCCCTCTTGCGTTCTTGTTTCACCTCATCCCTTTTTCCTCCCCGTCTCGGTCCTAAGATCTCAGGACGAGATCTCTTGTTAGTAGAGGAGAGTTGTAACGCCCCGGATCCGATGCGCCAGGTGTCTGCCAGTTATTCGCCGTCCTTGCCATGTCATTTGCTTGCGTGTCGCACTTGGCCTCATCATCATGTGCATCTCATTTTTGCATACGTGTTCGTTTCATGCATCCGAGCTTTTTCCTCGTTGTCCGTTTTGCAATCCGACACTCCTATGTCCCCAGCGCCCCCCTTTGGCCCCTTTTCGTGTGCGGGTGTTAAACATTCTCGGAATGGACCGAGATTTGCCAAGCGGCCTTGGTACACCACCGGTAGTGTAAGGCCCTCGATGCGGCTATATCTCCCACGTGTCGAAGCACGACTTAGAGGCATAACCGCATTGAAAGCAATGTCGCAAGTGAGGTAATCTTCACACAACCCATGTAATACATAAGGGAAAGAGATACATAGTTGGCTTACAATCGCCACTTCACACAAGACATGAGTAAAACATTACATCATACAGATACAATCAAGGTCCGACTACGGAACCAAAATAAAAGAAGACTACCCCAAAAGCTACACAGATCCCCGATCGTCCCAACTGGGCTCCACTACTGACCAACTGAAACAAAACAACACAAAGAACAAGATCTTCATCAAGCTCCTCCTTGAGCTCGGGTGCGCCACCTGCACGGTTTCATCGGCACCTGCAAACTGGTTTTGAAGTATCTCGTGAGTCACGGGACTCAGCAATCTCACACCATGAGATCAAGACTATTTAAGCTTAAAGATAGGACAGGGTAGTGAGGTGGAGCTGCAGCAAGCGACTAGCATATATGGTGGCTAACATACGCATAAAAAGAGAGCGAGAAGAGAAGCAAAGCACGGTCGAACAACTATGATCAAGAAGTGATCCTGAAACTACTTACGTCAAGCATAACTCCAACACCGTGTTCACTTCCGGACTCCCGAGAAGAGACCATCACGGTTACACACGCGTTGATGTATTTTAATTAAGGTCAACTTCGGTTTTCTACAACCGACATTAACAAATTCCCATCTGCCTCATAACCGCAGGCACGGCTTTCGAAAGATAATACCCTGCAGGGGTGTCCCAACTTAGCCCATTATAAGCTCTCACGGTCAACGAAGGATATTCCTTCTACCGGGAAGACCCGATCAGTCTCGGAATCCCGGACTACAAGACATTTCGACAAAGAATAAAACAAGACCAGCAAAGCCGCCCGGATGTGCCGAAAAATCCCGATAGGAGCTGCACATATCTCGTTCTCGTGGCACACCGGATGAGCGAAGCGTCTGAACCGAGCGAACCCAAGTTGCCAAGGAATGGTCCCATACGGTGCTCTAGTTTGGACCAACACTGAGGAGCACCGCCCGGGGGTAAAATAAAGATGACCCTTGAGTCTGCAGAACCCAAGGGAAAAAGGCTTAGGTGGCAAATGGTAAAACCAAGGTTGGGCCTTCTTTGGAGGAGTCTTATTCAAAGCGAACTGTCAAGGGGTCCCATAAATCACCCAACCGTAAGGAACGCAAAATCCGGGAACATAACACTGGTATGACGGAAACTAGGGCGGCAAGAGTGGAACAAAACACAGGCATAAGGCCGAGCCTTCCACCCTTTACCAAGTATATAGATGCATTAATTAAATAAGATATATTGTGATATCCCAACAAGTAAACATGTTCCAACAAGGAACAACATCTCCATGTTCCAACAAGGAACAAACTTCATCTTCACCGCAACTAACAACGCTATAAGAGGGCTGAGCAAAGCGGTAACATAGCCACACAACGGTTTGCTAGGAAAGGATGGTTAGGGGCTTGACATGGCAACATGGGAGGCATGATATAGCAAGTGGTAGGCATCGTAGCATAGGCATAGCAAAAGAGCGAGCATCTAGCAAGCAAAGATAGAAGTGATTTCGAGGGTATGGTCATCTTGCCTGAAATCCCGCAAGGAAGAAGAACGAGTCCATGAAGAAGACAAACGGAAGAAGTCGAACGAATCCTCACAACTCCGGAACGAAACCGAAGCTAAGCGAGAAGCAAACCGGAAAGAAGAAAACAACATAGTAAAACAACCATCACATAAACATGGCATGATGCGCAAACAAGTATGATGCATGTCCGGTTTAATGAGGCATGGCATGGAAATATGCACAAACAAAACTACAAGTTAAATGGAGCTCAATATGCAACGGGTTGCATATTGACAAAACACCACATCACTTATTTAGTTCTCTCCAGAATAGGTACTCAACAATATCAAATGTTATCAAACATGACAAGAGGTGAAGCATAAGTAAACTAACTATTTAGGCAAGTTTAAATGAGGCCGAAAACAACAAACAACAATTCCGGTAAAACCCCATATGCATATTTTAGATTTGGTACTGATCTGACCTAAAGCATATTTTAGAGTTGTTAAACATGCAAAGTAATGCTACCATGTTAATCTATGCATTTTTCTACCCCATTTACATATATAATTTATTTAAATCAGGGCTACGGTTATTTAGTTATGAAATAAATCATTTTAGCATGGCATTTAAGCAAATTAATGCAAACAACAATTTTAAACATTTAAATGTTGTTATCATGATGCGGATGACATGTGCAAGTTTTATGCAATTTTATTAAAAGTTGACATGAGCATGTTATGAAGCATTTGGTCACCATGGCGGAAGCGAAAGGGTGCCACGGGCGGCGAAACAAAAATGGTGCCACGGCAACATATCCGAAAATGATGCCACGGCAACATATCGGTTCCGGTAGCTCACGGAGATACCGGTGCAAAAGGAGGCGTGCGGATGCGTGTCATGCAAGGAGGGTGGGGTGATCCCGGATACCGGGTTCCCACGGGGCGGCGGCATGGCAAACGAGGAACGTGCACGAAACAAACGGGCACGGTACAAACATATCGCACATCTCAAACATGCAAGGGCATCTCATCGCGGTCGTCTCGGGTTATACCTTCGGAGCGTTCAAACGGGACGGTTCGCGTTTCGTAGAGGGAAGTAGTCGTTCACGGGCCGTAGTGGAGGTAGATGTTCACGGGTCGTCGTGGGAAGTAGTCGTACACGGCGTAGTGGAAGTCGTTGTTCACGTGGCGACGGTAGTTGTACACACGTTTGAAGACGATCGAGTCATCTGTAGAGGAACTTGGCGGTCCATGGGGTCGACAGTAGTGGAACTTGACGCATCACCGAGTGTAGTCGTACTCGGTGTCCTCGGGGCATCGGCTGTAGTCGAAGTACTTGGCGTGCATCAACTGTTGACCAACAGTGTACAGGAGGCAGCAAGGCATGGCCGACTTGGTGTGCAACCAAAGATGGACTCCTGGCGTCTGGGTTGACTTGGCCACGACAAAGGCAGCAAGGCCAACGGGGCAGCCAGCTCGTCTTGGAGGGGAGCCCTAACGGACAGAGCAGCTCGCGAGGACATCGGCGGCTCGCGAGGCACCCACAGCAGCAGGACGAGGCATGAAAAACCGACAGCACGGCAACCATGAAGGAGGCAGCACGTGGTCGTGGTGGCTCGGGCAGAAATCGCTCGGGATCGAGCTCCTCTCGATCCAGAGCATGGATGCGGCCGTGGGACGGAGGTGGAGGCCCGGCGAGGTCGGCGGCTTAGGCCTCCATGGGCGGCATGGACGAGTGGCCGGCGTCGGCCTTGGCTCGAAGCAGGGGAGGCGCGGCCATGGCAGGGCCAGATGAATCCGGACAGGCGGCGCTTGACGACGGAGGGTGACGCGAGGGGGGGGCGCCGAGCAGGGCAACCATGGGAGGCCGAGGCCGGGCGGAGGTGCGGAGGGCGTGGCCATGGGCGACGGCGCAGGAGGGTTGAGGGGCGGCGCTGCAGCAGAGGCGACGGGACGCCTGATGCAGGAGGAGGAAGGGCGAAGGCAAGGCACTGGGAGGAAGAGAGGCTGCGAGGGAGATGAGGGAGGAGGGTTCGGGCGCGGTGGAGGCGACGAGGGGATCGGGAGGAGCGGGGCTCTCCCTGGCGATGTGCGTGTGTGGTGGCGGCGCTGGCAGGGAACGAGGGGAGAGATGGGGTGCGGAGGAGGGAGTCGGGCTAGGTTAGGAGGGTTAGGTGGGCTGGGCCTTGGGCCGGCGCGGGAGGCTGGGAGGGCCAGGAGGCATGGCTGGGCTCTCTCTCCCTCATATCCTTTAGCAAAAAAGAATTATAGAGAGACAAAAAAAAGAGAGGGTTAGGGAAAGAATTTGGGAACGAGGACAATTTTTCTGGATTCATAAAAATAAGCATGACGATAGAAAAATAGAAGTGGCAAGATTGCAATATGTAAATTCAAACTCATTTGAATTAAATTCAAATGATTTGAATAGGAAGTGAGGTTTGGGAAGGTCCAAAAATGTTGAGGATTTCGGTGGAGCTCCGGAAAATGATGAAATAATTTATGGGCAAGGTTGGAGACCAAGAATTGAGATAACAACGGCATGGGATTTATTTGCAAGTGTGTTATGATCAATTCCAAATAAATGGAATAATTTTATATAGCTCCATAATATTGGAAGGATATGTTATAAAGAGAAGTCACCCTTCCCTCGATTTAAATGGACCGAAGATCCATGCAATTTATTTAGAAGAGTTTTAAAAAGGGTTGCATGATGACATGACGCAATGCAAATGATGCAAAGAGATGAGATGCATGACATGAACAAAATGCAAAACAAAGGACAAAAACCAAACCACGAAAGAAATATCATATCGCATCTCCGGAAAAGGCAAGAGTTGGAGTTACGAATATGGAAAGTTGCATCCGGGGCGTTACAGGTAGACCGCCTGTCAAGTTTCGTGTCATTTGGAGTCCGTTTGATGCCCCAACGATTAACTGTGTAAACCCAAAACCCCTCTCTCTCTTTGCGTCCCAACACCCCTTCTCACAGCCCATGAGCCCATCCAAACCCCCTCCATGCTCTCGGTCGTTCGATCGCGATCATGTGGGCGAAAACCGCACCTCATTTGGACTCTCCTAGCTTCCTCTATCTATTTAAAGGCCATCCCCTTCCATTTTTCGCGCAGATCAAACCCTAGTCCTCTTCCTCCTAGCGCCGCCGGACGCGTCTGCCGACGGCCGGACATGTCCACTTCCGCCGCCACGTCGCTCGGCCAATCCCGGGGCGACACTTCGCCTCCGCGCCGCCCCCGCAGCAAATCCGCCGCCGCCGTTCCCCTCCACTGCTGGGCCCACGGGCCCAGATCAGCCCCGGGCCAGATCCCGCCGCCGCCGAGCGCGCCTGCTCGCCTGAGCCCAAGATCGACCATCCTCTCGGCCCGCTGCGCCCTTCGCCTTCGCCCGCCGCCGCCTTCGCTGTCGCCGCCCTTCGCCACCTGGTCGTGGCGCCTCCCGCCCGCCGGGCGCCGCGCCCTCCTCCGCCATCCGCGCTCTCGTCCTCCTCCCCTCACAGCCTCGACGCGCCCGGCTCCCTTTGCCTGCCGCCCGAGCCTCGCCTGAATCCGCCGCCCGCGGGATCCCGCCCAGCGCCGCCCCGTGCTCCGATCCGGAGGGAAGCGACCAGATCCAGCCGCCGGCGCCTTCCTCCATCTGTCACAGAGTCCGCCTCGGCTTCCGCGCCTCGCCGGAGGTCCGGGGCACCGCCCTGCCGCCGGTCGTCGTCGGCCCCCGCGCCGGGATGGCCTCATCCAGATCCAGCCCCGACCCGCCAACCAAACGCTCTGGCAGGCCCGTCCCGTACCGCTCCATCCCGGAACCCCTCCGTCCACTTCTCCCCGGGGTGAGATTTCTGCTAAGTCCCTGAGTTTTCAACATTCTGGTGCTATCTTTGACATGCCATAACTTCATGTGTGCTGCTCCGTTTGATGCATATGATATATCAAAATGTTCATCATGAGGTGCTCTTCATTATGTTCCATTGTTCCATGCTTGTTTGAGTTCATCTTCATGCCTAAATCATCGTTGCAAGAGTGCTATATAATGTTGTCTGGTGTCTGTTATCAGAACATGCTCGTTTGTCATTTCTGTCACATTTGATGTGTGTATCATATGGTTATGAGCTCTACATGTGTTTTGATCTATGCCATACCATCTACACAGGGGTGTATGCCATGTATTTTTGTGATCTATGTGGTGACTAGCACAAGCATGCAAACTAGGTTTCGTGATATTGCTGATTTCAGGGACTTCGGATTTCAGTCTTTGTTCTGCTATTATTTTTATGCCATGTATTCATGTTGCTACAGTGAGATTCATGCCTCTTTGGAGTATGTTCAGTAAGGATGTTTTGGACCTATGGATGTTCTTTATCCATCCATGCTCCTTTTTGTATTTATAAAGCGCTCTAGCAGGTCTTAATCTTGCTCTACTTTTGCTATAAAATGTTCCTGGCAGATTGTTTACGTGTTAATCAATTTTGTCAAGGTTGTTATAGTTGATCCTTGCATTCTATGAACTTGTTCTTGCCATGCTTAGCTTCACGAACATGTCTTCTCGATGTAAGTATGCTTTCCTTGTCATGAAATGCTTTGTGATGAGTGTTTCAATCTCGCAAAGTTGCCTTCATGCTGCTGTTTATGCCATGCTCTGCTTTTCAGTCTGAATCTGTTTACGAAACTTGCTATGTTTACATGGGTGCCATCATATTTTATGTGCCCTTTTGGCTCATGATCAGCAAGAGACTTTTGTTATATGCAATTAGTAGATTCATGCCATGCCTTTGGTTGCCATGATAAAATCTTGTAGTATGTTGTTTGATAGCTCTAAACATTGTAACCTGCTGTTATTTCTGCCATGTCCTGTGAATTCTGCTAGTCTGTGAACTATTATTATTTGTAATCTTGCCATGTCCTTTTGAGCATGTTCTAGTGATTTATGGAGATAGCTCAGTTTTCATGTTTTGTAATACTTTACCTGTAAATCATGTCCATGCCTTTTTTTTCTTGTTGAGGTCCTGTAGCATGTTGTTTTGATGCTTGCGATATGCCTAGTTGCTGTTTTGGACAGCATGCCCTTTAAACTTGCATGGTGTGTATGTGTTGAACCGTTGCTCCGTTTTGAGTGTGCTCTATATGAAACTTGCTTAGTTTTGCATGTATTTTCATGTTACCTTGTTGCATCCATGTTTTGATGTGTTTGCTTGATGTTTGAATGCATTTTGCATCAATGCCATGCTTATCTTGTTTTGCTCATATCTTCTAGGCCGTAGCTCCAAATTAAATGAACTTTATATGTAACTTGACTAGAATTTCGTGTAGATAATTTTGGTGCATCTTAAATTGCTGTTTAACAACTTGAACATAAGGTTTATTCAGATCTGGACCAATTTCTAAATTTGCATATGAGGACTTACCGGATTTGTTATTATTGTTTCCGGCCTCATTTAAACTTGCTTGGTTGTGTTGTTCTTGTATGCATCATCTATTGCCATGAGTAGCTTGATGTAGCCTTGCCATGTATCATACTTGGTTGAGCATCATGCCTTGTTCATGTGTGGTGTGTTTACCATGTTGTGTGCTTCTTCTCGATAGTTCCCGTTTCGTTGCGATCGTGAGGATTCGTTCGTCTATGCTTGGTTCGTCTACATGGCTTCATCTTCCTCATGGACTCGTTCTTCTTCCTTGCGGGATTTCAGGCAAGATGACCGTCACCTTGGATCTCATTACTATCATTGTTATGCTAGTTGCTTCGTTCTATCGCTTTGTCGCGTTACCTACCACTTGCTTTTCAAGCCCCCCAAATTGCCATGAACCTCTAATCCATTGTCACCCTTCCTAGAAAACCTTTGTTTGGCTATGTTACCGCTTTGCTCAGCCCCTCTTATAGCGTAGCTAGTTGCAGGTGAAGATGAAGATTTCTCCATGTTGGATTATGTTTATGTTGGGATATCACAATATCTCTTATATTATTAATGATGAATAAATAGGCAGTTTTTTGATTAAATTAATCCATGATTAAATCATGAGCATGACACGAACAGCATTGATAACACACTGATTCCGATCTAACAGAGCATGTACTACGCACATAGTAGAAACATCTACGCATATCGCTAGTATTGCTACAACAGAAAGAAACACGAGAGGGATAAGTGATGTATACCCTCCAATCGGCCACGCGGCGGCGGTGATGGTGGCAGCAGCTGCGGCATCCTCGGCGGCCTTCTTGTCGGCCCCGGCCTTCTCAGTGGCCGCATGGTCGGCGTCGGTCGACATGGTGATGACGAAGGTGATGCGGACGTAGATAAACAGAAGCGAGCAGTCGCGTAGTCGCTACCCAAAAACCTAAACGCCCCTCTCCCATACAGGATCCGGAGAGGCGGGGTTTCATAGGCCTGCTCTCCCGTCAACCGTGTATGCGGAGAACGGGATGGAGTCGCCGGCGGCAGCAGCAGCAGAGGAACAACGTAAGCGTGGAGGCAGAGATGGAGATGTGTTCTGTTTCGCGGCGGCTAGGGTTAGCAGCGCCCCACATATATATGTGTGGCCGCGCATGGAGAGACGTGGGCTGAACCCACGTCCAAGTCGGTAGCCCATGATCCGACGTCTCAGATCGTGGCCCTACCTGTCAAAGACTCTCCATTTCTGACCGGCAAAAAGAAGCGCATAGGAGTGAGCTCGGCTCGGCTCAATCCCGCAACCCGCGGCGCGTCGTGACGAGGTGTGGCGTGGCGAGGCGAGTGGAGGAGGAGGAGTGCGCGAGGGCTTCTTTTCTTCTCAAGCTCCAATAGCATGAGGGAGAGAATCCCTTATAAACCACTCCAACTCTTCTTGCACTAGCATGGTGCGACTAAACTTCCCACCACCTTGTCATGCCACCTACATGGGCCCTTAGAGATTAAATCTAAAATTGTCATATGGGCTCTAGGCCCATCTCATATTTCAACAATCCTCCACCAGATCTCAGGGGCCCACTTTGTCCTTTGTTCCAAACGCTGTTTTAATATACCAACATTTCAGTGGAGACCGATTAAGGTTGAGCTCCACCTAGACCATGTAGTTACACTCCTTCACAACTGAACAATGGACTATGCCTTGAATTGTCAGTTTGGCGTCAAGAAGTTTCACCACAAGTCTCACTGATACGAGGCTGCCGAACGCCGACCCCTCGGGTGGAGCATATTAGTCACACTCCTGGCCTGTTCATGAGCTTGCTAGAGATCACCCCAATCTCATAGACTGTGACCAGCAGTCGGGCTCATATAGGTGTGTTCCTCCAAAGATCGCTCTGTAGGATATCATCTTGCTTATACACATAAGCCTTGGAAAACATTAAGACAATAGCCGTCCTTCCATACAGTTTTCGAGAGTATTGCATCTCCAACGGAGTGGGTTAGTAAAGTTACTCTCCTCAGTTCACCACTGGCTTGTTTTCCTAGGTCCTACTTCACGGGATCTCCGATCACAAAGTTTGGGTTACTACCATGGAAACTCATGTGGGTCTCATACCCATCTCCCTCGATGCACTATCTATCACAACACGTGATATCCCTTTTGTAATGGGATCTGCCAGATTCTTAGCCGTATGGACATACTCCAACGCTATCACTCGGAGTTTCTTAATTTTCTGACAGCTTTTAATCTCATTCTTATGTGTTTGTTGGACTTCATGTTGTCCTTTGAACTCTTCACCTTGGTGATGACAGTCTGATTGTCACAGTTCATAAGGATAGCCGAGACTGGTTTATCAACCAATGACAAGTCCATCAAAAGATCATGAAGCTATCCTGCTTCAACACCAGATGTGTCTCATGCTGTTAATTCTGCTTCCATTGTCGATCTCGTTAGGATCGTTTGCTTGCAAGACTTCCAGGAAACAGCGCCACCTCCAAGAGTAAACATATACCCAGTTGTGGCCTTCATCTCATCAGCATCAGATATCCAATTCGCATCACTATACCCTTCAAGTACCGATGGGTATCCGGTATAGTGAAGTCTGTAGTTTATAGTACCTTTCAGATAGCGCATAACTCTCTCAATAGCATGCCAATGTACATCACCCGGATTGGAAACAAACCGGCTCAGTTTGCTCACAGGAAACGTGATGTCAGGCCTCGTTGCGCTTTCTAGGTACATGAGTGAACCAATGATTTGAGAGTATCTCAGTTGATCCTTAGTTGTGCCTTCGAACTTTCGAACCAACACACTAGGATCATATGGTGTTTGAGATGGTTTGCAGTCCGAATATCCAAAATGGCTCAACACCTTCTCAACATAATGGGATTGCAGAAGTGTGATCCCACCCTCATTATCTCTCAGTAGATGTTCAAGATAACATCAGCCACACCAAGGTCCTTCATCTCAAAGTTCTAAGACAGAAATGACTTAACCTCCTCAATGACTTCGAGGTTGGTTCCGAATATCAGTATGTCATCAACATACAGGCACAGTATGACTCCTTCGCCCCCACCATGGCGATAGTATACACATTTGTCAGCTTCATTAACAACAAAGCCAACAGATGTCAGAGTTGTATTAAACTTATCATGCCATTGCTTAGGTGCTTGCTTTAGGCCATATAAAGATTTCAGCAACCTACACACCTTTCTTTCCTGACCATCTATCACAAAGCCATCTGGCTGTTGCATGTAGATTTCCTCGCTTAGCTCTCCATTCGAAAAGCCGCCTTAACATCCATCGGTGGACAATAAGACCGTCTTGAGACCGCCAACGAGAGTAATACTCGAATGGTGGTCATCTAGCCACAGGTGAATAAGTATCGAAGAAATCTTCCTCTTCTTTCTGGTCATAGCCCTTGGCCACAAGCCTAGCCTTGTACTTTTCAATCGTACCATCGAGCCTAAGTTTCTTTTTGAACACCCACTTACATCACAATGGTTTGCAACAATAGGGACGCTCAGTGATCTCCCATGTCCCGTTAGCCATGATGGAATCCATCTCGCTACAGACCGCATCCTTCCAGTAGTCAGCTTCTGGAGAGGCATACGCTTATGAAATATAAGTAGGAGTATCATCCACGAGGTACATGAAGAAATCATCACCAAAGGTCTTTGTAGTCCTTTGTCTCTTGCCCCTACCAAGGGTTTCCTCGTCATCCTCCTCAGGATTTTCATCATGTGTTCGTTCATAATATTCCATAGGAATGGCAGGCTCAGGAGTCTCCTCAGATTCCTGTCTAGAAGTGCTTTGTACATATCTCATGGGGAAAATGTCCTCAAAGAATGTAGCATCCTTAGACTCCATAATTGTACCGACCTTCATGTCAGGTACCTCAGATTTCACTAATAGAAATCTATAGCCAACACTATTCATAGCGTAGCCTAAATTAATGCAGTCCACAGTCTTTGGTCCAAGCTTACGCTTTTTGGGGATCGACACATTAACTTTCGCCAAGCAGCCCCAAGTATGTAAGTATGAGAGTGTTGTCCTTCTCTTGGTCCACTTCTCATAAGGAGTGATCTCGTTATCCTTTGTCAGAACTTTATTCAGGACATGACATGATGTCATTATAGCCTCCCCCCACCATGCCTTGGATAAACCCGACATATCTAACATGGCGTTAAAAAAATCAGCTAGAGTACGGTTTTTCTGCTCGGCAACCCCGTTTGACTGGGGTGAGTAGGGAGGTGTCCTCTCATGAATAATACCGTGTTCCGCACAGAAGGCATCAAACTCCTTCGAGAAGTACTCTCCACCACGATCTGACCGGACTCGTTTAATTTTCTTTTCGAGTTGATTCTCAACTTCTGCCTTATAGATTTTAAAGTAGCGTAGAGCCTCATCTTTGGTATTTAACAGATACACATAGCAATATCTAGTGGAATCATCTATCAAAGTCATGAAAAATTTCTTTCCACCTTTAGTCAACACACCATTCATCTCACAAAGATCAGAATGTATGAGTTCAAGTGGCGCCAAGTGTCTCTCCTCTGCTGCCTTGTGAGGCTTGCGAGGTTGCTTAGATTGCACACACGAATGGCACTTAGAACCTTTGGCTAAACTGAAACTCGGGATTAAATTCGACTTTGCTAACCGCGTCATAACTCCGAAACTAATGTGACAAAGACGTGAATGCCAAACTTCAGATTCATTAACACTCGAATGAATATTGTTCACGACTTTATTACAGAAATCCTGAGGGAAAGGCGGAACATCCCTCCGCTCTCATAAAATTTTCCAACAAATAGTCCATACTTAGTAACAACTAATTTATTAGACTAGAATACCAACTTAAACCCTTCTCTACATAGAAGGGAGCCACTAACGAGGTTCTTCTTGATGGCGGGACATGCTGCAGACGTTCTTCACTGCTGACGATCCTTCCCAAGTAAACTTCAGATCGACCGTGCCAACACCATGAATAGAAGCACTCGCCATTCCCCATCAATACGGACCCATGGCACGTGACCTCGTAAGAAGAGAACAATGAAATGTCAAGACACACGTGAACACCAAGACTGTATCCACCCACCAATCGGTAGGCTGAAACTTTGGAAAAACAGTAAATAAATTACCGTACCAAGATGCACCATTCTCATTGTTGTCCACAATCCTTGGAGTCCTGTCCTGACTTCTTAAACTTGTTTGGGCACTTGTTGGCCCAATGTTCAGCCGAACCACAAGTAAAGCAGCCCTCATCCTTCTTGTTCTTCTTGAAGGTCTTCTTACCCTTCTTCTTGAAGTCGGTATTCTGTTGGACACCATTCTTTCCCTTGAGCTTGTGGGAATTGGAGTTCTTCTGATGTACCATATTGGCCACAGAAGTTCCTTCGACCCCTTTTCCGTGCGAGTCCTTTGCCCTTGAATTCTGCTCAACACTCAGATGGCCAATGACATCCTCCACAGAGAATTCACGCCTTTGATGTTTCAGAGTGGTGGCAAAGTTCCTCCAGGAATTGGGGAGCTTAGCGATTATGCAGCCCGCGACAAACTTGCCCGGTAACTCGCACTTAAGAAGCTCAAGCTCCTTAACAATGCATATTATCTCATGATCCTGCTCCAATATAGGACGGTTTTCAACCATCTTGTAATCATGGAACTGCTCTATAATATACATCTCGCTCCCCGCATCGGCAGCCCCGAACTTAGATTCGAGCACCTCCCACAAGTCCTTGGCAGACCGCATATGCAAATATGTGTCAACCACCTTATCTCCAATCACGCTCAGAACCGCCCCGAGGAACACGACAGTGGCCTCCTTGAACGCCTTCTCCTGTTCAGGAGCGATCGTTCCTGTGGGAGTCACACCGGCGACCCAGAACATGTTCATGGCCATGAGCCATAAGGTGGTTTTAGTCTGCCAACGCTTACGGGGACGGTTTCAGTGCAGCAGCAAAACCAGAATTCGAAAAACTCCTACGCACATTAGGTTTTTTGGATTGATGAATAAATAGGCAGTTTTTTGATTAAATTAATCCATGAATAAATCATGAGCATGACACGAACAGCATTGATAACACACTGATTCCGATCTAACAGAGCTTGTACTACGCACATAGTAGAAACATCTACGCATATCGCTAGTACTGCTACAAGAGAAAGAAACATGAGAGGGATAAGCGATGTATACCCTCCAATCGGCCATGCGGCGGCGGTGACGGTGGCAGCAGCTGCGGCATCCTCGGCGGCCTTCTTGTCGGCCTCGGCCTTCTCAGCGGCGGCATGGTCGGTGTCGGTCGACATGGTGATTACGAAGGTCATGCGAACGTAGATAAACAGAAGCAAGCAGTCGCGTAGTCGCTACCCAAAAACCTAAACGCCCCTCTCCCATACAGGATCCGGAGAGGCGGGGTTTCGGAGGCCTGCTCTCCCGTCAACCGTGTACGCGGTGAACGGGATGGAGTTGACGGCGGCAGCAGCAGCAGAGGAACGACGTAAGCGTGGAGGCGGAGATGGAGGTGCGTTCTGTTTCGTGGCGGCTAGGGTTGGCAGCGCCCCACATATATATGTGTGGCCGCGCGTGGAGAGACGTGGGCTGAACCCACGTCCAAGTCGGTAGCCCATGATCCGACGTCTCAGATCATGGCCCTACCTGTCAAAGACTCTTCGTTCCTGACCGGCAAAAAGAAGCGCATAGGAGTGAGCTCGGCTCGGCTCAATCCCGCAACCCGCGGCGTGTCGTGACGAGGTGTGGCGAGGCGAGCGGAGGAGGAGGAGTGCGCGAGGGCTTCTTTTCTTCTCAAGCTCCAATAGCATGAGGGAGAGAATCCCATATAAACCACTCCAACTCTTCTTCCACTAGCATGGTGGGACTAAACTTCCCACCACCTTGTCATGCCACCTACATGGGCCCTTAGAGATTAAATCTGAAATTGTCATATGGGATCTAGGCCCATCTCATATTTCAACAATTAATGCATCTATATACTTGGTAAAGGGTGGAAGGCACGGCCTTATGCCTGGTGTTTTGTTCCACTCTTGTCGCCCTAGTTTCCGTCATATCGGTATTATGTTCCTGGATTTTGCGTCCCTAACGCGGTTGGGTGATTTATGGGACCCCCTTGACAGTTTGCTTTGAATAAAACTCTTCCAGGAAGGCCCAACATTGGTTTTACATTTGCCCCATCCTATTGCCTTTTCCCTTGGGAGTCACGCATCCCGAGGGTCATCTTTATTTTAGCCCCCGGGGCCAATGCTTGTCCAAGTGTTGGTCCAAACTAGAGCCACTTGCGGTGCCGCCCCTAGGCAAATTGGGGTAACTTCGGTTGCCGTACGTAGTGTTCTTCTAGTATTGCCCTGAGAACGAGATATGTGCAGCTCCTATCGGGATGTCGGTGCATCGGGCGGTCTTGCTGGACTCGTTTTACCATTCTCAAAATGTCTTGTAACCGGGATTCCGAGACTGATCGGGTCTTCCCGGGAGAAGGAATATCCTTCGTTGATCGTGAGAGCTTATAATGGGCTAAGTTGGGACACCCCTGCAGGGTTTGAACTTTCAAAAGCCGTGCCCGCGGTTATGTGGCAGATGGGAATTTGTTAATATCCGGTTGTAGTAAACTTGAAGTAAACTCTTCTAAAATACACCAACCATGTGCGTAACCATGATTGTCTCTTTTCGGGGTTGTTCGAGAGGATAACACGGTTTCTGGGTTACGTTTGACGTATGTAGGAGTTCAGGATCACTCCTTGATCATTACTAGTTGACGACCGCTGGCTTTTCTTCTCTTACCGCTCTTGTTTGCGTAAGTTAGACACCATATCTTGCTTAGTCGCTGCTGCAACCTCACCACTTTACCCCTTCCTTACCCATTAAGCTTTGCTAGTCTTGATACCCATGGTAATGGGATTGCTGAGTCCTCGTGGCTCACAGATTACTATACCAACAGTTGCAGGTACAGGTTTTGCGATGATCATGACGTGAGAGCGATGTTTACTTGTTTTGGAGTTCTTCTTTTACTTCTTCGATCAGGGGATAGGTTCCAAGTCGGCAGCCTGGGCTAGCAGGTTGGATATTGTTTGAGTTTCTGTTTATGTTTCATCCATAATCGGATGTTGATCTTATATATGGTGTATTGTTGTATTCATGTGACATTGTATGTCTTGGTTGTGTCACCACTATTATGTAATGTTGATGTAATGATATCCACCTTGCAAAAGCATCTTCAAGATGCGCTTCTATCCTTGGTGGGGCCTTCGAGTTCCTTTAGGATAGAGTCGCATCTTGGGTGTGACAATGGACTTGGAAACGTAGGCTTTAGCTAGAGCCAGACTTGCAACGCCAGAGTCAGACTCCTCCTCAGACTCCACCTCTGCCTCCTCAGAAGCAGACTCCTCCACTGAATCCATCTCCTTGACAACAAAAGCACGAGCCTTGCCAGATGAGCTCTTCTTGTATGATGAAGACTTGGACGAAGACTTGGAAGAAGACTTTGAGAATTTCTTCTTCTTCTTGTCATAAGAATCATATTCCTTGCTTTTCTTCTTCTTCTTGGTCTCATTGTCCCAGTGTGGACACTCAGAGATGTAGTGACGCGGTTTCTTGCACTTGTGGCATGTTCTCTTTTTGTGATAATGCTACCTCTTGAGCACTGCATTGGTTTTTCCTTGAAGAGGAAAGGGTGATGCAGCAAAGTAGCGTAAGTATTTCCCTCAGTTTTTGAGAACCAAGGTATCAATCCAAGAGGAGGCTACTGCGAGTCCCTCGCACCTACACAAACAAATAGATCCTCGCAACCAACGCGATAAGGGGTTGTCAATCCCTACACGGTCACTTATTTAGAGTGAGATCGATAGATATGATAGGATAATATTTTTGGTATTTTTATGATAAAGATGCAAAGTAAAATAAAAGCAACGGAAATAACTAAGTGTTGGAAGATTAATATGATGGAAAATAGACCCGGGGCCATAGGTTTCACTAGTGGCTTCTCTCAAGAGCATAAGTATTTTACGGTGGGTGAACAAATTACTGTTGAGCAATTGACAGAATTGAGCATAGTTATGAGAATATCTAGGTATGATCATGTATGTAAGCATCACGTCCGAGACAAGTAGACCGACTCCTGCCTGCATCTACTACTATTACTCCACAGATCGACCGCTATCCAGCATGCATCTAGAGTACTAAGTTCATAAGAATAGAGTAACGCTTTAAGTAAGATGACATGATGTAGAGGGATAAATTCATGCAATATGATAAAAAACCATCGCGTTATCCTTGATGGAAACAATACAATACGTGCCTTGCTACCCCTACTGTCACTGGGAAAGGACACCGCAAGATTGAACCCAAAGCTAAGCACTTCTCCCATTGCAAGAAAGATCAATCTAGTAGGCCAAACCAAACTGATAATTCGAAGAGACTTGCAAAGATAACCAATCATACATAAAAGAATTCAGAAGATTCAAATATTGTTCATAGATAAACTTGATCATAAAGCCACAATTCATCGGTCTCAACAAACACACAACAAAAGAGGATTACATCGAATAGATCTCCACAAGAGAGGGGGAGAACATTGTATTGAGATCCAAAAAGAGAGAGGAAGCCATCTAGTTAATAACTATGGACCCGAAGGTCTGAGGTAAACTACTCACACTTCATCGGAGAGGCTATAGTGTTGATGTAGAAGCCCTCCGTGATCGATGCCCCCTCCGGCGGAGCTCCGGAACAGGCCCCAAGATGGGATCTCGTGGGTATAGAAGGTTGCGGTGGTGGAATTAGGTTTTTGGCTCCGTGTCGATCGCTTGGGGGCGTGAGGTATATATAGGAGGAAGAGTACGTCGGTGGAGCAACATGGGGCCCATGAGGGTGGAGGCGCGCCTGGGGGGTAGGCGCGCCCTACCTCGTGGCTTCCCGGTAGCTTTCTTGACGAGGGTCCAAGTCCTCTAGATCATGTTCGCTCGAAAATCACGCTACCAAAGGTTTCATTCCGTTTGGACTCCGTTTGATATTCTTTTTCTGCGAAACTCAAATAGGCAAAAACAGCAATTTCAGGCTGGGCCTCCGGTTAATAGGTTAGTCCCAAAAATAATATAAAAGTGAATAATAAAGCCCAATAATGTCCAAAACAGAAGATAATATAGCATGCAACAATCAAAAATTATAGATACGTTGGAGACGTATCAAGTATCCTCAAGCTTAATTCCTGCTCGTCCTCGAGTAGGTAAATGATAAAAACAAATTTTTTGATGTGGAATGCTACTTGGCATAATTTCAATGAAATTCTTCTTAATTGTGGTATGAATATTCAGATCCAAAAGATTCAATATAAAAGTTCAATATTGACATAAAAATAATAATACTTCAAGCATACTAACTAAGCAATTATGTCCTCTCAAAATAACATGGCCAAAGAAAGTTCATCCCTACAAAATCATATAGTTTAGTCATGCTCCATTTTCGTCACACAAGAATGCTCTCATCATGCACAACCCCGATGACAAGCCAAGCAATTGTTTCATACTTTAGTAATCTCAAACTTTTTCAACCTTCACGCAATACATGAGCGTGAGCCATGGATATACCAATATGGGTGGAATAGAATATGATGATCGGGGTTATGTGGAGAAGACAAAAAAGGAGAAAGTCTCACATCAACGAGGCTAATTAATGAGCTATGGAGATGCCCATCGATTGATGTTAATGCAAGGAGTAGGTATTGCCATGCAACAGATGCACTAGAGCTATAAATATATGAAAGCTCAACAAAAGAAACTAAGTGGGTGTGCATCCAACTTGCTTGCTCACGAAGACCTAGGGCACTTGAGGAGGCCCATTGTGGGAATATACGAGCCAAGTTCTACAATGAAAATTCCCACTACTATATGAAAGTGACAAAACAAGAGACTCTCTATCATGAAGATTATGGTGCTACTTTGAAGCACAAGTGTGGTAAAAGGATAGTAACATTGTCCCTTCTCTCTTTTTCTCTCATTTTTTGGGCCTTCTCTTTTTTTATGGCCTTTCTATTTTTTTTATTCCTCACTTGGGACAATGCTCTAGAAAAATGATGATTATCGCACTTCTATTTATTTACAACTCAATGATTACAACTCGATACTAGAACAAAGTATGACTCTATATGAATGCCTCCGGCGGTGTACCGGGATATGCAATGAACCAAGAGTGACATGTATGAAAGAATTATGAACGGTGGCTTTGCCACAGATACTATGTCAACTACATGATCATGCAAAGCAATATGACAATGGTGAACGTGTCATGATAAACGGAATGGTGGAAAGTTGCATGGCAATATATCTCGGAATGGCTATGGAAAAGCCATAATAGGTAGGTAGGGTGGCTGTTTTGAGGAAGATATAAGGAGGTTTATGTGAAAGAGCATATCATATCACGGGTTTGATGCACCGCTAAGTTTGCACCAACTCTCAATGTGAGAAAGGGCAATGCACGGTGCATCAAGAGGCTAGCAATGATGGAAAGGTGAGAGTGCGATAATCCATGGACTCAACATTAGTCATAAAGAACTCACATACTTATTGCAAAAATCTACAAGTCATCAAAAACCAAGCACTACGCGCATGCTCCTAGGGGGATAGATTGGTAGGAAAAGACCATCGCTCGTCCCCGACCGTCACTCATAAGGAGGACAATCAAAGAACACCTCATGTTTCAAATTTGTTACACACTGTTTACCATACGTGCATGCTACGGGATTTGCAAACTTCAACACAAGTATTTCTCAAATTCACAACTACTCAACTAGCACAACTTTGATATCACTACCTCCATGTCTCAAAACAATCATCAAGCATCAAACTTCTCTTAGTATTCAACACACTCATAAGAAAGTTTTTACTAATCTTGAATACCTCGCATATTAGGATTGTTTAAGAAAATTACCATGCTATTTAAGACTCTCAAAATAATCTAAGTGAAGCAGGAGAGATCAATAGTTTCTATAAAACAAATCCACCACCGTGCTCTAAAAGATATAAGTGAAGTACTAGAGCAAAAACTATATAACTCAAAAGATATAAGTGAAGCACATAGAGTATTCTAATAATTTACGAATCATGTTTGTCTCTCTCAAAAGATGTGTACAGCAAGGATTATTGTGGTAAACTAAAAGCAAAGACTCAAATCATACAAGACGCTCCAAGCAAAACACATATCATGTGGTGAATAAAAATATAGCTCCAAGTAAAGTTACCGATGGAAGTAGACGAAAGAGGGGATGCCTTCCGGGGCATCCCCAAGCTTTGGCTTTTAGGTGTCCTTCAATTATCTTGGGGGTGCCATGGGCATCCCCAAGCTTAGGCTCTTTCCACTCCTTTTTCCATAATCCATCAAATCTTTTACCGAAAACTTGAAAACTTCACAACACAAAACTTAACAGAAAATCTCGTGAGCTCCGTTAGCGAAAGAAAACAAAAGACCACTTAAAGGTACTGTAATGAACTCATTATTTATTTATATTGGTGTTAAACCTACTGTATTACAAATTATCTATGGTTTATAAACTATTTTACTAGCCATATATTCATCAAAATAAGCAAACAACACACGAAAAACAGAATCTGTTAAAAACAGAACAGTCTGTAGTAATCTGTAACTAACGCAAACTTCTGGAACTCCAAAACAACAGCCAAAATAGTAACACCTATACAATTTGTTTAATGATAAGCAGCAATTGGAATCAATATTTTATCACGTTCTGGTGATTTTTAACAATTATTTTCGTGAACAGAAAGTTTCTGGACATTACAGCAAGATCAAATAACTATCATCTAAGAAGATCCTATAGGTTTAACTTGGCACAAACACTAATTAAAACCATAAAACACATCTAACCAGAGGCTAGATCAAATATTTATTCCTAAACAGAAGCAAAAATCAAAAAAGTAAAAATAAAATTGGGTTGCCTCCCAACAAGCGCTATTGTTTAACGCCCGTAGCTAGGCATAAAAGCAAGGATAGATCTAGGTATTGCCATCTTTGGTAGGCAATCCATACGTGGCTCTCATGATAGATTCATATGGTAACTTTATTTTCTTCCTAGGGAAGTGTTCCATGCCTTTATTTAATGGAAATTGGAATCTAATATTCCCTTCCTTCATATCAATAATTGCACCAATCGTTCTAAGGAAAGGTCTACCAAGAATAATAGGACATGAAGGATTGCAATCTATGTCAAGAATGATAAAATCTACGGCACATAATTCCTATTTGCAACAATAAGAACATCATTAATTCTTCGCATAGGTTTCTTAATAGTGGAATCCGCAAGGTGCAAGTTTAAAGAGCAATCATCAAAATCACGGAAACCTAGAAAATCACACAAAGTTTTTGGAATCGTCGAAACACTAGCACCCAAATCACACAAAGCATAGAATTCATGATCTTTAATCTTAATTTTAATAGTAGGTTCCCACTCATCATAAAGTTTTCTAGGATAGAAACATCCAACTCAAGCTTTTCTTCATAAGATTGCATCAAAGCATCAACGATATGTTTGGTAAAAGCTTTATTTTGACTATAAGCATGAGGAGAATTTAGCACGGATTGCAACAAGGAAATACAATCTATCAAAGAGCAATTATCATAATTAAATTCCTTGAAATCCAAAATAGTGGGTTCATTAACATCTAATGTTTTGATTTCTTCAATCCCACTTTTATCAATTTTAGCATCAAGATCTAAAAACTCCGAATTTTTGGAACGCCTTCTAGGTAAAGGTGGATCATATTCAGTCCCATCATTATCAAGATTCATATTGCAAAACAAAGATTTAACGGGGGACACATCAATTACTTTTAGATCTTCATCTTTATTTTCACAGAAATTTGAAGAACACGCTTCCATAAAACTATCTTTCTTAGCACGCATCATAGCGGTTCTTTCTTTGCACTCATCAATGGAAATTCTCATGGCTTTGAGAGACTCATTGATATCATGCTTAGGTGGAATAGATCTAAGTTTCAAAGAATCAACATCAAGAGAAATTCTATCAACGTTCCTAGCCAATTCATCAACTTTAAGGAATTTCTCTTCAACAAAGCATTGAAATTCTTTTTTCCTTAACACTAGTCTCAAATTCAGAGGCATCTTATTAAAATTTCCATAAGAATTGTTGTAGGAATTACCATAATTATTAGAGGAATTGCTAGGATAAGGCCTAGGATTAAAGTTTCCTCTATACGCGTTGTTACCAAAATTATTCCTACCAACAAAATTCACATCCATAGATTCATTATTATTCTCAATCAAAGTAGACAAAGGCATATCATTAGGATCAGAAGAAACACTCTTACTAGCAAATAATTTCATAAGTTCATCCATCTTTCCACTCAAAACATTAATTTCTTCTGTCTCATGCACTTTTTTATTAGTAGATCTTTCAGTGTGCCATTGAGAATAATTAACCATAATATTATCTAGGAGTTTAGTAGCTTCTTCTAAAGTGATTTCCATAAAAGTGCTCTCGCTACTTAATCTAAAAGATTTCTAGAAGCAAAATTCAATCCGCATAATTTTTTGTATAATCATCCACAAATTCAAACCATGTGTAGGGCAATTACGTATCATTAATTTCATCCTCTCCCAAGCTTGTGCAACATGTTCATGATCAAGTTGCTTAAAATTCATAATAACGTTTCTAAGAGAGATAATCTTGGCGGGAACAAAATACTTAGAGATAAAAGCATCTTTGCACTTATTCCAAGAATCAATACTATTTTTAGGCAAAGACGAAAACCATGCTTTAGCACGATCTCTAAGTGAAAAGGGAAATAGCTGCAATTTAACAATATCATTGTCAACATCTTTCTTCTTTTCAATATCACACAAATCAACGAAGCTATTTAGATGAGTAGCGGCATCTTCACTAGGAAGGCCAGCGAATTGATCTTTCATGACAAGATTCAACAAAGCAGCATTGATTTTACAAGATTCAGTATCGGTAAGAGGGGCAATCGGAGTGCTAAGGAAATCATTATTGTTGGTATTGGTAAAGTCACATAATTTGGTATTATCTTGAGCCATCGTGACAAGAAACCAATCCAACACACGAGCAAACGAGAAGCAAACGAAAAGAGGCGAACGAAAAAGAGAGGGCGAATAAAACGGCAAGGGTGAAATGGGGGAGAGGAAAACGAGAGGGAAATGGAAAATAATGTAATGCGGGAGATAAGGGTTTGTGATGGGTACTTGGTATGTTGACTTTTGCGTAGACCTCCCAGGCAACGGCGCTAAAATCCTTCTTGCTACCTCTTGAGCACTGCGTTGGTTTTCCCTTGAAGAGGAAAGGGTGATGCAGCAAAGTAGCGTAAGTATTTCCCTCAGTTTTTGAGAACCAAGGTATCAATCCAGTAGGAGGCTACGCGCGAGTCCTTCGCACCTACACAAACAAATAAATCCTCGCAACCAATGCGATAATGGGTTATCAATCCCTACACGGTCACTTACGAGAGTGAGATCTGATAGATATGATAGGATAATATTTTTGGTATTTTTATGATAAAGATGCAAAGTAAAATAAAAGCAACGGAAATAACTAAGTGTTGGAAGATTAATATGATGGAGAATAGACCCGGGGGCCATAGGTTTCACTAATGGCTTCTCTCAAGAGCATAAGTATTTTACGGTGGGTGAACAAATTACTGTTGAGCAATTGACAGAATTGATGATAGTTATGAGAATATCTAGGTATGATCATGTATATAGGCATCACGTCCGAGACAAGTAGACCGACTCCTGCCTGCATCTACTACTATTACTCCACACATCGACCGCTATCCAACATGCATTTAGAGTATTAAGTTCATAAGAACAGAGTAACGCTTTAAGCAAGATGACATGATGTAGAGGGAGAAATTCATGCAATATGATAAAAAAACCATCTTGTTATCCTCGATGGCAACAATACAATATGTGCCTTGCTGCCCCTACTGTCACTGGGAAAGGACACCGCAAGATTGAAACCAAAGCTAAGCACTTCTCCCATTGCAAGAAAGATCAATCTAGTAGGACAAACCAAACTGTTAATTCGAAGAGACTTGCAAAGATAACCAATCATACATAAAAGAATTTAGAAGATTCATCGTTCCATCGTTGGAGTAGCTCCGGTGAGCCGTAAGACGTCGAGGCTGAAGCAGCACAAGACAGACATCGTTAATCTCAAGTGGGATTCTAATAGCATCTCCTATGGATGATGTAAAATACATTACCAAAAAGTGATAGATGTAAAATTTACATCACCAAAAACCACCTGACTACAACAGATAAGGTAAAAACTGTTGACTCTGAACTTAACAGTCGAAACTGAAATTACTGTGGAATTTGAATGTTACTGTCGAAACCGAATGCAATGGTAGTAGAGAGGCACTTCACATGTAGTTTAGGGAGGGCCTGCAGTTCATCTTCAACCTGCACCCCCCTGAGCCGCTAGCCACCACCGGCCGAACCGCCGACCCCCACGCCGCCATCAAACAACTCCCCACCGCCGGTCCGCCGCCGCCTCGCCAGCTCGAAACAACTCCCCATCGCCGGTGTACCACCGCCCCGGCCAGCCCTCTAGCCCCCCCACCCCCGTGTCGAGCTTTTTCTCCGGTGATCCCCATGCCACCGACTCCACCACGCGCCCCCCCACTGCCGTGCACCACTACCCCACCCTAAACCCTAAGATAGATAGTGGGGTACCCTCTGCAAGCCCCTCCTCCCAAGGGTGGTTCTTCCTTAACTCCGTGAGCCCCCCACCCCTTAAAATCGGTGACCCAAAAGTCAATTCAGTCGAGTGAAGTGTAGCTAAATTGGAGCAAAGCAGCACCACGGGCGAGGGGGAGAGCAGCAGCAGTAGCGTGAGCGAGCGAGCAAGAGCCGGAGCAACAGCAGCAGCACAAGTGAGAGCCGGAGCAGCAGCAGCAGCGCGAGCAATCGAGCGAGAGCCGGAGCAGCAGCAGCTGCGCGAGGGAGTTTCGCGTGTCGGGATTTGGCAGCTGGAGGGAGTTTTCGCGCTCATTGTAATTTCGGGATAGCAAGGTGCGGGTTGTGAATGCGCCAGTTTTGGGAGCACGATATCTGAATTTTCTGGATATAACAAGGCGTGTGTTGAATTTTAGAGAAAAGCCTAACGTGTAATATTCTACTTGTACGTACCAAATCAATTTGCACTTCCTTCAACAAAAAAAATGAAAAAAAATAAAACTATTCACACCACACAAAGAGAGAGTCTTGTCCTGTTTTACTATACAAATGCTATTCAAAGCTCTGGATCCATGTTATGTCCAATTAAATTTTTTCGCTGGCTGTATAAGGCTACTCATAGTGGGGAGTATCATATACTAGTGTCATGCATATGATACTAGTGTATGATACTACCTCCATAGTGCATAGTATCATAAAGTAGTATCATAGATGATCATATTTATTGCCATGCATGACACAGAGTAGCATAGCATTTAACATGATACAGTATCTACCTATGTTACTCTAATCCTGTCTCTCTTCTTTAATTATGTGCCACATAAGCATGTTTTCTAGTCCCAAGTGCATGTTACCGGTTATGTTACTCCCACTATGGCCAGCCTAATGCATGTAACCTACTCATACCAACATTTTAGTGCATTCCAAATGTCTATACCACCGCTGCAATTCGAACTAAATTTGAATCCGTTTCTCTATTTCAGTAAGAATCTACAATCATGATTGTTTCCAACTTCAACCATCATTCGTGTATTACCTTAACAACACACCACATGATTACTATAGACATAGATATGAACTATGTGTACTATATGAACTCGAATTCAATTTTTTGAATACACTTGATGTTGATTCCAAATAATAGTACATTTGATGTACTAACTATATACTCATAATCTAAACCATGTTCCAAACATACACCGTGTTTATCACACAAAGTATAGTGCCCCGCCCCCTACATTATGACAAGTATTTAGCCCTGGGCTGCAAAAGCCACACATTAGCCCAAATTATAATCAATGTTCTATATATTATATGTAGTACTAGCAAGATGCCCATGCGTTCCACGGAACATCAACATGATCGAGGGGAGGCCTTATTTGCAAATGTGGAGAGGGGTGTGGGTATCTTTTTTCAAAATTGCCATAGTTTCCTTCCTATCCGTCAGATATAAATCGGACGGCCTATATTGCAGGATGGCAGGCACACCATCATCAACAACTCCGTTTTTATAAGAGTAGATATAAAATATATTATATGTAGTATAACATGTTCATAACCACACCATGTGTATCACCGTTATATATATTCACGCATGCATCGGTTTAAAACACTATGATAAATTCTTCAAATATCCGAATTCACTTCTTATAATGAATTATGATCTCTGTTCGTCTTTTACACCCACGCAATAGGAGACTCTCTATCATGAAGATCATGGTGCTACATTGAAGCACAAGTGTGGCAAAAGGATAGTAAAATTGTCCCTTCTCTCTTTTTCTCTCATTTTTTTATTTGGGCCTTTTTCTCCTTTTTTATGGCTTCTTTTTTTTCTTTTCGTCCGGAGTCTCATCCCGACTCGTGGGGGAATCATAGTCTCCATCATCCTTTCCTCACTTGGGGCAATGCTCTAATAATGATGATCATCACACTTTTATTTACTTACAACTCAAAAATTACAACTCAATACTTAGAACAAAATATGACTCTATGTGAATGCCTCTGGCGGTGTACCGGGATATGCAATGAATCAAGAGTGACATGTATGAAAGAATTATGAACGGTGGCTTTGCCACAAATACGGTGTCAACTACATGATCATGCAAAGCAATATGACAATAATGAAGCCTGTCATAATAAACGGAACGGTGGTAAGTTGCATGGCTATATATCTCAGAATGGCTATGGAAGTGCCATAATAGGTAGGTATGGTGGCTTTTTTGAGGAAGGTATATGGTGGGTGTATGATACCAGCGAAAGGTGCGCGGTATTTGAGAAGCTAGCAATGGTGGAAGGGTGAGAGTGCGTATAATCCATGGACTCAACATTAGTCATAAAGAACTCACATACTTATTGCAAAAATCAATTAGTTATCGAAACGAAGTACTATGCGCATGCTCCTAGGGGGATAGATTGGTAGGAAAATACCATCGCTCGTCCCCGGCCGCCACTCATAAGGAAGAAAATCAATAAATAAATCATGCTCCGACTTCATCACATAACGGTTCACCATACGTGCATGCTACGGGAATCACAAACTTTAGAACAAGTATTTCTCAAATTCACAACTAATCAACTAGCATGACTCTAATATCACCATCGTCATATCTCAAAACAATCATCAAGTATCAAACTTCTCATAATATTCAATGCACTTTATATGATAGTTTTTATTATACCCATCTTGGATGTTCATCATATTAGGACTAATTTTATAGCCAAAGCAAATTACCATGCTGTTCTAAAAGACTCTCTAAATAATATAAGTGAAGCATGAGAGATCAATAATTTCTATAAAATAAAACCACCACCGTGCTCTAAAAGATATGTGAAGCACTAGAGCAAAATTATCTAGCTCAAAAGATATAAGTGAAGCACATAGATTATTCTAATAAATTCCGATTCATGTGTGTCTCTCCCAAAAGGTGTGTATAGGAAGGATGATTGTGGTAAACTAAAAAGAAAAGACTCAAATCATACAAGACGCTCCCAGCAAAACAAATATCATGTGGTGAATAAAAATATAGCCTCAAGTAGAGTTACCGATGGATGAAGACGAAAGAGGGGATGACTTCCGGGGCATCCCCAAGCTTAGGCTTTTGTTTGTCCTTGAATTTTACCTCGGGGTGCCTTGTTCATCACCAAGCTTAGGCTCTTGCCACTCCTTATTCCATAATCCATCAAATCTTTACCCAAAACTTGAAAACTTCACAACACAAAACTCAACAGAAAGTCTAATAAGCTCCGTTAGTATAAGCAAACAAATCACCACCATCAGGTACTGTAATGAACTCATTCTTTATTTATATTGGTGTTAAACCTACTATATTCCAACTTCTCTAAGGTTCATACCCTCCGATACTAGCCATAGATTCATCAAAATAAGCAAACAACACACGAAAAACAGAATCTGTCAAAAAAAGAACAGTCTGTAGTAATCTGGATCAAATTTATACTTATGGAACTCCAAAAATTCGTAATGAAATTCCTGAACGTGAGGAATTTGTCTGTTAATCATCTTCAAAAAGAATCAACTAAATAGCACTCTCTAGTAAAACATGGAAGCTAATCTCTTGAGCACTAAAGTTTCTGTTTTCTACAGCAAGATCATAAACACTTCACCCAAGTCTTCCCAAAGGTTCTACTTGGCACAAACACTAATTAAAGCATGAAAACACATCTAAACAGAGGCTAGATGAATTATTTATTACTAAACAGAACCAAAAAGCAAGAAACAAAAATAAAATTGGGTTGCCACCCAACAAGCGCTATCGTTTAATGCCCCTAGCTAGGCAAAAAGGCAAGGATAGATCTAGGTATTGTCATCTTTGGTAGGAAATTCTTCAATTGAACACTTATAACCCTTAGGAGTTTCCTTATTTTTATTAATGATCAAACTCCTAGGCAAGAAATCTAGAAAATCATTTGTAGCAAAAGTTTCCTTAATGATAGCGAGAAAGTTGGGGTGAACACTTATGGATTTAAGATCCGCATTTCCCTTACTAGAAGTTTCACCCTTATTTTTAGGAACATACATCAATTTGGAAATTTTAGCATTAGGAGGTTTTGGAGTATTTTTCACGGAAGAAAAGGAAGACCCTAAGTTGGTAATAATATCCTCAATTTTATCAATTCTTGTGGAATCTTGATCTATCTTTTCGTTAACTATGGGTTCCTTTTCTTTAAATTTTTTAAGAGAAACTCCTACCTTAGATCCGTATTTGGTAATTTGGTTGTGGATCTGTTTATCCAAATTTTCAATCAACTCTACAGTAGCAACTTTATTTTCAATAATTTCAAGCCTTTGCATCACATGTTCCAAAGTTAAAATAGTTCCGTTAACCAAAAGAGGTGGTGGTCCAAACAAATCTATCATAGCATTATAAGAATCAAAGGTATGGATACCCAAGAAATTCGCTCCGGTAATGGTATCAAGAATATATCTGTTCCAAGGAGAAGAAGAACGGAAGTAGATTGCTTCCTAGTAGATCTATTCTGAGCATTGCAAATTCTATGCCAAGCATCTTTTAGATTTTCTCCCTCCCTTTGTTTAAAATTAAGAACTTCATGATCGGGAGTACTAACAATGATAGAAGGACTAGCCATGACGACACATGGCGACACAAGAAGCAAGCAAAAAGAGGCGAACGGAAAAAGCGACAACGGCAAGGGTGAAGTGGGGGAGAGGAAAACAAAAGGAAAATAGCAAATAATGTAATGCGAGGGATAAGAGTTGTGATAGGTACTTGGTATGTCTTGACTTGGCGTAGATCTCCCCGGCAACGGTGCCAGAAATCGGCTAGTTGTCGGGAGATCAAATCTTGACTTGACTTTGCGTAAGCCTCCCCGGCAACGGCGCTAGAAATCCTTCTTGCTACATCTTGAGCTTGCGTTGGTTTTTCCCTTGAAGAGGAAAGGGTGATGCAGCAAAGTAGCCTAAGTATTTCCCTCAGTTTTTTTGAACCAAGGTATCAATCCAGTAGGAGACTACACGCAAGTCGCCTCGTACCTACACAAACAAATAAGAACCTTGCAACCAACACGATAAAGGGGTTGTCAATCCCTTCACGACCACTTGCAAAAGTGAGATCTGATAGAGATAATAAGATAAATATTTTTGGTATTTTTATGATATAGATTGAAAGTAAAGATTGCAAAGTAAATATAGATTGGAAACTTATATGATGGAGGATAGACCCGGGCGCCATAGGTTTCACTAGTGACTTCTCTCAAGATAGCATAAGTATTACGATGTGTGAACAAATTACTGTCGAGCAATTGATAGAAAAGTGCATAATTATGAGAATATATAGGCATGATCATGTCTATAGGCATCACGTCCGCGACAAGTAGACCGAAACGATTCTGCATCTACTACTATTACTCCACACATCGACCACTATCCAGCATGCATCTAGAGTATTAAGTTCATAAGAACAGAGTAACGCATTAAGCAAGATGACATGATGTAGAGGGATAAACTCAAGCAATATGATATAAAACCCATCTTTTTATCCTCGATGGAAACAATACAATACGTGCCTTGCTGTCACTGGGAAAGGACACCGCAAGATTGAACCCAAAGCTAAGCACTTCTCCCATTGCAATAATGATCAATCTAGTAGGCCAAACCAAACTGATAATTCGAAGAGACTTGGAAAGGTAACAAATCATACATAAAAGAATTCAAAGGAGATTCGAATATTGTTCATGGATAATCTTGATCATAAACCCACAATTCATCGGATCTCGACAAACACACCGCAAAAAGAATTACATCAAAATGATCTCCAAGAAGATCGAGGAGAACTTTGTATTGAGATCCAAAGAGAGAGAGGAAGCCATCTAGCTAATAACTATGGACCCGAAGGTCTGTGGTAAACTACTCACACATCATCGGAGAGGCTATGGTGTTGATGTAGAAGCCCTCCGTGATCGATTCCCCCACCGGCGGAGCACCGGAAAAGGCCCCAAGATGGGATCTCACGGGTTCAGAAGGTTGCGGCGGTGGAAATAGGGTTTCGTGGTGCTCCTGGATGTTTTCGGGGTATATGGGTATATATAGGAGGAAGAAGTAGGTCGGTGGAGCTGCAAGGGTCCCTTGAGGGTGGGGGCATGCCCAGGTGGCAGGCGCGCCTCCCTGCCTCATGGCCTCCTCGCTTCTTTCTTGACGTCCACTCCAAGTCCTCTGGATCTCGTTTGTTCCAAAAATAACTCTCCTAAAGGTTTCATTCCGTTTGGACTCCGTTTGATATTCCTTTTCTGCGAAACACTGAAATAGGCAAAAAAACAGCAATTTGCACTTGGCCTTCGGTTAATAGGTTAGTCCCAAAAATAATATAAAAGTTCTTAGTAAAGCCCATTAAACATCCAAAACAGATAATATAATAGCATGGAACAATCAAAAATTATTGAAACGTTGGAGATGTATCACCGAGCGTGTGCTCAGGCGCTCCTTCTGCCTTCCTCTCTTCTGACCGCAATACCTGGTGGAGGAAGAACGAGAAAAGGGGATTACGGGGCACTTATCTGTTTCAGTCTGAAACGCGTAGGCACTTGCCAAACTTTTAGTTCAAATTATGTAATCTCTTTTACCCTTGTTTGTGTTATGTAAGGTTTGTACTTGTTGACCAGCATAATAATGAAAAATATAAACCTTGACGGGCACTTATGCATGAAACATGTCCATGCAGAGGTAGAATACCTCTATACTTAAGTAAACAAGTTTTTCCTGGTAGGCTATCCTGCCGGTACCCTCAATTTTCTGACGGGGAGCAAGGCCTGCAGGGTGCAAACCATGGAGAGGGACCAGCCCCCCCCCCTAACCTACTCGTCGAAGGCCACTACGACCACCCCGGCCGAAGCAACGTTCGAGTCAAAGGACGGGAGCACCTTAGTTTCAAAAGTGGCAGGGTTTTCTTATGCACAAGCCTTTTCTTATAAAACACATATGGATAAGGGGAGAACTTATCTGTTTGGGCTTGCCGGAGATCACAATGTACGCTCGTCTTCTCTTCTCCTGTTCGGGACCGAATCCGCGATAGGAGCCTGCAGTTTGGTGCAGATGAAAATGATGCTTCATGTGATCTTATCTATATGAACATGCTATGCTCATGATATACTTATGCATGCATGTAATTTTTCCGGGCCCCCAGCACTTCATTTATTTCTCTATTGCTCTGGTTCTGCGCCTGGCTTTGTACAAGGGGTTACATGCAACAGAGGCAAGGCCTGTACAGAAGGGTGGCTGCCGGGATGGGCCCGACAGCCGCGCCTTATGGGTAGAACTTGCGGAGATGCTCAATGTTCCATGAGTTTTGCAACAGAATGCCATCTCCGGTCTCTAGACGAACTGCGCCAGGTTTGGTGACTCGTACTACCCGGTAAAGGCCTTCCCACTACTTGTTTGCACCCTTGCCGGACTGAACGCGCCTAATGACAAGGTCGCCTTCCTCAAAACATCGGGCATGAACCCTGCGGCTGTGATAGTGACGCAGGGCTTGCTGGTAGCGTCAAGCACGCGTAGCAGCCCGGAGACGGTTCTCCTCGAGTAGCACAACATCGTCACGCCGGTGCTATTGCAGCGCTACTTCATCATAGGCAAGCACTCGAGGTGACCCGTAAATGAGTTTCGTGGGGATAACTTCTTCTGCCCCATATACTAGGGAGAAGGGAGTCTGCCGGGTATCTTGATTTGGTGTCATTCTGAGGGACCAAAGAACCACCGGCAACTCATCGATCCACCGTGTGCCACACTTTTGCAGCTTATAAAATGTTCTCGTCTTGAGTCCTCGCGACACTTCAGTGTTCGCCCTCTCAGCTTGCCCATTGATCTTTAGGTGAGCAATGGAGGCGAAGGAGATACCTTTCTCACGGGCTCGTGAATTGGGTGTCGTTATCGGTGATGATTCGAGCAGGGACTCTGAAGCGGCACACCAATCCTTTCAAGAACTTGATAGCTGACTGAGTAGTCACCTTTCTCACGGGCTCTAGTTCCCGCCACTTTGTAAACTTGTCAATTGCAATGAACGAGAATTCAAAGCCCCCGGTAGCACGGGGGAAAGGGCCCAATATGTCGAACCCCCAGACCGAAAATGGCCGTGACAAAGGGATTGTCTGAAGAGCTTGGGCAGGCAGGTTGATATTCTGGTAATGGAACTAGCAGGCTTCACATTTGGTGACCAACTCAACTACATCTTGGAGGGCTGTTGGCCAATAAAATCCTTGCCGGAAGGCTTTTCCAACCAGAGACCTCTATCCGATGTGTAAGCCACACATACCCTATGTATCACTACCAGCAGTTCCTTTCCTTCTTCCCGAAAAATGCACTTCAATTTCACACTGTTGGGCCTCCCTCTGTACAGCGTGTCATCAATGAACTGATACATACTGGCCCTTCGGGCTAGTCTTTCATCTTTTTCTTTCTCTTCGGGAAGTACTCTAGTTTGGAGGAAATGGACTACGTGTCGTGCCCAAGTTGGAGCCTTAGGCTCGACAATGAGGACTAGCGGCACCTCCTCATTTGTGGGAGCGCGTTCCTCGACCGCGGGGACCGGTGGTCCGGCGGGAGGGTGTAGCTCAGCGACCGAAGGGGAGTTGTTCCCGGCAAGCCCCCTGCCGGGATCCTCGAGAGGTTCTATCGGGAGAGGCCTACAGGAGTCCAGATTCCTCCTCTTATTGGCCATTGTTGCCGGCGATACGGAGAGTTGACTCAGATGGAGAAAAAAGTTTCTGGTTCCACAGGGAGCTTTTGCACAGCGCACTTCGACAGATTATCAGCAATGCTGTTTTCCGCACGAGGTACATGCTCTGCCTGTAGTCCGTCGAAGCGCTCCTCCAGCTTTGTCACTTCCTCAACGTATGCCTCCATCAATGGACTTTGGTAATCCTTGTTGACTTGTCTCACCACAAGCTGTGAGTCTCCACGGATGATCAGCTTCTTGATCCCCAGTTCTGATGCAATCCTGAGCCCGACAAGGTGCCCTTCATACTCTGCAGTATTGTTGGTAGCCTTCTTGAAAGTGCTAGTTATCGACTAGAGGGGGGTGAATAGGCGATTTTTAGGAAAGTCTTCAAAACACGGATGTTTCGAAGACAAACAATAGAAATGACCTAATTGATATGCAGCGGAAGATAAACTACAACAAGCAAAACCAAAGTCTAGTATGCAATAGCGTGAAAGTACAAGACTAATAGCAGCTTGGTAGTAGGATCAAGATGGAAGATAGTGAGAAGCCAATCAACAAAAGTAGTCAAACAATGAAGTCAAACTGGTATGACAAATAGGCAATGACTTCACGAAGACAAACTCTAAGTAAGGTGAGGGAGAAGATAGAACCAGTCACTTGTTGAAGACACATGATTTGTTGGACCAGTTCGATTCTTTGTGACAAGCTGTACATCTAGTTAGGGAGGCTGAGATTCAACTCGAGAAGACGCGTCTTCACCTTATTCCCTTGAGCTAAGGACACAGTCCTCGCCCAATCACTCTGGTAAGTCTTCAAGGTAGACTTCCGAACCTTCACAGACTGCGTTCACCGGCAATCCACAATGACTCTTGGATGCTCAGAACGCGACGCCTAACCGGCTGGAGGATTCACAGTCCTCAAGTGTAATAAGTCTTCAGGTCACACAGACAGAAAGACTTTAGTGATGCCTAACACTCTTTGGCTCTGGGTGTTTGGGCTTTGTCCTCGCAAGGATTTCTCTCTCAAAGGCTTCGAGGTGGGTTGCTCTCAAACGACAAAAGCCGTGCACTAACTCTGAGCAGCCACCAATTTATGGTGTAGGGGGTGGGCTATTTATAGCCACTAGGCAACCCGACCTGATATGTCCGAAATGACCCTGGGTCACTAAGGAACTGACACGTGTTCCAAGGGTGAGATTTCAAACACACACGGCAACTTTACTTGGGCTACAAGCAAAGCTGACTCATCCAGCTCTGGATAAGTTTTGCTCTCATTGTCTTTGCTCGAAGACATAGGATTTGGGTTGAGCATCACTTCAGTCATTCTGACTATGATCACTTGGACCCCACTTAACAGTACGGTGGTTCCTGTGACTCAACAAAGAAGAAAAGGAAACAACGAAACGACCACGTCTTGCGCTCCATAGTCTTCACTCAATGTCTTCTCATGTCATAGTCTTCAATGTGAATATCTTCACATACCACCATTGTCATCAATGTCTTCATACATTTTTAGGGGTCATCTCCGATAGGTAAGCCGAATCAATGAGGGACACTACCTGCGTTATCCTGCAATTCTCACAAACGCATTAGTCCCTCAACCACATTTGTCGTCAATACTCCAAAACCAACTAGGGGTGGCACTAGATGCACTTACAATCTCCCCCTTTTTGGTGATTGATGACAAACTGGTTGATGTTTTCAACGGGGATAAAGTACGTGAAATTGTAAAGGATAGGGAATTGTCTTCATAAGTGGCAAATGCTCCCCCTGAAGATGTGCATATAACTAGTTTGCTTTTGGAATGCAAATGCACATGTCATGTTGTACTTGTGGAGATCCTCTTTAACTTATGAAGACAATTCATCATGCATGAAATGATATAACTAAGAGAATGACATGCATAATGAAAAATGGACGTCTGCAGAATGATCTAAGTGCGGAAGTTATCGTCGCACATGCGGAATTTATCATCGCACCAGAGTAAAGCAAATAAGTAGCAGAGACCATCGAGTTTAAGTGTTACAACTCAAAGAACCAAATGTATCAAAAGCGAGATTTGTAAACACTAGGTAAAATATTATGCAACCGCCCTTATGAACCCGCTTGAAGACTATCAAACTCATATGCTTCTCCCCCTTTTGTCAGTAAGGACCAAAAAGGTTTGAAGACATAGAGCATCTACTCGTCCTCTTCTGAAGTAGATGATGCAGTAGGGTTGTCGTTGTTGGTTGGCGGTGCAGACGAGCTTGGTGCAGTGTCGAGGCATGCAGAAGTAGGGGGCGGTGAAGTAGCATCGGCTTTATCATCGATCACTCTGGCATTGACAGTTGCTGCGGAGGAAGAATAGTCAAAGTCTTCAAGTGATGGAGTTCGTCGTAGGGCTGCATTCCGTGGAGGAGTGGAGTCAAACTTGAAGCGTTCAGTGAAGCCATCGTCTTGAAGATCTGCTTCAGCACTGAGCAGGGTCAAACTCTTGGTGGCAAGGTTTCGAATGCGATTGACGTCCACCAAGAGGCTTTGCATTTGTCGCTTGAGCCAGGAGTGATGCTTATCTTGTTTCTGATGCAGTGCGACAAGAAGTTCTTGATCATTGAGGACTCGAGAGCGCTTCTGAGGCCTTTGGCCAATTGTGCTTTCAGTGGCTTCAGTCCACGCACGGTGAGGCATACGTGTGTTCCCAGCCAGAGGATAGACACGAGATACTGCTGGGACGCCTTCCATGGGTTGAGAGAAGCTATGGTGATCGGCATTCTGAAGACAAAGTGGCGTTTTGGCAGGCTCAGGGTAAATGGCTTCAACTGACATATCAACCTCTGGTAGAAATATCAGATGATTGCGAGCAGAGGGCTGATAGTTGATAGCAGAGTGCATCTTGATGGGGCGCATGACCCATGGAGCATAAAATTTCATTCCAAACAGATCATATCCAGACGCAGCCAATTGTCGGATGAAGAATTCTTGCGTATTGAAGCTGATGCCATTGAGGATGTAAAAGACCAATGTCTTCATTGCTCCTTCAAGTTTTGCAGATGATGAATGCCCTTTGATAGTCCATAGAGTTCGCCTGATGATGTGATATATTGTACGAGGCAGATACTCAAGGTCATCAACAAAGAAGTCCTGAGGGTATTCAGCGTCATGTTGCAGTGGCTTCATCATGCTCAAAATCTGAATCATGTTGGGTTCTGGCTTATGAAATATGCTCTCCAGTGCATCGCGGTGGAGTTGACAACCAGGTTCAAAGAGCTCTCCGGGAGTGCGTAGGCCTGTGAGCTCAATGACGTCAAGAGCTTTGGCTTCATGATGAACATTTCCTGTCATCCACTCGAGAACCCATGTCTTCGTATCTCTGTAGTAGCCGCAGATGTGGAGGGTAGCATAGAATTGAAGCACAAGTTCTTCATTCCAGTGTTCTTTATGCAGAATGAAGCCGAGCAGACTGCATCACGAAAGCAATCAAGTGCTTCTTCTAAGCACGGCAGTCCGCAATGGCCGTGTCGAGGCATATGAGGGAAAATCGCCCTTGATCATCTGTAACGCATGAGTAATAGCCGTTGTGATAGCTCTAGAAACGGTCGGATGATATCCTTGGCCTTGTGTAGGGTTCTTTGCTCTGTCAAAGAAAGTGTTGTGGGCTTTGAAGCCATTTGCATTGAAAGAACTCAGAGGTGGCGGTGCTCGAAACCTTGGCAGTCTTGGCCCGGCTTACGGACCCGAGGCCTATCGCAATATGATAGTCGAACCGAGGACGAGAGGCATGAGGTGGAGGGACCAGAACAGGCCATCTTACTATGATTAGCTGACCATAGTTGTATGCTTGCTCAATTGTGTAGGGCCTTGGTGGCGGGCTGAGCAGTGGCAACAACTGAGGCTTCAGGCTGCTCAGCAGATGCTTCGGGAGCAGATTGCCTCATTGGCTTCAGGCACATTTCCTGCATTGGCTTCAGGAGCTGTTGGTGCAGGCTCCACTTTTGCTTCAGCCATGACCACGTCATTGGCTTCATTGGTGTTGGAGGTGGTAGCCTCAATGTTTTCAACCTCCACTTGAGGAGCTGGAGGGTCGGGCACTGGCACATTGATATCAGGAATAGCTTCTTCAATTACAGGGGGTGTAGGGACATGGTCTTCTTCTTCTTGGGTGTCTTCGGCTGATGCAGCCGGATTGTCTTCAGCAGCTTTGGCTTCAGACTCGGAGACATTCACAGTTGTAGTGGCTTCTGAAAACACTTGACGTGCAACAGGTTGGTGGTGCACTTATCCTTCTGGAACGCTCAAGAGAGGTACTTGATGCCTTTGACCTTTGCAAAGCCTGCGAAATGCTGGCGACGCCTTTGGAGATGGGGTTGTCTGGGCCTCAAAGTCTTCCTCTTCTTGTTGTTGTTGTTGTTGGGGAGTGACTTGTTGTTGGGGAGTACTAGGGGAGTCTTCTTGTTGCGGGCGATCAACCCATGAAGCATCCTGAGCAATTGGAGTCAGAGGACGACCAATGTTGATGAGTTCGCTGTTCGTACGAACAGGCGATGATACCACATTGTATTCAATTTGAGGAAGAACTTCATCATCTTCAACATTGTCATCGTGACCAATGTCTTCAGCAATGATGGGATCAACTGCTGGAATCTCTTCAGCTTCAGGAGCCTCTGTGGAAGCAGGCTCATGAACAGTCATGCGAAGTTCTTGGGTTGCAGACGCGGGACGAACCACTGAAATGGGTTCAACAACCAAGGGCTCTGTTGGAGCAGCCCGATTCTTCTTGGTCTTAAGCTTCTTCTTGGAGGGAGCAGCATCAGAGGCTTCAGGAAGTTTCCTTTTTCTGGCTTCAGCCTCGTCAGCCCTCGTCTTCTTCTGTTCAGAAGCGGTTGACCGGACCTTTGGCTTCGAGCCAGTCATGCTTCTTGGGAAGACTATGCGGGGTTCTTCCTGCCTTGAAGGTGCAGCTTGGTCAGTTGAAGACTTCCTCCTCTTTGCAGCCATTCGGGGTCAATGCCGGGGCGACCAAGAGCCTTGCGCTTCTCGGCCTCATTGTAGGCAAGCACACACTTGTCAGCTAGACTCTTCATGCGCCACGAGAGCCTCCGCTTCTTCTCGCTTCTTGAGAAAGGCTTCTTTGAGCTCGTGCAGCATGACCTTGAAGTTTTCACATCTTGCACGCTGAGTGCAGCCATATGCTTCTTGAACCGAGCTTTTCATAGTCGATTTTGTTCTTCGTTCAACAATGCGCTGAGCAAGAGCTAGCTCAGAAGCAATGGCTCCATTGAAGGAGACGCTGAGGCCAATAGGAAGTTGCAGATCTTCAAAGCTGATGTTTGGGGTGTCAAACCATTCATCAATGAAGTGATGGATGATTGCCACATCAAAGAGAGGCAAATTGTTGAAAATTTCTGCTTCTTCTTTGCTCTTGATAAGTTGCTCAAGAGCATCATCTGCAAGATCTTCATCACTGGACAGATCAATGTGCTCTTCACGCAGAATGGCAGCAGGAGTCAGTGTCAGTTCAGTATTCTTCACAATTTTCTTTCTCTTCTCCGTCTTCTTGGAGATACGGGATTGATCTTGATCGCATAATCGCTTCGTGGAGGTGAAGTAGCCAGTGGCTTCACACGTGAAGCTTTTGGAGGAGCAGCTGACTTTGAAGCCTTGACTTTATTTTGCTTCTGCGGCTTTGGAGCAGGAGCTGGAGCTGGGGGCTTCATCAGACTCAACATCATCATCAGAGTGATCCACTTTGGCACCTTGGACCAAGATGTAAGTGATGAGGCCATCAAGGTTTGAAAAGGGACCGATGACATTGGGTTCAGCATCACGTGAGCCGTCAGCACGGGGAGCAGAGGGACCAGGGTTGAAGTCTAATCCCAATGACTTCTTGTTTTCCTTGGCCGAAGCCTTTGCGTGCTGGAAGTTGCGCTTGAAGAGATTATCGTCACGACACCAAAGCAATGACGTTGGGTCGGCAGTTTCAGGCTGAGGTCCACGGACCATACAAGGATAGAAACCTTATGCAATAGCTTCAGCCATGTTCTTGGGTGGAAGGCCTCGAAAGAGAATATCACCCCAAGGGCTTCTGATAGCATTCTTCTCGGCATATTCCTGGGACACGAAATTGTACTTGAACCATTGTTCAGCCCAATATCGTCGAATCCATTGGATTCACGTCTTGCGCTGATTGTAGTTCTCTTCGGGATCTGTCTTGTAAAGCTCTGCGAGGTCATCAGGCAGATCTTTTGAGGTTCCCCCGCGACGCTGTCTGCCGCCCTTCCTGACTGATTTATCTGTAGCCATGAACTTCAAACTGAATGGCTTCAATACGCTCAAAGGCTTCAAAGGCTTGCGTTGCTGGACAAACAGAACGGCTTCGGAGAGTTAGTTTGATGTTGTAAGAATTCTGCAAACGAATGCGCACTATGAGAACCAAGGGATTCTCCCACGGACATGTACCGTGACAGCATTAGAGATGCGAGGAAGGGAAGAGGTCATATGCATTCTCGTAAGATTTTGAAGATAAATCAATTTGAAGACATTGACCTCATGATGCTAAGACATTCACTTATACGCTGAGAGTTGGTTCCAGATTTGTACAAATCCGTGAATAAGTACAAGTGACGAATCTAACTAATTGTGAAGCTTAAGTGAATATACTAGGTAGTATGAGATGCAGACAGAATAGATCTAACATAGTATGGGTAGAAACCGATTTTGGTAAGTAGGATGAATCTTGAAGATCAAAAAGATGGTAAAAATAGAGTTATATTTACCACTCGAAGAACTGCTAGACGGGAAGAAAAGGAAGCCGAGCAGTTCAATCCACCGTGCCCTAACTTGGCGATGGAGGACACCTACGGCGGCGGCGGAGATGACGATGTTCGCGGCCGGCGTGAGGACGGCGTCGGAGAAGTCGCGGCAGCTAAGCGCTTCGTCGCCGGCGTCGTCGAGAGCTAGCGGTGGCGCTAGGGTTTTGACGAGGTGGAGAGGTGGAAGAAGATTTTCTTTACCGCAGGGGATGTTTATAAGGAGGTGTGCGGCACAGCGCAATTACGCAGGTGCCCCTGGCGGTTCACATCTGAGGGGCACGTGGCAATCATGCAACATACTCGAGTTGTCCCACGTTCCCACGCCCGCCAGTTTGTTTGATGGTCGTTCCGGCTTCTCCGGATTTCAACAAGAAGGATGAATCATTTAAAACAGACTTAAAGTTTGTCTCGTGTCTTCTCACGACAAGGACGCGGAGAAGACATTCGACGATTTCAATAGAATGCATATGATTTGGACAGATAGAGTGTGAGATAGAAAGCATAGAGAGATTAGGGTCCGATCACATTCACTTAGTTCAAAAGATTCAACTTGGAAGACATAGCTATAAGTGAATGTCAGAGGAGAGATAATATATATATATATATATATATATATATATATATATATATATATATATATATATATATATATATATATATATATATATATATATATATATATATATATATATATATATATTAGAAAGCAACCAAATCAACATAGTGAAGAAAATCATGAAGATAGGTTGAAGTTGAAGAAAATCAAATGCGAAGATATTGAGAAGTAACGCCATGAGTGAAACACTTCAAACAGAAAAATTTGGTGGTGGCGTTACCCACCAGATAGGAAGTATTAGACCTGGACACGGCGCACAATTATCGTGGCGCTCAAGTCAAATTCCACGTTAATGTATTCACACTCAGAATGTAAGTCTTCATTGATTGAAGATATACGTTACTTTGTGTGTTGCACATCTAAGTCATCAACATGCATAAGTGTTAGGATGTGTGCTTGATCACAGGACATTTGAGGATTCCAAGATATTTAGCTCACACCATAACTTGCAAAACCTTTTCTCATCCAAGGGCTTTGTGAAGATATCTGCCAGTTGCTCTTCAGTGTTGACGTGAATGATGTCAATATCTTCCTTCATGACATGATCCCTGAGAAAATGATGAAGAATTTCAATGTGCTTTGTCTTCGAGTGCTGGACTGGATTGTTGGCAATCTTGATGGCGCTTTCGTTGTCGCAGAAGAGAGGTACTTGTTTCAGATTGATGCCATAGTCCTTGAGAGTTTGCTTCATCCATAGAAGTCGAGCACAAGAAGATCCAAAGCAGCAATGTATTTAGATTCAGCAGTTGAGAGTGATACAGTTTCGCTTCTTTGAAGACCAATGACAAGTGATCGCCCCAGAACCGACATGTGCCTGATGTAGACTTGCGATCCACCTTGTCACCAAAGATAATCAGCATCCGAAAATCCAACCAAATCAAATTTTGAGCCCTTTGGATACCATAATCCGAGTGTTGGGGTGTGAGCCAAATATCGAAGAATTCATTCACAGCTAAGTGATGCGATTCCTTTGGTGCCGCTTGGAATCGAGCACACATGCAAACACTAAGCATAATATCTGGCCTAGATGCACATAGGTAAAGTAAGGAACCAATCATGGAGCGGTATACCTTTTGATCGAACTCTTTACCATTGTCGCCGAGACCCGGATGGTGTTTGGCTGGCATTGGCGTCGTGTATCCTTTGCACTCTTGCATTCCAAACTTCTTGCACAATCTTGGAGCTACTTTTCTTGAGATATAAAGATGCCATTCCTTTGTCGATTTAATTTGAAGACCAAGGAAGAACTTGAGCTCTCCCATCATGGACATCGATATTGTTCTTGCATCATGTATCCAAATTCATCACTATACTTCGGTTGGTGCAGCCAAGATAATGTCATCCACATATATTTGGCATACAAACAGTTCACCATCATATGTCTTCGTGAAGAGTGTGGGATCAAGGGATCCAGGTTTGAAGCCTTTGCTCTTTGAAGTCTTTGATCGTATCATACCAAAGTAGCGAGGAGCTTGTTTGAGGCCATACTGATTGCTTTATTTAGCTTGTACACCATATCGGGATGTTTTGGATCTTCAAAGCCGTGGGGTTGAGCGACATATACTTCTTCTTCAATCTTGCCGCTTGAAATGCACTCTTCACATCCATTTGATAGAGCAAGATGTTGTGGTGGTTAGCATAGGCTAGTAGTATGCGAATAGCTTCAAGCCTAGCTACAGGAGCAAATGTTTCATCAAAGTCAATTCCTTCAAGTTGAGTATATCCTTGAGCCACAAGCCGTGCTTTGTTTCTGACGACTTGACCATGCTCATTTTGCTTGTTTCGATATATCCATTTGGTGCCAATAATGTTATGTTTGCGAGGGTCAGGACGCTTGACAAGTTCCCAAACATTGTTTAGCTTGAACTGTTGAAGTTCTTCTTGCATAGATTGTATCCATTCTGGTTCCATAAAGGCTTCAGCAACTTTCTTGGGTTCTGATAGTGACACAAAAGAAAAGTGCCCACAGAAATTTGCTAGCTGTGTTGCTCTTGAGCGAGTAAGCGGACCAGGTGCATTGATGCTATCGATTATCTTCTCAATTTGTACTTCATTTGCAACTCGAGGATGAACTGGACGAAGACTTTGCTCATGCTGATCATTGTTATCATTGGGAGGATTGTCTCCAGGCTAAGCATTGTCTTCTGGTTGGTTAGGCGCAGAAATGATAAGTTCCTCTTCAGGCTGTGCTTCAGAAGGCATGATTTCACCAGTTCCCATTAGCTTGATAGACTCGCTGGATGGAGCTTCGTCTAGTGTACTTGGCAGGAACTCTCTTTGTGAACCATTGGTTTCATCAAATCGCACGTCCACCGTTTCGACAATTTTGTAGAGATAAAGGTTGAAGACTCAGAGGAGTGCGAGTCCTTTCCAGAATCGAGCATGAAGCCTTTGTGAGCTTTAGGTTCAAATTTTGACTTGTGATGGGGATCCTTGATCCAGCACTTAGCCCCAAATACTCAAGTAGGCGACATTTGGCTTCTTGCCAGGAAGGAGCTCATAGGATGTTTTGTTCAGAAGCTTATGGATATAAACACGGTTGATGACGTGACAAGCTGTATCAATAGCTTCAGGCCAGAACTTTCTTGGTGTCTTGTACTCGTCGAGCATTGTTCGAGCCATCTCAATGAGGGTTCTGTTCTTGCGCTCCATGATGCCATTTTGCTGAGGTGTGTAGGGAGCTGAGAACTCATGAGTGATTCCCATGGTATCCAGATAAAGATCAAGTCCGGTGTTCTTGAATTCAGTGCCATTATCACTTCTGATATGCTTGATCTTGACGCCATAATTGTTCATTGCTCGATTGGAGAAGCATCTGAAGACATCTTGCACTTCAGTCTTGTAGAGAATTATGTGCACCCATGTGTATCTTGAGTAGTCATCAACAATGATGAAGCCATAGAGACAAGCAGTTGTTGTGAGGGTAGAGTAATGAGTAGGGCCAAACAAATCCATGTGTAACAGCTCGAAGGGTTGAGATGTCGTCATGATTGTCTTCGAGGGTGCTTTGCCCTAGTCATCTTTCCGACTTCGCAGCACCACACAAATGATCCTTCTTGAACTTGACACCTTCGATGCCTATGACATGCTTCTTCTTGGCGAGTGTGTAAGTTCCTCATGCCAAGATGCCCCACCTCCGATGCGAGCCAAGATTCAAGCTTTTGCAAGAAGACATACGACAAGCTGTGGACCTGCCGAGAAATCTACCATGTATAGATCATCTTTCCTATACCCTTCAAATACTAGAGACTTGTCGATTCCATTAGTACAAGGCAACGATATTTTCCGAATATCACAATCATGTTCAAGTCACAAAGCATTGAGGCAGACATCAAGTTGAAACCAAGGATTCAACAAGCATCACTTTATCCATGTGTTGATCCTTTGAGATTGCAACTCTACCTAGACCCAATACCATGCTTTTACCGGTGTCAACCAAATGTGATGTGACTCTTGTCCGATGGGCGTAAGGTTGAGTCCATGAGAAGAGTTCGATCACCGATCATATGATTAGTGCATACACCGTCCATAATCCATTCGAAGCATGAGGTGTCATACCCTACAAGATGCAGTTAGGGGATAGGCTTCACCAAGAGCATTGTGAAGCATAAACATTTGACGGGCAAGTGGATTATTGAAGCTTAAATCAAGATTAGGACTGATAGGATGAATGGCAAACGATTCAGGAACAAAATACATAGTAATACCATTTGGGCATTTGATCTTGTGCCCTACAAGATATTTTAGGTCCCCAGCTGTAGCATCAGACGCCTTTGATTTTCGGCTGGAGACCCTTTCCTGCAAAAGAGAGTTAATTCTTCTTAACCACCCACATCTTCAGGGGTGGCTTAGAAGCAATGAGTCTAAGTGCAGCATCTGAGAATTTCGGCTTTGGTGCCCTAGAAAATAGCCTTGCAGGAGATGAATGATACTTGTATGAATAATAAGAAAAGTTCTTAGTTCTATGAACATAGCGGTTTTAAGACACACGCTCATATTCATAAATTTGAGTATGGTTTCCCTGCAAAACATTGGCGTTAGGGTGACTCAGGTGAGTCCTCTGTCTGTATGAAGCCTATGGACCATATGACGCCTTAGGTCTGGGGTTTGTCTTCTTCCCAGGTGGTGTCATGATGACATTCACTGGAAGATTCTCAAGACAGCTTTTGGGAACCCAGATCTTCTTCATAGGCGGTCCATTCCTGCGATTAGTACCAATATACCGCAAACACTTCACCATTCTAATTCTTGAACAGCTTATAGTTTGCATCAAAGGATTCATCAATGATAATAGGGTTAGCACAGGTAAAGCCAGATAAGGTGGAAGGATCCTTGAAGGTCCCTTTGCACAACCCATGTGGTTTTGGGATACTTCTCGGGCTTCCAAAGAGGAACCATCAACATTCATTTTCCTCTCAACCCAACACCCTCTTTCCTAGGGTTTGGTTCAGAATCGCTTTTGAGGACATCGCAGTGTGTCGATGCCCTTTCGACTTTTATACATCCTGTTTCAAGCAATGTATTCAACCTAGCATTTTCATCAAGCAATAGCGGTGGTATCCTCCGCAGAGGGGTTAGTTACCACATTAGTAGTTGAAGACAATGCAACGAGAGCAGCAGTTGAATATTCAACAACAGAGGTAGCGATATCACGCTCAAGACATTTTAGACATGGTGGTTCAAATCCATCTGGCGGAACTGATCTGTTGAGTGAAGTGACTCATTCTCTTTTGAAGATCTTCATGAGCCGCTCTCAATTTCTCAAGCTCTTGCTTCCTTTGAAGATAATCATAGGAGAGCTTTTCATGAGTAGTTGAGAGCGTTTCATGGCGACTTTCAAGTTCTTGGTACTTAGCATGAAGATTTTAATGTCTTCAACTAAGGACTGTGAACGTGTCATTTCCGCGTCCAACAGTTCATCGCTTTTGTCTAACAGTTTTGAGTATGTTCCATAGCTCTTTGTTGTTCGGTTGCAATTTTAGTAAGTGTTTTGTAGCTGGGTTTAGATTCACAATCGAGTCATCTTCACTTGATGTTTGAAAGTAAGCATCACGTGATTTTACCTTGGCACCACGTGCCATGAAGCGATAGGTGGGAGCAGGGTCATCCTCGTCATCGCCTTCAAGCGTTGGTGTGGAAGTCATTGTCTTGATGTTGAAGATGGACTTGGCAACATAGGTTGTGGCTAAAGCCGGACTTGCAACGCCAGGTCGGACTCCTCTTGGACTCCACCTCCACCTCCTCGTAAGCGGACTCCTCCTCTGAATCCATTTCCTTGCCAACAAAAGCACGAGCCTTGCGGATGAGCTCTTCTTATGAGATGAAGACTTTGATGAGGACTTGGAAGAAGACTTTGAAGATTTTCTTCTTCTTCTTGTCATCGAATCATATTCCTTGCTCTTCTTCTTCTTCTTCTCATTGTCCCATTGTGGACACTCGGAGATATAGTGTCCAGTTTTCTTGCACTTGTGACAGTTCTCTTCTTGTAGTCATGAGTGGAAGCTTCATCATTTCTTGAGCTGGATCGTGAAGACTTTCTCAAGCCTTTCTTCCTAGTGAACTTGGAACTTCTTCACAAGCATAGCAAGTTCCTTTCCAATGTCTTGGGATCATCGTAACATGATGATTCTTCTTGGATGAAGAAACAACTTTTGCCTTAAAAGCGCGAGTTCGACCATAGTTGGGACCATAGATATCTCTTTTCTCAGAAAGCTAGAACTCATGTGTGTTGAGCCTCTCAAGTATATCCGACGGATCGAGTGTCTTGAAGTCAGGACGTTCTTGTATCATGAGGGCAAGGGTGTCAAAAGAGCTGTCAAGTGATCTCAGTAGTGTCTTGACGATTTCATGCTTGGTGATCTCAGTGGCGCCGAGAGCATGAAGCTCATTTGTGATGTCAGTGAGGCGATCAAACGTGAGCTGGACATGTTCATTGTCATTTCTCTTGAAGCGGTTGAAGAGGTTGCGAGGAACACTGATCCTTTGATCTCTCTGGGTTGAGACGCCTTCGTTGACCTTGGAAAGCCAGTCCCAGACTAGCTTCGACGTTTCCAGAGCACTCACACGTCCATACTGTCCTTTGGTCACATGACCACAGATGATGTTCTTTGCAGTAGAGTCCAGTTGGATGAACTTCTTGACATCAGCAGGGGTGACACCTTCACAAGTTTTGGGAACACCGTTCTTGACGACATACCAGAGGTCGACATCAATGGCTTCAAGATGCATGCGCATCTTATTCTTCCAGTAGGGATAGTCAGTTCCCTCGAACACGGGGCAAGCAGCGGAGAATTTGATTATCCCTGCAGTCGACATAGCTAAAACTCCAGGTGGTTAAACCGAATCACACAGAACAAGGGAGTACCTTGCTCTGATACCACTTGAAAGTGCTAGTTATCGACTAGAGGGGGGTGAATAGGCGATTTTTAGGAAAGTCTTCAAAACACGGATGTTTCAAAGACAAACAATAGAAATGACCTAATTGATATGCAGTGGAAGATAAACTACAACAAGCAAACCATAGTCTAGTATGCAATAACGTGAAAGTACAAGACTAATAGCAGCTTGGTAGTAGGATCAAGATGGAAGATAGTGAGAAGCCAATCAACAAAAGTAGTCAAACAATGAAGTCAAACAGGTATGACAAATAGGCAATGACTTCACGAAGACAAACTCTAAGTAAGATGAGGGAGAAGATAGAACCAGTCACTTGTTGAAGACACATGATTTGTTGGACCAGTTCCAGTTGCTGTGACAATTGTACATCTGGTTAGGGAGGCTGAGATTCAACTCAGAAGACCGCGTCTTCACCTTATTCCCCTTGAGCTAAGGACACACAGTCCTCGCCCAATCACTCTGGTAAGTCTTCAAGGTAGACTTCCTAACCTTCACAGACTGCGTTCACCGGCAATACACAATGACTCTTGGATGCTCAGAACGCGACGCCTAACCGGCTGGAGGATTCACAGTCCTCAAGTGTAATAAGACTTCAGGTCACATGCATGTAAAGACTTTAGTGATGCCTAACACTCTTTGGCTCTGGGTGTTTGGGCTTTGTCTCGCAAGTTTTTCTCTCTCAAAGGCTTCGAGGTGGGTTGCTCTCAAGCGACAAAAGCCGTGCACTAACTCCGAGCAGCCACCAATTTATGGTGTAGGGGTGGGCTATTTATAGCCACTAGGCAACCCGACCTGATATGTCCGAAATGACCACGGTCACTAAGGAACCGACACGTGTTCCAACGGTCGATTTCAAACACACACGACAACTTTACTTGGGCTACAAGCAAAGCTGACTCATCCAGCTCTGGATAAGTTTTGCTCTCATTGTCTTCACTCAAAGACATAGGATTTGGGTTGAGCATCACTTCAGTGATTCTGACTATGATCACTTGGACCCCACTTAATAGTACGTTGGTTCCTATGACTCAACAACGAAGAAAAGGAAACAACGAAACGACACAGTTTTCGCGCTCCATAGTCTTCACTCAATGTCTTCTCATGTCATAGTCTTCAATGTGAATATCTTCACATACCACCATTGTCGTCAATGTCTTCATACATTTTTAGGGGTCATCTCCGGTAGGTAAACCGAATCAATGAGGGACACTACCTGCGTTATCCTGCAATTCTCACAAACGCATTAGTCCCTCAACCACATTTGTCGTCAATACTCTAAAACCAACTAGGGGTGGCACTAGATGCACTTACACTTCTCCTGGGGAAAATGCATCTGGACGATGTACTTCAAGTGTTCCCCAGTGGGGGCGACGAGAAGCATGCTAGCCCCTGCACCTTCTAGGGAGAAGGCACCATCGAAATACATGATCCATATTGGGGAGCTTCCTTGCCGGGGGTAATTGTCTCTTATACTTCTTCATCAGGGGTTGGCATCCATTCTACAATAAACTCTGCCAACGCTCTGCTTTGAATGGTTGATGTTCTTTCAAACTTCAAGCCAAAGCTGGATAACTCCAAATCCCACTCTCACACTTCTCTGGGTTCAGCTTTAGGTTGATCTTGCGCAGATTAGCAAACGTCTCTTCCAAATCCTGAATGAGGGTTGATCTGTCCTTGGTCTTGACCACAATATCATCCATGTAAGCCTCAATGTTTCTGTGCAACTGTGGCTCAAAACCAATTTGATCTGCACTTGCAAAAGTGGATCTAGCGCTCTTCAACCCGAAAGGCATCCGTATGAAGCAGTGTGTGACACATGAGGTGATGAACGTGGTCTTCTCTTCGTCTTCCCTAGACAAAAAGATCTAATGATATCCAGAGTATGCATCTAGAAAAGAAAGCACATCGCACCCGGAGGTGGAATCCACAATCTGATGATGCGCGACAAGGGAAATTGGTCCTTCGGGCATGCCTTGTTCAGATCCGTAAAATCTACGCATAGCCTCCATTTCCCATTGGCCTTGCACGCCACCATAGGATTTGCTAACCATGTTGGATGTATTACCCCTTTGACCAGACCAGCTCCCTCAAGTTTCTTGATATCTTCGACAATGAACTGTTGCTGCTCCAAGGCTTGCTTTCAGACCTTGTGCTTGACAGGTCAGGCATGTGGGCAGACAACTAGGTGGTGCTCGATTACCTCCCTCGGAACACCGGGGATATCAGATGGCTGGTAAGAAAACACATAGATTTTCGCCCGCAGGACGGCAACGAGCGCGCTTTCCTATTTGTCATCGAGAGTGGCACTGATAGTGAAGGTACCATCCGCGCCAGCCAGCCCTGCCGGGACCTTTTTCACAGCGAGTGCTGCATCCTTGGACTTCTTGCTATTGGAACTCTCTGGCAAGTCATCGAGAGGTGCAACATACTTTGAAGAGGTATGCTTCCCGAATTCCTTGCTAGTGTCCCTGTTATCTTTCTTCTTTCCTTTACTTTCCTTGGAGGGAATAGTAGCTTCAGCGAGCTCTACCATGACTACCTCCCGGTACATCTTGTCCAAGCAGATGATTACATCCTTCTCGTCTGATGGAATGGAAATGCGCCTATCGGCCATGGCATCTTCAAGGTGTTATAGGCATAGTGGGATGCCGCCATGAACTTGGCGAGGGCTGGGTGACCAAGGATTCCATTTTACGGCAGGGGGAGGTCGACCACATCAAACACGATCTTCTTAGTCCGGTAATTCAACTCTCCCTAAATGTCACCAGCAACGTGATCTTCCCCTTAAGACAACTCTTGCCGGGGTTCATTCCTTGAAACGTGCCCATGACCTTGAGCTCTTCCTATGCTATCTGAAGTTTGCTGATGACCTTTGGAGAAATCAGATTCAACCCGGCCCCACCATCAACCAACATCTTTGTGACTTTGAGGTTGCGGATTGTTAGTGAGACCAACAACGGCAAACACCCTACTGCAGTGGTGCAGTTAGGGTGGTCCTCTTCGTCAAAGATGATGGCCGTGCAGGACCACTTGAGCGGCCTCCAAGAATCTACCGCTGGCTCCATGACGTTGACTTCACGTGCCCACGGTTTCAGTTGTTGGTGAGAGGAGTGCAGAGATGCACCCCCTTCAATGCACAGGGCGTTAGTGGCTTTCTGGAATTCCTGCTCGCTGATTTCCTCTTCATCCCCTCCATCACTCTCATCATTGCAATACTCTTTCTCACGGCCTGCGGCGGGTTTTCCTTGATCCTTAGGAGCCTTGACGGGGAGGCTTGCTCAGCCGCCTCGGCCCTTCCCGCCAGTGCCATTCTGACCTTTCTCCTTATCCCGCTTCTCATACTCAGCTCTCTGTTTCTTGACAAGGTGCTCAACCTGGTGACACTCTTGGAGATCATGGCCCTTGGTCTAATGAATCTTGCAGTATGTCCTATCAGCTTTCCCAACCTTCTTGGCAGCTGCGGCTTCTCGGCTGTCAATGCACACATCAACTTCCTTGCCGGGTAACTCAGTCTTAGCCTTCTTGCTGGTACTAAGGGTGCCTGATCCCTCAACGGTCATCACTGCCTTATCTTTGCACCTTCTATTGCGCTTCTTGTTCTTCTTCTTCTGACTGGTGGCCTCATCATCATCCTCATAGTCGACGTTGATGCCATCCTCTTCTCCGGGGAACCTCCTCCCCTCTTATACTCGAGCACACTTATCCACTAGAGTGTAGAGATCCTTCAAAGTCTTGGGCAATCAAACGTTCATCTTGGAACGTATCCGACGATTGTGGACGTTGGACTTAAAAGCAGCTATCACAGCTACCGTGTGGATGTCTGGAATAATCCTATGGACTCGACTGAACCTCTGCATGTGCTTCCGTAGAGTCTCCTTCCTTCTGCGGGAGAAGCTGCAAGTCGCTGGGCCGCCCTGGTTCTTGATGGCTACCAGTGAAGGTGCCAATGAGCTCATGGCACAGGTTAGCCCAGGTCGAAATGGAGTTCTCCGTCAAGTGCATCAGCCAATACCTCACATTTGGCTTGACTGCAAAAGGGAAGTAGTTGGCGAACACCTTCTCATCTCTTCCTCCGGCAGCTTGAATAGCGATGGTGAAGATGCTCAAGAACTCTGCCGGGTTCAGTCTCCTGTCGTACTTCTCTGGTATCTCTGGCTTGAACATGCGAGCGGATGGCCAACGAACCTGCCGCAACTCATGGGTGAAGGCAGGGCACTCAGCTTCGAAAGGCAGGTACCCGCCTTCGGCGAGGAAAGGCTCGTCGACGTTGGGGCCATCGTGCTTGTCAGACTCGCGGTGGGTGTTGCGGCATCACTCGATGGTGACACACGAGAATTCCCTTTGCCTGTCCTCTAGGGCTCGCCGTTGGTCTTGACGTGCTCAAGGGTCGGACGACGCCATCGAGACATCATCAGTTCTTGGTCGCACGGCTCCTGCGCTAGCTTCCGTGGAGGGGACTGCATTGTAGGATTGGCCCCTTCCGCATGACCAGCAGCATGGGTCGTTGTCATCACCTGGGGAGGTCGTGGCGGGCCAGCTCGCTGCGATCCTCCCGCCTCGGCAAAACCAATCAGGCTATGAATTGTGGCTCTCCATTGATCCATCTGATCGGCTCCCGGCAGAAATCTCAATAGCAGCTGGGCCAGTGCCATGGCCTCTGAAGCGGTGCTTGGCATGGATGTCGATGAAGATAGTAATGTTGCCTGGCTCCTGATAGTGTCGGCGGTAGTTGCGCCGTGTTCTCGTTGCCGCGAGCCAATTGCCAAGATGGTGCATTGGCTGGGTCAGCTTGCTCTACGGGTGGCGCATGTCCTGCGGTCGCGCCGGGAGCGGCCGGGGGCGGCCGGAGGATTGCGATTCGCCCTAGAGCGAGTGCCACCGTTGTGGCTGTGCCCTTCGGCCGGGCGGAGAGGTGCGGACAGAATGATCTCTCCACCCGTACCTCGTGGAGCGTGGTCTTTGCGATGATGTTGGTGTTGTCGTTCTCCAGTGCCTCCTGCTCCCATTTTGGCAACATGGGAGGTGGGGAGGACACCGCCTGCGTCAACGACATCCCCTGCAGTGTCCATGTCCCTAGGTGTCCTGATACGTATCTGTCGTATCTATAATTTTTGATTGTTCCATGCCAATATTCTACAACTTCCATATACTTTTTGGCAACTTTTTATACTATTTTGGGACTAACTTATTGATCCAGTGCCCAGTATCAGTTCCTGACGGTTGCATGTTTTTGGTTTCGCAAAAAATCCATATCAAACAGAGTCCAAACGGGATAAAAAGGACAGAGATTTTTTTGGATTATTTGGAGAATCTGGAAGAAAAACCAACGCGAACCAGTGTCCGGGGTGGGCACGAGGTAGGGGGGCGCGCGCCCCTGACCCTCGTGACCCACCTGTATGGCGGTTGACTCCCTTCTTCGGCCGCGAGAAAGCTAATTTTCAGAAAAAAAATCACGGCGAAGGTTTCAGTCCATTCGGAGTTACGGATCTCCGGATATAAAAGAAACGGTGAAAGGGCAGCAGAATAGAACACAGAAACAGAGAGAGACAGATAGATAGATCCAATCTCAGAGGGGCTCTCACCCCTCCCACGCCATGGAGACCATGGACCAGAGGGGAAACCCTTCTCCCATCTAGGGAGAAGGTCAAGGAAGAAGAAGAAGGAGGGGGGGGGTTCTCTCCCCCTCGCTTCCGGTTGCGTCGGAACGCCGCCGGGGGCCATCATCATCACCACGATCTACACCAACACCTCCGCCATCTTCACCAACATCTCCATCACCTTCCCCCCTCTATCTACAGTGGTCCACTCTCTCGCAACCCGCTGTACCCTCTACTTGAACATGGTGCTTTATGCTTCATATTATTATACAATGATGTGTTGCCATCCTATGATGTCTGAGTAGATTTTCGTTATCCTATCGGTGGTTGATGAATTGCCATGATTGATTTAATTTGCTTGTGGTTATGTTGCTGTCCTTTGGTGCCCATCATATGAGCGCGTTCGTGGATCACACCATAGGGTTAATTGTATGTTGATAGGACTATGTATTGGAGGGCAAGAGTGTGAAGCTTCAACCTAGCATAGAAATTGATGCATCTGAGGATTGAAGGGGACCAATATATCTTAATGCTATGGTTGGGTTTTACCTTAATGAACGTTAGTAGTTTCAGATGCTTGCTAATAGTTCCAATCATAAGTGCATAGAATTCCAAGTAAGGGATGACATGCTAGCAGTGGCCTCTCCCACATAATACTTGCTATCAGTCTAGTAAAGTAGTCAATTGCTTAGGGACAATTTCGCAACTCCTACCATCACTTCTCCACACTCGCTATATTTACTTTAGTTGCTTCTTTACTTACAACAGCCCCTAGTCTTTATTTACGTGCTCTTTACTTTCTTGCAAGCCAATCCAACAACACCTACAAAGTACTTCTAGTTTCATACTTGTTCTAGGTAAAGCGAACGTCAAGCGTGCGTAGAGTTGTATCGGTGGTCGATAGAACTTTAGGGAATATTTGTTCTACCTTTAGCTCCTTGTTGGGTTTGACACTCTTACTTATCGAAAACTGTTGCGATCCCCTATACTTGTGGGTTATCAAGACCTTTTTCTGGCGCCGTTGCCGGGAAGCAATACCGTGGGGTGAATATTCTCGTGTGTGCTTGTTTGCTTTATTAGTAAGTAATTTTTATTTGCTGTTCTTAGTTGTTTTCTATCTTTAGTTATTGGTAGGAAACACAAAATACCAAAAAAATTAGTTGTACCTACTGAACCAATGGTTGAAGAACCACTCAAAATCTATCACACTGCTGAAGCTTATTACTTGGATCATCTTCGATCCCTATGTGCTCATGCTGAAACCCCAACTAGCTTAGTTGAGGGCAAATCTTTAGATGAGCATGCTTGTTATGTGAGACACCATATATCTGAAAAAGGGAATCGTTTATTGGATCAAATTCATCGTTTGCAATGCTATGCTTGGAATTTATGTTATATATATGATTTTACTTGTTGTTCTAAAAACCCTAAGAAACACCTTCTCTACCAATGTGAGTTTATTGATAATGGAATCTTATCTTCGTATGCTAAGGGTGTTTATAATTACTATGATGTTCAAAAAGTTGTAGAATTTGTTGCTTTTAAGGGTGCTTACGAAATTGCTTCTTTGATTGAAAAGTATGGTGCTACTCTTTACAATTCTAAATTTTTTGCCATACTTAAATATTGCTATGATAATTATGCTTCTAATGCTTATGTTAAACCATATATTGAGGAATACTCCACTGTCCAAGAAGAGAATAATATTTTGCAGGAGTCTATGGAAGAAGAAGTTCATGAAACTGTGAGCTCATTGGATGAAAAAGATGAGGAGGAGAGCGAAGAACAAAAGGAGGAAGAGCGTATTAGCTACCCGTGCCCACCTTCTAATGAGAGTAACTCTTCAACTCATACATTTTTTAATCTCCCTTCATGCTTACCGAAGGATGATTGATATGATGATTGTTATGATCCCGTTGATTCTCTTGAAATATCCCTTTTTAATGATGCTTGCTATGTTTGTGGCCAAGATGCCAATATGAATTATGCTTATGGAGATGAACTTGCAATAGTTCCTTATGTTAAACATGAAATTGTTGCTACTGAACCCACACATGATAGTCCTATTATCTTTTTGAATTCTCCAAACAACACTATATCGGAGAAGTTTGCACTTATTAAGGATTACATTGATGGGTTGCCTTTTACAGTTGCACATGATGATTTTTATAGATATAATATGCATGTGCTTGCTGCTCCTACTTGCAATTATTATGAGAGAGGAACTATATCTCCACCTCTCTATGTTCCCAACACAATAAAATTGCAAGAAACTATTTATACTATGCATTGGCATTTACTATGTGTGCATGCATTGTTCTTTTATGACATGCCGATGCATAGGAAGAGAGTTAGACTTCGTCATTACATGATATATGTTTCTTTGTGCTCACTACTAAATTACAAGTCATTGCTAATTAAAATTGCCTTTGATATACCTTGGGATCCGGGTGGATTCACTACTTGAGCACTATATGCCTAGCTTAATGGCTTTAAAGAAAGCGCTGCCAGGGAGACAACCCGGAAGTTTTAGAGAGTCATTTATTTCTGTTGAGTGCTTCCATATAGTTTAAAAACAACAAAAATAAAGAGGGGAACCCAAAACTTTTCAGAAAGGAAACTGAAAGTGAGAAAGACGAGCATTGTGAAAGTGGGGGACGTCCTTGAACTTTGTTCATGCCCATGGGAACTTTGTAAATCTTAATTACAGAAACTTTTCAATAAAAAAAATTACCCCCTTGTACAATTCCATTGTATTATAAAAATAATGTGCCAAGGTTTGCCTTTAGGATGTTTACGATGCTTGTTGGTTTGTACGGTGCAGGACAGAAACTTTGGCTGTAGTGCGCGATTTTTATTTTTTTACTGGAACATCAAATGGTTCTGATTCTTTTTGCACTGTATTTCTGTACAAATTTTTTATTTTTCCTAATTTTGGCAGAAGTTTTCAAGTATCATAAGCATGGTGAATGTTCAGATTATTACAGACTGTTCTGTTTTAGACAGATTCTGTTTTTGATGCATAGTTTGCTTGTTTTGATGAAACTATCAATTTATATCAGTGTATGAAGCCATGGAAAAGTTATATTACAGTAGACACAATGCAAAAACAAAATATGAATTGGTTTGCAACAGTACTTAGAGTAGTGATTTGCTTTATTATACTACCGTATCTTACCGAGTTTTTTGTTGAAGTTTTGTGTGGATGAAGTGTTCGATGATCGAGGAGGTCTCGATGTGAGAAGAAGGAAGAGAGGCAAGAGCTCAAGCTTGGGGATGCCCGAGGCACCCCAAGTAAATATTCAAGGAGACTCAAGCATCTAAGCTTGGGGATGCCCCGGAAGGCATCCCCTCTTTCTTAAACAAGTATCGGTATGTTTTCGGATTCGTTTCGTTCATGCGATATGTGCAATCTTGGAGCGTATTTTGCATTTAGTTTTCATTTTTATTTTATGCACCATGCTGGTATGAGATAGTCTGTGGTTGATTTATAGAATGCTCTTTGCACTTTACTTATATCTTTTGAGTATGGCTTTATAGAATGCTTCATGCGCTTCACATATATCATTTGAAGCTTGGATTGCGTGTTTCTCTTCACTTAGACAACCGCCATTTATAGAATGCTCTTTTGCTTCACTTATATTTGTTAGAGCGTGGTCATATCTTTTGTAGAAAGAATTAAATTCTCGTGCTTCACTTATATCTATTTAGAGAGATGACAGGAACTGGTCATTCACATGGTTAGTCATAAAACCCTACATAAAACTTGTAGATCACTGAATATGATATGTTTGATTCCTTGCAATGGTTTTGTGATATAAAGATGGTGATATTAGAGTCATGCTAGTCGAGTAATTGTAAAATTGAGAAATACTTGTGTTGAGGTTTGCAAGTCTCGTAGCATGCACGTATGGTGAACTGTTATGTAACGAAGTCGGAGCATGAGGTGTTTATTGATTGTCTTCCTTGTGAGTGGCGGTCGGGGGCGAGCGATGGTCTTTTCCTACCAATCTATCCCCCTAGGAGCATGCGCGTAGTACTTTGTTTCAATGACTAATAGATTTTTGCAATAAGTATGTGAGTTCTTTATGACTAATGTTGAGTCCATGGATTATCGCACTCTCACCCTTCCATCATTGCTAGCCTCTTGATGCCGTGCATTGCCCTTTCTCACCTCGAGAGTTGGTGCAAACTTAGCGGTGCATCAAACCCGTGATCGATACACTCTATCACACATAAACCTCCTTATATCTTCCTCAAAACAGCCACCATACCTACCTATTATGGCATTTCCATAGCCATTCCGAGATATATTGCCATGCAACTTCCATCATCATCATATACATGACCTGAGCATTTATTGTCATATTGCTTTGCATGATCGTAAGATAGCTGGCATGATGTTTTCATGGCTTGTCCGTATTTTATGTCATTGCTACGCTAGATCATTGCACATCCCGGTACACCGCCGGAGGCATTCATATAGAGTCATATCTTTGTTCTAGATATCGAGTTGTAATATTGAGTTGTAAGTAAATAAAAGTGTGATGATCATCATTATTAGAGCATTGCCCCAGTGAGGAAAGGATGATGGAGACTATGATTCCCCCACAAGTCGGGATGAGACTCCGGACGAAAAAAAAATATAAAGGCCAAAAAAAAGAGAAGGCCCAAAAAAAGAGAGAAAACAAAAGAAATGAGAGAAAAAGAGAGAAGGGGCAATGTTACTATCCTTTGACCACACTTGTGCTTTAAAGTAGCACCATGTCTTCATATAGAGAGTCTCTTGAGTTATCACTTTCATATACTAGTGGGAATTTTCATTATAGAACTTGGCTTGTATATTCCAACGATGGGCTTCCTCAAATGCCCTAGGTCTTCATGAGCAAGCAAGTTGGATGCACACCCACTTAGATTCAGTATTGAGCTTTCATATACTTATAGCTCTAGTGCATCCGTTGCATGGCAATCCCTACTCCTCACGTTGACATCAATTGATGGGCATCTCTGTAGCCCGTTGATTAGCTGCGTCGATGTGAGACTTTCTCCTTTTTTGTCTTCTCCACATAACCCCCATCATCATATTCTATTCCACCTATAGTGCTATGTCCATAGCTCACGCTCATGTATTGTGTGAAAGTTGAAAAGGTTTGAGAAACGTCAAAAGTATGAAACAATTGCTTGGCTTGTCATCGGGGTTGTGCATGATGTGAATATTTTGTGTGGTGAAGATGGAGCATAGCCAGACTATATGATATTGTAGGGATGAGCTTTCTTTGGCTATGTTATTTCAATAAGACATAATTGCTTGGTTGGTGTGCTTGAAGTATTATTGTTTTTATGTCAAAGGATAGACTATTGCTTTGAATCACTCGTGTCTTAATATTCATGCCATGATTAGACATATGATCAAGATTATGCTAGGTAGCATTCCACATCAAAAATTATATTTTTTATCATTTACCTACTCGAGGAGTGCAGGAATTAAGCTTGGGGATGCTGATACGTCTCCGTCGTATCTATAATTTTTGGTTGTTCCATGCCAATATTCTACAATTTCCATATACTTTTTGGCAACTTTTTATACTATTTTTGGGACTAACTTATTGACCCAGTGCCTAGTGCCAGTTCCTGTCTGTTGCATGTTTTTGGTTTCGCGGAATATCCATATCAAACGGAGTCCAAACGGGATAAAAACGGACATAGATTTTTTTTTGGAATATTTGGAGAATCTGGAAGAAAAATCAACGTGAACCAGTGTCCGGGGTGGGCACGAGGTAGCGGGGCGCCCCCACCCCCCCTAGGGCGCGCCCCTGACCCTCATGACCCACCTTTAAGGCAGTTGACGCCCTTCTTCGGCCACAAGAAAGCTAATATTCGGAAAAAATCACGGCGAAGGTTTCAGTCCAATCGGAGTTACGGATCTCCGAATATAAATGAAACGGTGAAAGGGTAGCATAATCGAACGCAGAAATAGAGAGAGATAGAGAGATAGATCCAATCTCAGAGGGTCTCTAGCCCCTCCCATGCCATGGAGACCATGGACCAGAGGGGAAACCCTTCTCCCATATAGGGAGAAGGTCAAGGAAGAAGAAGAAGGAGGGGGGGGGGGTTCTCTCCCCCTCACTTCCGGTGGCGCTGCTTCATATTATTATCCAATGATGTGTTGCCATCCTATGATGTCTGAGTAGATTTTCGTTGTCCTATCTGTGGTTGATGAATTGCTATGATTGATTTAATTTTCTTGTGGTTATGTTGCTGTCCTTTGGTGCCCATCATATGAGCGCGCGCGTGGATCACACCATAGGGTTAGTTGTATGTTGATAGGACTATGTATTGGAGGGCAAGAGTGATGAAGCTTCAACCTAGCATAGAAATTGATGCATACTGGATTGAAGGGGACCAATATATCTTAATGCTATGGTTGGGTTTTACCATAATGAACGTTAGTAGTTGCAGATGCTTGCTAATAGTTCCAATCATAAGTGCATAGAATTCCAAGTAAGGGATGACATGCTAGCAGTGGCCTCTCCCACATAATACTTGCTATCGGTCTAGTAAAGTAGTCAATTGCTTAGGGACAATTTCGCAACTCCTACCATCACTTTTCCACACTCGCTATATTTACTTTAGTTGCTTCTTTACTTACAACAGCCCCTAGTCTTTATTTACGTGCTCTTTACATTCTTGCAAGCGTTTCCAACTACACCTACAAAGTACTTCTAGTTTCATACTTGTTCTAGGTAAAGCGAACGTCAAGCGTGCATAGAGTTGTATCGGTGGTTGATAGAACTTTAGGGAATATTTGTTCTACCTTTAGCTCCTCGTTGGGTTCAACACTCTTACTTATCGAAAACTGTTGCGATCCCCTATACTTGTGGGTTATCAAGATGTCCCTATAGCCCCGCGGCATCTGTGTTCGCACGCGGTGGGGCCTTCGAGGAGGACGGCTGGGCAGCGGCACCGGGTTTCTTCTTGGATGCCATAGACGATGGAGCCACTGATGATGAAGACGATGATGAAGATGACGCTCTACGTACGCTCCTCGGGTTCGCATAAAGGCCGCCCCCTACCTGGTGCGCCAAAGATGTCATGGGAAACAACGACCACCTATGGGGCCATGAGCCCCTTGTGGTTCGCCAGGGGGATGAGCACATTGCACAAAGAGCGGACAACGTGGAGCAGCACGACGGAGATCACACGGGCGATTTTACCCAGCTTCAGGCCACCGTGAGGCGTAAAACCCTATTCCTGCTTTGGTGGATTGCTGGTGGATGGTGGTGGAGACGTAGCGCTCTAGCCCAATAGGGTTGCCTCGGGGGAAGAGTAGCTACGCGCGTATGAGTGTACAAGGGTCCGAATCCTTTCTATGGTTGCAACGGGCCTCCTTTTATAGATCAAGGGGTCACCACAATGGCAAATCAGTCATTATGCATTAATTAGATAGCAAACAGTGCTATCATACCTAACTCTGTAGATAGGGCAGTGCGCATTAAATGCGTTGTTTAGTTTCACATCGGAGCTTGCCCGGCAAGCCTTGCCAGGCTGTTCGGCCGCCTTCTATCCCGTCTGCGTGACATGTCGCTGGACGGGTGTCATTTGGTGGTTATCTCTGTAGGAAGTGGCTGCCTTGTGGTGAAGAACATCCACTTAGTTACTTGGAGGTTTGACACTAGACTGATTGATGACTTGCGTCGCTGTGAGGTGGTGTGGTGGAGCCCTGGCGAAGTAGTTTGCCTCCGTAAGCCCCGGCAGACCTGCTGGGATGGCCTTGAGGCTTGCTTCCGGGGTAACCCCCACCTCGCCAAGCTCGACTGCGCGGCAAGGGTGGTTTTCCCTTAGTGGTATCTTGGTTCTCGGGCTTGACTTGGTCTTCTTAATCTATACTTTGATTCTTCAAAGAGCTGATCTCTTGAGCTTGGTCTGGTATTGGATGTTGTGATCTCGATCTTAGGCCTATGCACTGTCTGGGAAATAGACCCAGGATTTGTTGCACCGACACCTTTCTCCATGGAGATAGTTATTCTTGCCACTTGGGCCATCTGGATCTCAAGAAAAAACCTCATCTTCTAGCAGATCCAACCTTCATTCCAAAAGTTGAAGGATATTTACTTTGGGGAGGTATGCTGGCTCAGCCACAGAATCAAGAGCAATTATGCTCCTTTGTACAATGATGGCCTTTTGTAATCTTTGCTTGGGCTTGTGAGGCCTTCTGTAATCCTAGTCTAGCTGCCTGCTAGTTTTTTCGTTTTAAGCTTTCTTTTCTTCTTCTTTCTTCTTGTTCTTTTTTTCTGTCTTAGCTCAAGCCTTGTTGTACTTTTGTACTTTGTTTCAATAAAGATAAAAATTGTTGTGGGGCCTTGCCTTACTGTGCATAGTAAGAAAACTAACTGCGGGTCGCCTCACATGATAAGCTTTCTGATTCAAAGGTCCGCCACTATCCTAAGACCGGCAAGTAATCCTTCGTACTCAGCGGTGTTGTTTGTCGCGTTTTCCTTGGGGAAATGTATTTGAGTTACATACTTGAGGTGCTCTCCAGTGGGAACAACAACCAACGCTCCAGCACCGGTGCCTTGCAGCGAGAAAGCCCCATCAAAGTACATGATCCAATCCTAAATTGTTTCCTTGCCGGGGAGACAAGTTTCTAGAACTTCTTTGTCTGGCGTTGGCACTCAACAGAATTGGAGATGGACCTAGTAAGTACAGCATTGCAGCCGGCAAGACGGCGCACATCCTTGACGCACTTTGGTGCTTCAATCTGCTCAATTGCTTTGATCTTGTCGAGATTGGCTTCAATTCCTTGTCGAGAAATAAAGAACCCGAGAAGATTGCCGAATGGAACGCCAAACACACACTTCTCGGGATTGAGCTTGAGATTGGTCTTTTGTAGATTATCAAATATTCTTCTAAGTCTTGTATCAGGGTTGACTTGCCCTTGGTTTTGACCACCATGTCATCCATATAGGCTTCGACATTCCTATGTAGCTGAGGCTCAAAACCAATATGGACCGTCCTTGCAAATGTTGAACCAGCACTCTTCAATCCGAAAGGCATACGTATGAAGCAATACATGCCACATGGTGATGAATGCGTTCCTCTCTCCATCTTCTTTTGACCTGAATATCTGGTGATACCCGGAGTAGGCATCAAGGAATGACAGCAAATCACATCCAGCAGTGGAGTCAAAAATCTGGTCGATGCGCGGCAAGGGAAATGGATCCTTCGGACAAGCTTTAATTATGTCTGTATAATCAATGTAAAGCCGCCACTTGCCGTTTGTGTTGCGCACAACAACTAGATTAGCCAACCACGTGGGATGGAGTACACCTCTGACCAAACCCGTTGCTTCCAACTTCTTGATCTCTTCAGCAATGAATTGTTGCCGCTCCAAGGCTGGCTTCCGCACCTTCTACTTGACAGGTCGCGCATGAGGGCAGATGGCAAGCTGGTGCTCAATTACCTCCCTGGGAGCACCGGGGATGTCAGATGGTTGCCACGCAAAGATATCAACATTCGCCCGCAGGAAGGAAAAGGTGCGCTTTCCTATTTAGCATCAAGAGAGGCACTTATGGTGAAAGTGCCATCTGTGCCATCCTCCCTTGTAGGCACCTTCTAGGTTTCTGGCAGAGCAGCCTTGTTTTTCTTACTCTTGCCGGCAGAGCTCACTGGCACAACCTCGACGGGAGCATAATACTCCGAAGAGGCGCGTTCACTGGAGTCAGTGGTCTTATCGGTCTTATTCCTCTTCTTCCCTCCCCCTAGGAGCTTGGTTTGCAGGCGCAAGCGCCTTCGTGGCAGATGCTGCAAGTGCTTCCCGGTAGAGTTGATAAGCGCAAATCAATGCATCCTTCTTGTCTGAATGGATGGTGATGACACTCATTGGCCCAGGCATCTTCAGCGTGTTGTAGGCATAGTGGGATGTAGCCATAAACTTTGCAAGTGTTGGCCATCCAAGGATTCCATTGTAAGGCAACGGAATCTTGACAACATCAAAGATGATCTTCTCTGTCCTGTAGTTGAGCTCACTTCCAAAAGTCACTGACAAAGTGATCTTGCCCTTTGGCTGACTTCTTCCTGGATCGATTCCCTGAAATGTGTCAGTCTTTTTCAAGTCCTCTTCCGAGATCTGCAGCCTCTTAATCACATCAGGTGAACCATCAACCAGCATCTTTGTCACCTTGAGGTTGCCGATTCTTGGTGAAACCAACAACGACAAGCAACCGACCGCAGTTGTGCGATCAGGGGGGTCGTAACAGTTTTCGAGGGTAGAGTATTCAACCCAAATTTGTAGATTTGGCACAAGGGGAGCCAAAGAATATTTTTAAGTATTAGTGATAACCCACAAGTATAGGGGATCGCAACAGTTTTCGAGGGTAGAGTATTCAACCCAAATTTATAGATTCGACACAAGGGGAGCCAAAGAATATTTGAAGGTATTAGTGTAACGCCCTTGATGCGGCTATATCTCCCACGTGTCGAAGCACGACTTAGAGGCATAACCGCATTGAAAGCAATGTCGCAAGTGAGGTAATCTTCACACAACCCATGTAATACATAAGCAAAAGAGATACATAGTTGGCTTACAGTCGCCACTTCACATACTACATAAATAAACATCCATCATCCAGATTACACTCAAGGTCCGACTACGGCACCAAAATAAAAGAAGACTACCCCAAATGCTACACGGATCCCCGATCATCCCAACTGGGCTCCACTCTCGATCATCGGGAAAAGACACATAGTGTGACCACGTTCCTCGTCGAACTCCCACTTGAGCTCGGTTGCGTCATCTGCACTGGCATCGTCGGCACCTGCAACTGTTTTGGTAGAATCTGTTAGTCATGGGGACTCAGCAATCTCACACCCGCGAGATCAAGACTATTTAAGCTTATAGGAAGGACAGAGTTGTGAGGTGGAGCTGCTGCAAGCGACTAGCATATATGGTGGCTACATTTGCAAAAGAGAGCGAGAAGAGAAGCAAGGCACGGTCGTGAAGCTAGTAGCGATCAAGAAGTGATCCTGAAACTACTTACGTCAAATATAACTCCAACACCGTGTTCACTTCCCGGACTCCGCCGAGAAGAGACCATCACGGTTACACACGTGGTTGGTGTATTTTAATTAAGGTCAACTTCGGGTTTCCTACAACCGGACATTAACAAATTCCCATCTGCCTCATAACCGCGGGCACGGCTTTCCAAAGATAATACCCTGCAGGGGTGTCCCAACTTAGCCCATTATAAGCTCTCACGGTCAACGAAGGATATTCCTTCTATCGGGAAGACCCGATCAGTCTCGGAATCCCGGACTACAAGACATTTCGACAGCAATAAAACAAGACCAGCAAAGCCACCCTATTGTGCCGACAAATCCCGATAGGAGCTGCACATATCTCGTTCTCAGGGCACATCCGGATGAGACATCCTACGAGTAAAACCAAGCCTCAAGTTTCCCCAAGGTGGCCCCGCAGTCTGCTCGTTTCGGACCAACGCTCGAAGGAGCACCGGCCCGGGGGGTTAAATAAAGATGACCCTCGGGCTCGCGAAAACCGGGGAAAAAGGCTTACGTGGCAAATGGTAAAACCAAAGTTGGGCCTTCTTTGGAGAGTCTTATTCAAAGCGAACTATCAAGGGGTCCCATAAATCACCCAACCGTGTAAGGAGCATAAAATCAAGGAACATAACACCGTATGGCGGAAACTAGGGTGGCAAGAGTGGAACAAAACACCGGGCATAAGGCGAGTCTTCCACCCTTTACCAAGTATATAGATGCATTAATTATAGCAGATATATTGTGATATCCCCAACAAGTAAACATGTTACGACAAGGAACAACATCTCCATGTTCAACAAGGAACAAACTTCATCTTCACCGCAACTAGCAACGCTATAAGAGGGCTGAGCAAAGCGGTAACATAGCCAATCAGCGGTTTGCTAGGAAAGGATGGTTAGAGGTTTGACATGGCAATATGGGTGGCATGATAAGCAAGTTATAGGCATCGTAGCATAGGCATAGCAAAAGAGCGAGCATCTAGCAAGCAAAGATAGAAGTGATTTCGAGGGTATGGTCATCTTGCCTGCAAAGTTCTCAGAGTTGTCGAAAGCTTGATCCTCGTAAGCGTTCTCAACAGGTTCCTCGTTCACGAACTCATCTCCCGGCTCTACCCAAAGCAAGAACACAAACAAAGGAACCACAATAAATCACGGTGCAATGCACAAGCAACATGATGCAATACATGGCATGATATGCGAGATGTGATATGCAATGCGTATGCGTGCTCCGGAAGGAAAATGATGAACCAGGCATCAACTTGGCCAACCAAGTATGCCGCTGGAAAGGTGAGATGATTTCGGTTGAAATCGATATAAAGATCACCGGAATCGGATTCACGGTTTGCAAATGACATGCAAAACAAGAATGACACAAATCTGCCATTAACAGCATGATGCCACATAGCAAGCAACAAGAAATTAAGCTACTGCACCCAAACGTACCAACAAAGCATATAGCAGTGATCTACTCAAGATGCTTGACAAAACATGAACACTGAGCTATGGCTAATTCACAAATTAACTGGTCCAAACAAGCATGGCAAAAGTGCAAAACATATCAGCCTCACAGACTTAGGAAAATACTGAACATGGCAGAATCAGCATCAGGAAGCAATGTTCAGAGCAAGCAAACAACATGCTACAGGAACTTATAATAGCAAAACAAGGCATGGCATGAATCTACTCAAAGCATAGAACAAAAGTCCCTTACTGACCATGAGCCAAAAAGGATCAGAGAATATTATAAAAACCATGTCAATATAGCAAGTTTCGTTAACAGATTCAGCAAACAGGGCATGACATTGACAGAATTATGTAGGCATCTTCGCGAGCTTGATGCACTCACTGTAGAGAATTACAAGATAAACTAAGCATACATCCATCAATAAGACATGGCATAGAAGCTATAAATGGCAATAACAACATCATAGCATACACGGATCAACTACAACAACCTTGGCAAAATTGAATAACATGTAAACAATCTGCCAGGAAACATTTTATAGGAAAAGTAGAGCTCGATTGACTCAAGCTATGGCACTCCATAATTGCAAACAAGGGCATGGATGGATAGAGTATAACCATATGTTCAAAACATCCTTACTGAAGTATCTCAAAATATGCATGGATCTCTCGGTAGCATCAAGTTAACATGGCATAAAAATATCAGCAAAACAGGGGCTGAAATCAGCAACATCATGAAGCCTAGTTTGCATGCTTGTGGTAGTTACCACAGAGATCACAAAAATACATGGCATACACCCCTGTAAAGATGGCATGGCATATTACAAAACACATGTAGGACTCAAGATCATAGGATGCACACATCAATCATGGCAAAACTGACAAAAGTGCATGTTTTGATAAGAATCTGAAACTAACATCACATAGCCCTCTTCTAACAGCATTTCGGGCATCAAGATGAGCTCAAATGAAATGATGCAATGAGATGAAATGATGTACTCGTCGAGACGAACATTTCGGTATGCTACACGCCCAAAACGGAGCCACGGGTGCAAAGTTATGGCATGATGAAAATGCAACAAAATCTTGTGAGAACTTGACTTAGAGGAAATCGGGGAGAAGTCAACGGCGATTTGGATCTCAGATCCGTCGGATCCGTCGCCGAGCGGGTCGAGGCGGCCGAGTCGGAGGGGGCCGGGGCGAGGCCGGGCCGGGGGCGGCGGCGGCGAGGTCGGCCGGCGCAGGGGGCCGTGCGCGGCGTGAACGGAGGGGCGGCAATGGCGGGCGACGGGCGAGGGCCGGGCGGGCGAATGAGGAGATGGCAGCGGCCGGCCGGGGCAGCAGCAGGCCGGGCGGCGAGACGGAGACGGGCGGCGGCAGGCTCGGGAGGGCCCGCCACAGGCCCTGCGGGCGGCGGCGGCAGTGGAACACGCCACGTGGCGGCCCCGGATTGGCCGGGCGGCGGTGGGCGGACACGTCCGGCCGTCCGGATTTCGTCCGGCGGCGCGAAGGGAGCTGGGCGGCTAGGGTTTCATCCGGATTTCGGGGAAGGGACCTATATTTATAGGTAGAAGGAGCTAGGAAGCTCCAAATGGAGTGTAGTTTTCGCCCACACGATCGTGATCCGACGACGGAGAGCATGGAAGTGACTTAGATGGGTTATTGGGCTATTTTGAAGGGGTGTTGGGCTGCAACTTAAAAGAGGCCTTTGCGAGAGTGCGGTTAACCGTTGGAGTACCAAACGAGCTCCAAATGACCCGAAACTTGACAGGTGGTCTACCGGTGGTGTACCAAGGCCACTTGACAAACCTCGGTCCATTCCGAGAAAGTTTAGTACCCGCTCACAGAAAAATGTAAAAGGGGACGCCGGGGGACATAGGAGTGCCGGATTGCAAAACGGACAACGGGGAAAATGCTCGGATGCATGAGACGAACACGTATGCAAATGAGATGCACATGATGACATGATATGAAATGCATGACATGGACAAAATGCAAAAATGAAGAAAACCCAACCACGGAGGAATATCATATCACAATGCGAAAATGGCAAGAGTTGGAGTTCTGAATATGGAAAGTTACATCCGGAGTGTTACAACACTCCACCACTACAAGAGGATCTCGTCCCGAGATCTAGGACCGAAAGAACTCCGGATATTCGGAACGGAGGTGATCCTCGCGCTCCCAGGTGGCTTCTTGGTCGGAATGGTGTGACCACTTCACTTTTAGGTATTTAATTGACTTGTTGCGAGTCTTGCGCTCGGTTTCTTCAAGAATAGCAATGGGGTGCTCATGATAAGAGAGATCTTCTTGGAGATCAATTTCTTCGAAGTTGATGGTGCGCTCAGGAGTCTTGAAGCACTTGCGAAGCTGTGACACATGAAACACATCATGCACGTTCGCGAAGTTGGGCGGAAACTCAAGTTGATAGGCGAGATCGCCTCTTTTGCCAATGATCTTGAAAGGACCCACGTATCTAGGGCAAGCTTCCCTTTGATACCGAAGCGACGAGTGCCTTTCATTGGAGAGACGCGGAGGTAGACATGGTCTCCGATTTCAAAAGCCACATCACGGTGCTTGTCATCATAATAGCTCTTCCGCGCGATTGCGCGGCTTTGAGATTCTCACGAATGACTTTGCACATTTCTTGACTTCGTGATCAAGTCGTTGCCAAGAAGTTGGCGTTCACTGTCTCGGACCAATTGAGAGAGTACGACACTTTTGCCATAGAGAATTTGAATGGGGCCTTGCCCGAACTCGCTTGGAAGCTGTTGTTGTAGGAGAACTTCGGCATATGGAAGACAATCTTCCCACTTTATACCGAAAGAGATGACACAAGCCCTGAGCATATCTTCAAGGATTTGATTGACTCGCTCGACTTGGCCACTTGTTTGAGGGTGGAAAGCTGTGCTGAAACGAATGTTGGTGCCCATGGCCTTCTGAAAAGAATCCCAAAACTAGGAGGAAAAGATGCTGCCACGGTCTGAAGAGATCAATTGTGGAATGCCGTGCAAGGAGACAATCCTGGAGGTGTATAGCTCTGCCAGCTGAGCTGCTGTGATAGATTCTTTGATAGGAAGAAAATGAGCCACTTTAGTAAGCTTGTCTATGACAACGAAGATAGCATCATTTCCACGCTTGGACTTCGGAAATCCAGTCACGAAGTCCATTTAGATATGATCAAACTTCCATTCTAGAATAGCAAGAGGTTGGAGGAGACCAGCTGGTCGTTGGTGTTCTGCTTTCACTCTTCTGCAGACATCACATTCATTCACGAATTGAGCAATTTCTCGCTTCATTCGAGTCCACCAATATGACTGCTTGAGGTCATGCTACATCTTCGTACTTCCAGGATGAATGGATAGAAGAGAATTGTGTGCCTCGTTCATAATGACTTTACGTAGATCACCCTTAGGAACCACAATCCGGTCCTCGAACAAAAGAGTATCTTTGTCATCAACGTGGAAGCACTTGTACTTGGAAATGCCCTTGTCGATACCACGTTTCACCTTTTTCACCATGGTATCCCGGAGTTGAGCCTCACGAATTTGGTCTTCCAAAGTAGGAGAGACTATGAGGTTGGCAAGAAAGCCTTGAGGAACAACTTGAAGATTCAGCTTGCGGAAAGCTTCACAAAGGTCCGGTTGGAAGGGCTTGAGGATTAAGCTGTTGCAATAAGCCTTCCTGCTCAAAGCATCTGCAATCACATTGGCCTTGCCCGGAGTATATTCAATACTTGGGTTCTACTCTTGAATCATTTCGACCCATCGAGTTTGCCTGAGGTTGAGGTTGGGTTGAGTGAAGATATACTTGAGACTCTTGTGATTGGTGAATATGTCCACTTTCCTTCCCAACAAGAGATGTCTCCATGTTATCAATGCATGGACAACTGCCGCCAACTCAAGATCGTGAGTGGGGTAGTTCTTTTCGTTGGGCTTCAGCTGACGAGAGGTATAGGCCACCACTCTCTTCTCTTGCATTAACACAGCACCGAGACCTTGAAGAGAAGCATCACAGAAAACTTCGAATGGCTTGGATTCATCTGGAGGAGTCAAGACAGGAGCTGTGACGAGTTTCTCTTTGAGAGTATTGCAAGCAACGTCACACTCAGGAGACCAGACATACTTCACATGCTTCTAGAGGAGGTTGGAAAGAGGCTTTGCAATCTTAGAGAAGTTCTCAACGAATCTTCGGCAATAGCTTGCAAGACCAAGAAAACTGCGAAGCTGCTTGACATTCTGAGGAGGTTCCCAATTCACAACTGCAGACACCTTCTCGGGATTAACAGCGATGCCCTTGGCGGAGATGATGTGACCAAGATAAAGCACTTCATCAGCCAAAATTCACATTTGGAAAACATCGCATAGAATTGATGCTCTCTGAGCTTGTCTAGCACCAATCGCAAATGTTTGGCATGATCCTTCTTATTCTTGGAGAAGACCAAAATATCATCAAGATAGACCAAGACGACTTCATTGGTGTAGGGGTTGAAGATGAAGTTCATCATTCGAGAGAATGTTGGAGGAGCATTGACAAGGCGAAAGACATGACAATATATTCATAAGAACCAAAGCTTGTTCGAATGCTGTCTTGGGAATATCTTGTTCACGAATCTGAATTTGATGATAACCCATACGAAGGTCAAGCTTGGAGAACACTTTAGCACCTTTGAGTTGCTCGAAAAGCTCATTGATGTTGGGAAGTGGATACTTGTTCTTGATTGTCTTCTTGTTCAATGGGCGATGTCGGCGCAAAGTCGGTCCGTGCCATCCTTCTTCGGACAAAAGAACACCACAACCCCAAGGAGATGAACTCGGTCCGATCAAACCAGACGCTCTTGTTCATCGAGCTGCTTCTTCAATTCCTTCAGCTCATTAGGTCCAAGCTTGTATGGGCGCTTGCAAGCGGGTTTCGTGTCGGGCTTAAGATCGATACTTGAATTCAAGCGGCGGTGAGGAGGCATACCGGAAGCTCTTACGGAAAGACATCTTGGTACTCACAAGCGATGGAATCGAGAGATAGCATCAACTCGCCCTTCTCATTGAGATAAAACAACCGAATGGTTTCATCACGAGCGGCATAGATGATCACATCATTAGAAGAGTGAGTCAATTGAATTTCCGGCAGCACAATCAAGCTGAGCTTTGTCTTTGAGAAAGCCAGTCCATCCCAAGAATAAGATCAATATCCGAGTCACCAAGGACAATTGGTTTAGCCAGAAATCTATAGTCGCCCATCTTGATAGTGACATCGGAAGCAATCAAACTAGAAGTCATAAGCTTTCTGGGAGAAACAACTTGCATAACTTTGGCCAAAAACTCTGTGTCAACATTGTGCTTCGATGAAAAAGGATATGACATGAAAGAATGCGATGCACCAGTATCAAATAAGACTTTTGCAGGAATATCATTAACTGGAAGATTACCCATTATCACATCAGTAGATTCCTCCGCTTGCGCTGCATTCATCATATTCACCTTTGCAGACTTGGGATTATGCTTGACCACTGCATTGCTGGAAGATTTCACAGGAGGAGGAGGCGGAAGGCGCCTTTGGTTGAAGCACTTGTTAGCGTAGTGACCTTCTGCGACATTTGTTGCAAGTCACCTCACGAGGCGGACGGTGATAAGGAGCATTTGACCTTGGAGCTTGAGAATTAGACTTGTTCGATAGCCTGGGTTGGGTGGGTGGGAAGATCCACGACCACCTGAGTTCTTCTGGCGATAAGGTGACGAAGCGGAGGAGGAGGAAGGTAGAACTTGCTGCTTAGCTGCCACTTGAGAGGAAGAAGTAGACTGAACTGCATCCCCTGATTCTCTTCTTAGAAGCCTCCCATTTGAGCTGGGCAGCTTCTTGCTTGATGCCATGTTGTAGAATTCATCATACTTTTACGGCTCAAAAAGCACGAGAGCTAATTGCAGATCTTCTCGAGACCACCTCTGAATTGATAGATCATACTCTTTTCATCAGGGGCGTCTTGCTTAGCAAAGCGGCGAGTTTTTGAACTGGATATTGTATTGATACAGACATGTTGCCTTGCTTGAGATTGCGGAACTCCTCACGCTTGCTCTCAACAACACTTTTGAATGTGGTGAGCTCTGAAGTCTCGTGGAACTCATCCCTGTAATGACATGACCTCCTCTGGAATCTTTGTATTCTTGGAACCACTCGAAGCTTGGTCCTTGAGTTGAAGCGAAGCAAACTTGACAAAGTCCTCGGGTCTAACATTGCTACATTCAAAATGTTTGCTGATGTCCACAAGCCAATCGTCGGTGTATGTGGCCTCGACACAGAAGCTGAAAGACTTCGGCTAATTAGCGAGGAACTGATTGAGGGTAGCAAAGTGCGGCTAGTTGTTGCCTTGGCCTTGATTTCCTTGGTTGCCTTGCCCTTGGGTACGCTCTTGCAAGAGTTGCAAAATCATCTGAGCATTGGCATTGGTGGCTGCCATGATAGCTTGCCATGCCTCCGGAGGCGGAGGTGGAGGTGGAGGGTTCGACTGACTCCCATCATTGTGTTTCGGATTCAGACGCGTTGGCGGAGCCATCCTGAAGAGGGTGACATCCGTTAGCACTTGATAGACAGATAGACAAGTTGAATCAACGGATAGAAATTGCAACATATAGTCTTCACAATAAACATTCAAACAAGGATAAACAAATGAATTCCAAAGTTAACATCACACGTCCATTAAGGTGAGAAGCCACTTGATTAAGGGTTGATGAAAAAATAACAAAATACGTTGGAACAAATAAGTGGTAAGGATTACCCAATCACAAACCAAATATCTGCGGGAAGAAATGCTAAGAGCTACTTGAATCCCACATATAAACTCGAAACTTTACGGTTATGCAATCTGGTGTTGGGGATCTGAGGGACACAAAATATATCACCCAAACTAACAATACCTAGATCGAGTTGTATCCATCCGTCAACACATAACCAAGAAACCTTGAAATCGTGTACCTCGACCTTGAAAAGCATCCGTTATATGAGTCATGGAAATACTCGAGCTCGCCCGATCTTTGGGTTATCGGGTTATCTCACCAACAAGCTGTACAAAAGAGATTTTCGATGTCGGCAAATCTCAGTATTCAGAACTGCAGCGATAAAATTGTGGCGACAACACCTCGGAGCTCAACTCCCGGGACACTGCCACAACCCCTAAATGTCGGGAGGCACCAAGAACAATGTTCTCGTCACAAAACCATCGAACGATTCCAAGATACCAGCGTGATCCTAATTTTTTAGTGAAATTTGAGGAGAGGAGAGTCAAAACTTATCGTCGGGAGACCTCACGAGGCTGACGAAGGGACTGGGGAGTAAAAGAATCCTACTCTCCGATATATATAATCCTAAGAATCAAAACATTTTGTTCTAGACTCAACAACGCCTTGACAAACAATCAAGCGGGGCTCCTAAGTCGAGGATGGCTCGATAACCAACATAGCGCCCTCGATGCGGCTATATCTCCCACGTGTCGAAGCACGACTTAGAGGCATAACCGCATTGAAAGCAATGTCGCAAGTGAGGTAATCTTCACACAACCCATGTAATACATAAGGAAAGAGATACATAGTTGGCTACGATCGCCACTTCACACAATACATAAATAAACATCCATCATCCAGATTACACTCAAGGTCCGACTACGGCACCAAAATAAAAGAAGACTACCCCAAATGCTACAGATCCCGATCATCCCAACTGGGCTCCACTCTGATCATCGAGGAAAAGACACATAGTAACGACCACGTTCCTCGTCGAACTCCCACTTGAGCTCGGTTGCGTCATCCTGACCGCATCGTCGGCACCTGCAACTGTTTTGGTAGAATCTGTGAGTCACGGGGACTCAGCAATCTCACACCAGCGAGATCAAGACTATTTAAGCTTATAGGAAGGACGGAGTTGTGAGGTGGAGCTGCTGCAAGCGACTAGCATATATGGTGGCTACATTACATAAAAGAGAACGAGAAGAGAAGCAAGGCGCGGTCGTGAAGCTAGTAGCGATCAAGAAGTGATCTGAAACTACTTCGTCAAACATAACTCCAACACCGTGTTCACTTCCCGGACTCCGCGAGAAGAGACCATCACGGTTACACACCTTGTTGGTGTATTTTAATTAAGGTCAACCGGGTTTTCTACAACGGACATTAACAAATTCCCATCTGCCTCATAACATGGAGCGGCTTTGAAAGATAATACCTGCGGGGTGTCCCAACAGCCCATTATAAGCTCTCACGGTCAGCGAAGGATATTCCTTCTACCGGGAAGACCCGATCGATCTCGGAATCCCGGACTACAAGACATTTCGACAGCAATAAAACAAGACCAGCAAAGCCGCCCGATTGTGCCGACAAATCCCGATAGGAGCTGCACATATCTCGTTCTCAGGGCACATCCGGTGTAACACCCCGGATGTAACTTTCCATATTTGTAACTCCCACTCTTGCCATTTTCGGCATTGTGAAATGATATTCCCTCCGTGGTTGGGTTCTTGTCTTTCGTTTTTGCATTTTGTCCATGTCATGCATTTTCATATCATGTCATCATGTGCATCGCATTTGCATACGTGTTCGTCTCATGATTCGAGCATTTTCCCGTTGTCCGTTTTGCAATCCGGCACTCCTATGTCCCCGGCGTCCCCTTTTACGCTTTTTCCGTGGCGGGTACTAAACTTTCTCGGAATGGACGAGGTTTGTCAAGTGGCCTTGGTATACCATCGGTAGACCACTGTCAAGTTTCGGGTCATTTGGAGCTCGTTTGGTACTCAGCAGTTAACCGCACTCTCGCAAAGGCCTCTTTTAAGTTGCAGCCCAACACCCTTTCAAAACAGCCCAATAACCCATCTAAGTCACTTCCATGCTCTCCGTCGTTCGATCACGATCGTGTGGGCAAAAACCGCACCTCATTTGGAGCTTCCTAGCTCCTTCTACCTATAAATATGCATCTCCCCTCAAATCCGGATCCCAAACCTAGCCCGCTCCCTCCGCGCGCGGACACGTCCGATCCGCGCGGGATGGCTCCGCCGCCCCGCGCCGGCCAATCAGGCGCGCCACGTGTCGCCGTCGTGCCAGCCCGCCCGCCCGCCCGAGGCCCATCCACGCCAGACCCTCCGCGCCCCTCCCGCCCGGCCCGCCCGCCACCGCGCCCGTCGCCGCCCGCTCCCTTGATCGCCGCCGCCGCCGCCCAGCGCGCGCGCGACCCGGCGGCCGCCGCCCCGCCACGCGCCCGCCGACCAAGCCGCCCTCAGCGCCGCCCGCCGCCCGTCCGTCGCCGGCGCGTCGCTGCCCGCCGCCCGACCTCGCCTCGGCCGGCGGCCCCCTCCTCCTCCGCCCGGCGAGCCACCGCTCCGGCCGGCGAGCCTCGAGCCGCGCGCCGAATCTGAGACCCACCGCCTCGGTTGACTTCTCCCTCTCCCCCGAAATGCCCGTCATTTTTTCTGTGATATTTTATTGCATTTTCGTCTTGCCATAACTCTCTGCACATTGCTCCGTTTCGTGCGTGTAATATGTCAAAATGTTTGCCTCGAAGAGGAGATCATTTCATGTCATTGCATCATTTTCATTTGAGCTCATCTTGATGCCCAAAATGCTGTTATAAGAGGGCTATGTGATGTTAGTTTCTGTTTCTTAACAGAACATGCACTTTTGTCATTTTTGCCATGATTGGTGTGTGCACCCTATGAATTTGAGTCCTACATGTGTTTTGTAATATGCCATGCCACCTTTCCAGGGTGTATGCCATGTATTTTTGGGATCTCTGTGGTGACTAGCACAAGCATGCAAACTAGGCTTCCTGATGTTGCCGATTTCAGCCCCTGATTTGCTGATATTTTTATGCCATGTTAACTTGATGCTACCGAGAGATCCATGCATATTTTGAGATACTTCAGTAAGGATGTTTTGAACATATGGTTATGCTCTATCCATCCATGCCTTGTTTGCAATTATGGAGTGCCATAGCTTGAGTCAATCAAGCTCTACTTTTGCTATAAAATGTTTCCTGGCAGATTGTTTACATGTAATTTCTATCCGTTGATTCTACTTGTCTATCTGTCTATCAAGTGCTAACGGATGTCACCTTCTTCAGGATGGCTCCATAGCAACGCGCCGAATCGGATCGCGATGATGGGAATCAGTCGAACCCTCCACCTCCACCTCCGCCTCCGGAGGCCTGGCAAGCTATCATGGCAGCCACCAATGCAAATGCTCAGATGATTTTGCAACTCTTGAAAGAGAGTACTCAAGGGCAAGGCAATCAAGGAAATCAAGGTCAAGGCAACAACCAGCCGCACTTTGCTACCCTCGATCGGTTCCTCGCTAATCAGCGAAGTCTTTCGGTTTACGTGTCGAGGCCACAGGCGCCGACGATTGGCTTGTGGACATCTCGCAAACATTTTGAATGTAGCAATGTCGGACACGAGGACTTTGTCAAGTTTGCTTCGTTTCAACTCAAGGACCAAGCTGCTGAGTGGTACCAACAATACAAAGATTCGAGAGGAGGTCGTGTCATTACAGGATGAGTTCCGCCGAGACTTGAGCTCACCACATTTGAAAAGTGTTGTTGAGAGCAAGCGTGAGGAGTTCCGCAATCTCAAGCAAGGCAACATGTCGTATATCAATACAATATCCAGTTCGAAACTTCGCTCGCTTTGCTAAGCAAGGCGTCCACGATGAAAAGAGTATGATCTATCAATTCAGAGGTGGTCTCGGAGAAGATCTGCAATTAGCTCTCGTGCTTTTGAGCGAGAAAAGTATGATGAATTCTACAACATGGCTTTGAAGCAAGAAGCTGCCCAGCTCAAATCTGAGGCTTCTAAGAAGAGAATCAGGGATGCAGTTCGGTCTTCTTCTTCCTCTCAAGTGGCAGCTAAGCAAGAGAAGTTCTACCTTCCTCCTCCTCCGTTTCGTCGGCCTTATCGTGAGAAGAACTCGGTGGTCGTGGATCTTCCCACCGCCCAACCCAGCTATCGAACAAGTCTAATTCTCAAGCTCCAAGGTCAAATGCTCCTTATCACCGTCCGCTCTCGAGGTGACTTGCAACAAGTGTCGTGAGAAAGGTCACTATGCGAACAAGTGCTTCAACCAAAGGCGCCTTCCGCCTCCTCCTCCTGTGAAATCTTCCAGCAATGCGGTGGTCAAGCATAATCCAAAGCATGCCAAGGTGAATATGATGAATGCAGCTCAAGCGGAGGAACCTCTCGACGTGATAATGGGTAATCTCTCGATTAATGATATTCTGCAAAAGTCTTATTTGATCTTTGGTGCATCGCATTGTTTCATGTCAAGACCGTTTTTGCCAAGCATGATTTCACTTCGGAATTTTTGGATAGACCTCTAGCAATTGTTTCCCCGGGCAAGCACATGAGTTCTAGTTTGAGGGTTCCAAATGTCGGTATCAAGATGGGTGACTATAGATTTCTGGCTAAACCAATTGTCCTTGGTGACTCGGATATTGATCTTATTCTCGGGATGGACTGTCTTTCTCAGCACAAAGCTCAGCTTGATTGTGCTGCCAGGGAAATTCAATTGACTCACTCTTCTAATGATGTGATCATCTATGGCGCTCGTGATGAAACCATTCGGTTGTTTTCTCTCAATGAGAAGGGCGAATTGGATGCTATCTCTCAGATTCCAGTCGTTTGTGAGTACCAAGATGTCTTTCCATAAGAGCTTCCGGGTATGCCTCCTCATCGGCCGATTGAGTTAGTTATCGATCTTGAGCACGGCATCGAACCCGTTTGCAAGCGTCCATACAAGCTTGGACCTAATGAGCTGAAGGAATTGAAGAAGCAGCTCGATGAACAAGAGCGTCTGGGTTTGATCGGACCGAGTTCATCTCCTTGGGGTTGTGGTGTTCTTTTGTCCGAGAAGAAGGATGGCGCGGACCGACTTTGCGTCGATTACCGTCCATTGAATAAGAAGACAATCAAGAACAAGTATCCGCTTCCCAACATCAATGAGCTTTTCGAGCAACTCAAAGGTGCTAAAGTGTTCTCCAAGCTTGACCTTCGTATGGGTTATCATCAGATTCGCATTCGTGAACAAGATATTCCCAAGACAGCATTCAGAACAAGCTTTGGTTCTTATGAATATATTATCATGTCTTTCGGCCTTGTCAATGCTCCTCCAACTTTCTCTCGGATGATGAACTTCATCTTCAACCCCTACACCAATGAATTCGTCTTGGTCTATCTCGATGATATTTCGGTCTTCTCCAAGAATAAGAAGGATCATGCCAAACATTTGCGATTGGTGCTCGACAAGCTCAGAGAGTATCAATTCTATGCGAAGTTTTCCAAATGTGAATTTTGGCTTGATGAAGTGCTTTATCTTGGTCACATCATCTCCGCCAAGGGCATCGCTGTTAATCCCGAGAAGGTGTCCCAGTTGTGAATTGGGAACCTCCTCGAATGTCAAGCTTCGCAGATTTTCTTCGTCTTGCAAGCTATTGCGAAGATTTGTTGAGAACTTCTCCAAGATTGCAAAGCCTCTTTCCAACCTCCTCCAGAAGCATGTGAAGTATGTCTGGTCTCGTGAGTGTGACGTTGCTTTCAACACTCTCAAAGAGAAACTCGTCACAGCTCTGTCTTGACTCCTCTGATGAATCCAAGCCATTGAAGTTTTCTATGATGCTTCTCTTCAAGGTCTCGGTCTGTGTTAATGCAAGAGAAGAGAGTTGTGGCCTATACCTCTCTTCACTGAAGCCCAACGAAAAGAACTACCCCACTCACGATCTTGAGTTGGCGGCAGTTGTCCATGCATTGATAACATGGAGACATCTCTTGTTGGGAAGGAAAGTGGACATTTTCACCGATCACAAGAGTCTCAAGTATATCTTCACTCAACCCAACCTCAACCTCGTGCAAACTCGATGGGTGAAATGATTCAAGAGTACAATCCGAGTATTGAATATACTCGGGCAAGGCCAATGTCATTGCAGATGCTTTAAGCAGGAAGGCTTATTGCAACAGCTTAATCCTCAAGCCCTTCCGGCCGGATCTCGTGAAGCTTTCCATAAGCTGAATCTTCAAGTTGTTCCTCAAGGCTTTCTTGCCAACCTCATAGTCTCTCCTACTTTGGAAGATCAGATTCGTGAGGCTCAACTCCTGGATACCATGGTGAAAAAGGTGAAACGTGGTATCGACAAGGGCATTTCCAAGTACAAGTGCTTCCACGTTGATGACAAAGATACTCTTTTCTTCGAGGACTGGATTGTGGTTCCAAAGGGTGATCTACGTAAAGTCATTATGAACGAGGCACACAATGCGCTTCTATCCATTCATCCTGGAAGTACGAAGATGTACCATGATCTCAAGCAGTCGTATTGGTGGACTCAAATGAAGCGAGAAATTGCTCAATTCATGAATGAGTGTGATGTCTGCAGAAGAGTGAAAGCAGAACACCAACGACCAGCTGGTCTCCTCCAACCTCTTGCTATTCTAGAATGGAAGTTTGATCATATCGAAATGGACTTCGTGACTGGTTTTCCAAAGTCCAAGCGTGGAAATGATGCTTTCTTCGTTGTCATTGACAAGCTTACTAAAGTGGCTCATTTCCTTCCTATCAAAGAGTCTATCACAGCAGCTCAGTTGGCAGAGCTATACACCTCCAGGATTGTCTCCTTGCACGGCATTCCTCAAGTGATCTCTTCAGACCGTGGCAGCATCTTTACCTCCAAGTTTTGGGATTCTTTTCAGAAGGCCATGGGCACCAACATTCGTTTTAGCACAGCTTTCCATCCTCAAACAAGTGGCCAAGTCGAGCGAGTCAATCAACTCCTTGAAGATATGCTCAGGGCTTGTGTCATTTCCTTCGGTATGAAGTGGGAAGATTGTCTTCCATATGCCGAGTTCTCCTAGAACAACAGATTCCAAGCGAGTTCGGGCAAGGCCCCATTCGAAATTCTCTATGGTAGAAAGTGTCGTACTCCTCTCAATTGGTCCGAGACAGGTGAACGCCAACTTCTTGGCAACGACTTGATCACAGAAGCCGAAGAAATGTGCAAAGTCATTCGTGAGAATCTCAAAGCCGCATAATCGCGCGGAAAAGCTATTATGATGACAAGCACCGTGATGTGGCTTTTGAAATCGGAGACCATGTCTACCTCCGTGTCTCTCAATGAAAGGCACTCGCCGCCCGGTATCAAAGGGAAGCTTGCCCCTAGATACGTGGGTCCTTTCAAGATCATTGGCAAAAGAGGCGATCTAGCCTATCAACTTGAGCTTCCTCAACTTCACAAATGTGCACGATGTGTTTCACGTGTCACAAGCTTCGCAAGTGCTTCAAGACTCTGAGCGCACTATCAACGAAGAAATTGACCTTCAAGAAGATCTCTCTTATCATGAGCACCCGTTGCTATTCTTGAGGAAACCGAGCGCAAGACTCGCAACAAGTCAATCAAATTCCTGAAAGTGAAGTGGTCACACCATTCCGACCGAGAAGCCACCTGGGAGCGCGAGGATCACCTCCGTTCCGAATATCCGGAGTACTTTCAGTCCTAGATCTCGGAACAAGATCCTCTTGTAGTGGTGGAGTGTTGTAACACCCCGGATGTAACTTTCCATATTTGTAACTCCAACTCTTGCCATTTTCAGCATTGTGATATGATATTCCCTCCGTGGTTGGGTTCTTGTCTTTCATTTTTGCATTTTGTCCATGTCATGCATTTTCATATCATGTCATCATGTGCATCGCATTTGCATACGTGTTCGTCTCATGATTCCGAGCATTTTCCCCGTTGTCCGTTTTGCAATCCGGCACTCCTATGTCCCCCGGTGTCCCCTTTACGTTTTTCCGTGGCGGGTACTAAACTTTCTCGAATGGACCGAGGTTTGTCAAGTGGCCTTGGTATACCACGGTAGACCACTGTCAAGTTTCGGGTCATTTGGAGCTCGTTTGGTACTCAGCAGTTAACCGCACTCTCGCAAAGGCCTCTTTTAAGTTGCAGCCCAACACCCTTTCAACACATCCCAATAACCCATCTAAGTCACTTCCATGCTCTCCGTCATTCGATCACGATCGTGTGGGCGAAAACCGCACCTCATTTGGAGCTTCCTAGCTCCTTCTACCTATAAATATGCATCTCCCCCTCCAAATCCGGATCCCAAATCCTAGCCCCACTCCCTCCTCGCTTGGACAGGTCCAGTCCGCGCGGACGATGGCTCCGCCGCCGCGCCGCCAATCAGGCCGCGCCACTGTCGCCGCCGCACCAGCCGCCGCCCGGCCCTTGAGGCCCCCATGAGCCCTCCCCTCCCTCCGGCCCGGCCACCGCCCGCACCGCGCCCGTCGCCGCCCGCTCCGTGATCGCCGCCGCCGCCGCCGGCAGCCGCCGCGCCGCCCGCCGCCCGCCCACGCGCCGCGCCCGCGACCAGCCGCCCTCGGCGCCGCCCGCCCGTCCGTCGCCCGGCCGCCTCCGCTGCCCGCCGCCGACCTCGCCTCGGCCCGACCGGCCCCCTCCTCCTCCGCCCCGGCGAGCCGCCGCTCCGGCCGGCGAGCCTCGAGCCGCGCGCCGGATCTGAGACCCACCGCCTCGGTTGACTTCTCCCTCTCCCCCGAAACGCCTAAGTCATTTTTTCTGTGATATTTTATTGCATTTTCGTCATGCCATAACTCTCTGCACATTGATCCGTTTCGTGCGTGTAATATGTCAAAATGTTCGCCTCGAAGAGTAGATCATTTGATGTCATTGCATCATTTTCATTTGAGCTCATCTTGATGCCTGAAATGCTGTTATAAGAGGGCTATGTGATGTTAGTTTCTGTTTCTTAACAGAACATGCACTTTTGTCATTTTTGCCATGATTGATGTGTGCAACCTATGAATTTGAGTCCTACATGTGTTTTGTAATAGGCCATGCCACCTTTCCAGGGGTGTATGCCATGTATTTTTGGGATCTCTGTGGTGACTAGCACAAGCATGCAAACTAGGCTTCCTGATGTTGCCGATTTCAGCCCCTGATTTGCTGATATTTTTATGCCATGTTAACTTGATGCTATCGAGAGATCCATGCATATTTTGAGATACTTCAGTAAGGATGTTTTGAACATATGGTTATGCTCTATCCATCCATGCCTTTGTTTGCAATTATGGAGTGCCATAGCTTGAGTCAATCGAGCTCTACTTTTGCTATAAAATGTTTCCTGGCAGATTGTTTACATGTTATTCAATTTTGCCAAGGTTGTTGTGGTTGATCCGTGTATGCTATGATGTTGTTCTTGCCATGTATAACTTCTATGCCATATCTTCTTGATGGATGTATGCTTAGTTTATCATGTAATGCTCTGTAGTGAGTGCATCGAGCTATTAAACATGCCTACTTGTTATCTGTTTTTATCATGCCCTGTTGCTGAATCTGTTTACGAAACTTGCTACATTGACATGGGTGTTACTATATTTTCTGATCCCTTTTGGCTCATGGTCAGTAAGGGACTTTTGTTCTATGATTTGAGTAGATTCATGCCATGCCTTGTTTTGCTATTATAAGTTCCAAGCATGTTGTTTTCTTGCTCTGAAAATTGCTTCCTGATGCTGATTTTGCCATGTTCAGTATTTTCACTAAGTCTGTGAAGCTGATAAGTTTTGCACTTTTGCCATGCTTGTTTGGACCTGTTATGGTGTGATTTAGCCGTAGCTCAGTGTTCATCTTTTGTCAAGCATCCTGAGTAGATCACTGCCATATGCTTTTCTGGTACGTTTGGGTGCAGTAGCTTAATTTCTTGTTGCTTGCTAAGTGGCATCATGCTGTTAATGGCAGATTTGTGCCATTCTTGTTTTGCTTGTCATTTGCAAACCGTGCATCCGATTCCGGTGATCTTTATATCGATTTCAACCGAAATCATCTCATCTTTCCAGCAGCATACTTGGTTTGCCAATTTGATGCTTGGTTCATCATTTTCCTTCCGGAGCACGCATATGCATTGCATATCACATCTCGCATATCATGCCATATATTGCATCATGTTGCTTGTGCATTGCACCGTGATTTATTGTGGTTCCTTTGTTTGTGTTCTTGCTTTGGGTAGAGCCGGAGGCGAGTGCGTGAGCGAGGAACCTGTTGAGAACGCATACGAGGATCAAGCTTTCGACAACTCGAGAACTTTGCGAGCAAGATGACCATACCCTCGAAATCACTTCTATCTTTGCTATGCTAGATGCTCGCTCTTTTGCTATGCCTATGCTACGATGCCTATCACTTGCTTATCATGCCTCCCATATTGCCATGTCAGCCCTAACCATCCTTTCCTAGCAAACCGTTGATTGGCTATGTTACCGCTTTGCTCAGCCCTCTTATAGCGTTGCTAGTTGCGGTGAAGATAAAGTTTGTTCCTTGTTGGAACATGGAGATGTTGTTCCTTGTTGGAACATGTTTACTTGTTGGGGATATCATAATATATCTGCTATAATTAATGCATCTATATACTTGGTAAAGGGTGGAAGGCTCGGCCTTATGCCTGGTGTTTTGTTCCACTCTTGCCACCCTAGTTTCCGTCATACCGGTGTTATGTTCCTTGATTTCGCGTCCCTTACACAGTTGGGTGATTTATGGGACCCCTTGACAGTTCGCTTTGAATAAGACTCCTCCAAAGAAGGCCCAACATTGGTTTTACCATTTGCCACCTAAGCCTTTTTCCCCGGTTTTCGCGAGCCGAGGGTCATCTTTATTTTAACACCCCGGACGGTGCTCCTTGAGTGCTGGCCCGAACTGGCAGATGCGGGGCCACCACGGGGCAACTCGAGGGCTGGTTTTACTCGTAGGCTGACCTATCCGGGTGCCCTGAGAACGAGATGTGTGCAGCTCCTATCGGGATTTGTCGGCACAGTCGGGTGGCTTTGCTGGTCTTGTTTTATTGTTGTCGAAATGTCTTGTAGTCCGGGATTCCGAGACTGATCGGGTCTTCCCGGTAGAAGGAATATCCTTCGTTGACCGTGAGAGCTTATAATGGGCTAAGTTGGGACACCCCTGCAGGGTATTATCTTTCGAAAGCCGTGCCCACGGTTATGAGGCAGATGGGAATTTGTTAATGTCCGGTTGTAGAAAACCCGAAGTTGACCTCAATTAAAATACACATCAACCGCGTGTGTAACCGTGATGGTCTCTTCTCGGCGGAGTCCGGGAAGTGAACACGGTGTTGGAGTTATGTTTGACGTAAGTAGTTTCAGGATCACTTATTGATCGCTACTAGATTCACGACCGTGCTTTGCTTCTCTTCTCGCTCTCTTTTGCGAGTGTATCCACCATATATGCTAGTCGCTTGCTGCAACTCCACCTCACAACTCTATCCTTCCTATAATCTTAAATAGTCTTGATCTCATGGTGTGAGATTGCTGAGTCCCGTGACTCACAGATTCTACCAAAACAGTTGCAGTGCCAGCGATGCGGTCAGGTGGCGAACCGAGCTCAAGTAGGTGTTCGATGAGGGCGTGGTCGTTACTATGTGTCTTTTCACGATGATCAGTAGTGGAGCCAGTTGGGACGATCGGGGATCTGTGTAGCATTTGGGGTATCTTCTTTTATTTTGGTTCCGTAGTCGGACCTTGAGTGTAATCTGTATGATGGATGTTTATTTATGTACTGTGTGAAGTGGCGACTGTAAGCCAACTATGTATCTCTTTCCCTTATGTATTACATGGGTTGTGTGAAGATTACCTCACTTGCGACATTGCTTTCAATGCGGTTATGCCTCTAAGTCGTGCTTCGACACGTGGGAGATATAGCCGCATCGAGGGCGTTACATCCGGATGAGACATCCTACGAGTAAAACCAAGCCTCAAGTTTCCCCAAGGTGGCCCCGCAGTCTACTCATTTCGGACCAACGTCGAAGGAGCACCGCCGGGGGGGTTAAATAAAGATGACCCTCGGGCTCGCGGAAACCCGGGGGAAAAAGGCTTAGGTGGCAAATGGTAAAACCAAAGTTGGGCCTTCTTGGAGGAGTCTTATTCAAAGCGAACTGTCAAGGGGTCCCATAAATCACCCAACCGTAAGGAACATAAAATCAAGGAACATAACACCGGTATGACGGAAACTAGGGTGGCAAGAGTGGAACAAAACACCGGGCATAAGGCCGAGTCTTCCACCCTTTACCAAGTATATAGATGCATTAATTATAGCAGATATATTGTGATATCCCCAACAAGTAAACATGTTCCAACAAGGAACAACATCTCCATGTTCCAACAAGGAACAAACTTCATCTTCACCGCAACTAGCAACGCCTATAAGAGGGGCTGAGCAAAGCGGTAACATAGCCAATCAACGGTTTGCTAGGAAAGGATGGTTAGAGGTTTGACATGGCAATATGGGTGGCATGATAAGAAAGTGATAGGCATCATAGCATAGGCATAGCAAAAGAGCGAGCATCTAGCAAGCAAAGATAGAAGTGATTTCGAGGGTATGGTCATCTTGCCTGCAAAGTTCTCAGAGTTGTCGAAAGCTTGATCCTCGTAAGCGTTCTCAACAGGTTCCTCGTTCACGAACTCGTCTCCCGGCTCTACCCAAAGCAAGAACACAAACAAAGGAACCACAATAAATCACGGTGCAATGCACAAGCAACATGGTGCAATACATGGCATGATATGCGAGATGTGATATGCAATGCGTATGCATGCTCCGGAAGGAAAATGATGAACCAGGCATCAACTTGGCAAACCAAGTATGCCGCTGGAAAGGTGGGATGATTTAGGTTGAAATCGATATAAAGATCACCGAAATCGGATGCACGGTTTGCAAATGACAAGCAAAACAAGAATGACACAAATCTGCCATTAACAGCATGATGCCACATAGCAAGCAACAAGAAATTAAGCTACTGCAACCAAACGTACCAACAAAGCATATGGCAGTGATCTACTCAAGATGCTTGACAAAAGATGAACACTGAGCTACGGCTAATTCACACATTAACAGGTCCAAACAAGCATGGCAAAAGTGCAAAACATATCAGCCTCACAGACTTAGGAAAATACTGAACATGGCAGAATCAGCATCAGGAAGCAAAGTTCAGAGCAAGCAAACAACATGCTACAGGAACTTATAATAGCAAAACAAGGCATGGCATGAATCTACTCAAAGCATAGAACAAAAGTCCCGTACTGACCATGAGCCAAAAATGATCAGAGAATATAATAATGCCCATGTCAATATAGGAAGGTTCGTTAACAGATTCAGCAAACAGGGCATGACATTGACAGAATTATGTAGGAAACTTCGCGAGCTCGATGCACTCACTACAGAGCATTACAAGATAAACTAAGCATACATCCGTCAAGAAGACATGGCATAGAAGTTATACATGGCAAGAACAACATCATAGCATACACGGATCAACTACAACAACCTAGGCAAAATTGAATAACATATAAACAATCTGCCAGGAAACATTTTATAGCAAAGGTAGAGCTCGATTGACTCAAGCTATGGCACTCCATAATTGCAAACAAGGGCATGGATGGATAGAGGATAACCATATGTTCAAAACATCCTTACTGAAGTATCTCAAAATATGCAGGGATCTCTCGGTAGCATCAAGTTAACATGGCATAAAAATATCAGCAAAACAGGGGCTGAAATCAGCAACATCATGAAGCCTAGTTTGCATGCTTGTGCTAGTCACCACAGAGATCACACATATACATGGCATACACCCCTGTAAAGATGGAATGGCATATTACAAAACACATGTAGGACTCAAGATCATAGGATGCACACATCAATCATGGCAAAAATGACAAAAGTGCATGTTCTGATAAGGATCTGAAACTAACATCACATAGCCCTCTTCTAACAGAATTTCGGGCATCACGATGAGTTCAAATGAAAATGATTTACTGAGATGAAATGATGTACTCATCGAGGCAAACATTTCGGTATGCTACACGCCCAAAACGGAGCCACGAGTGCAAAGTTATGGCATGATGAAAATGCAACAAAATACTGACAGAACTTGACTTAGAGGAAATCGGGGGGAGAAGAAGTCAACCGGCGATTTGGATCTCAGATCCGATCGGATCCGTCGCCGGAGCGGGTCGAGGCGGCCGAAGTCGGAGGGGGCCGGGGACGAGGCCGGGCCGGCCGGGCGACGGCGGCGGGCGGGTTCTTGAGGCGGAGGCGCGGCGGGCGGAGACGGAGGTGCGACGGCCGCGACGCGACGGCGACGGCGGCATGACCAGGCGGCGCGGCGGCGGGCGGCCGAGGCGGCGGAGCGCACGGCCCGGGCGGCGGAGAGGCGCGGCGGGCGGGCGGCGGCGGCGCGGCCGAGCGGGACGACGGGCGGCGACGGGGGAGGGTTTCGCACGGGCCCTGCGGGCCGGCGGCGGCGGCGGGCACGCCATACGTGGCAGCCCCGGATTGGCCAGGCAGCGGCGGACGGACACGTCCGGCCGTCCGGATTTCGTCCGGCGGCGCGAAGGGAGCGGGGCGGCTAGGGTTTCATCCGGATTTCGGGGAAGGGACCTATATTTATAGGTAGAAGGAGCTAGGAAGCTCCAAATGGAGTGTAGTTTTCGCCTACACGATCGTGATCCGACGACGGAGAGCATGGAAGTGACTTAGATAGGTTATTGGGCTATTTTGAAGGGGTGTTGGGCTGCAACTTAAAAGAGGCCTTTGCGAGAGTGCGGTTAACCGTTGGAGTACCAAACGAGCTCCAAATGACCCGAAACTTGACAGGTGGTCTACCGGTGGTGTACCAAGGCCACTAGACAAACCTCGGTCCATTCCGAGAAAGTTTAGTACCCGCTCACAGAAAAATGTAAAAGGGGACGCCGGGGGACATAGGAGTGCAGGATTGCAAAACGGACAACAGGGAAAATGCTCGGATGGATGAGACGAACACGTATGCAAATGAGATGCACATGATGACATGATATGAAATGCATGACATGGACAAAATGAAAAAATGAAGAAAAACCCAACCACGGAGGGAATATCATATCACAATGCCGAAAATGGCAAGAGTTGGAGTTACAAATATGGAAAGTTACATCTGGGGTGTTACAATTAGCAGCTGAGTTCTCAATTCAACCACACCTGGAGATTAATTATCTACAGCAAATAATTAGTAGCAAAGTAGTTTGATAGTTTTGATAATAGTGACAGCAGTAACAGTAACGGTAACAGTGATAGCAGTAATTTTGTAGCAAGTGTAATAGTGATGAAAGCAATAGTAACTTAGCAAAAACAATATAAGATAAATTCATAGGCATTGGATCGGTGACTTGTTGGATGATATTCATCATGTGATAGTTATAAGCTAGGGCGATACGGCACTAGCTCCAGTTCATCGATATAATGTAGGCATGTATTCCATAAATAGTCATACGTGCTTTACTAAAAGAACTTGCATGACATCTTTTGTCCTACCCTCCCGTGGCAGCGGGGTCATATTCGAAACTAAGGGATATTAAGGCCTCCTTTTAATAGAGAACATAAACAAAGCATTAACACATAGTGAATACATGAACTCCTCAAACTATGGTCATCGCCGGGAGTGGGCCCGGTTGTTGTCACTCCGGGGTTGCCGGATCATAACACGTGGTAGGTGACTATAACTTGCAAGATCGGATCTAAAACATGGATATAATGATGAATTCATAAATGGTTCAGATCTGAGTTCAGGGCACCCGGGCCCAAAGTGACAAGCATTAAGCATAGCAAAGTCATAGCAACATCAATCTAAGAATATAGTGGATACTAGGGATCAAGCCCTAACAAAACTAACTCAATTACATGATGAATCTCATCCAACTCCTCACGAACCAGTGAGCCTACGAAGGAATAAAATACTCACCCTCGGTGGGGAGCATCATGGAATTGGCGATGGAGAAGCATTGGTGATGATGAAGAACGAAGATCCCCCTCTCCGGGGCCCCAAACGGACTCCAGATCTGCCCTCCCAGGAAGAACAGGGCTTGGCGGCGGCTCCGTTTCATGGATCACGATAATTCTTTCTCCCTCATTTTTTTCTTCTGGAAATATGTCATTTTATAGTATCAGGGGGGGTCATCTGCGGGGCCACCAGGTGGGTACAATCCACCTGGGCACGCTAGGAGAGGGGGCGCGCCCTGGTGGGTTGTGCCCACCCAGGTGCCCCTCTCCGGTAGGTCTTGGCTCCAGAAATTCTTATTATTGATATACAAAATCCTTGCGAAGTTTTGTTCCATTTCGAGAACTTTTATTTCTGCACAAAAACAACACCATGGTAGTTCTGCTGAAAACAGTGTCAGTCCTGGGTTAGTTTCATTCAAATCATGCAAATTAGACTCCAAAACAAGAGGAAAAGCGTGAGAAAAAGTAGATACGTTGGAGACGTATCAACTCCCCCAAGCTTAAACCTTTGCTTGTCCTCAAGAAATTTAGTTGATAAACTGAAAGTGAGAAAGAAAAACTTTTACGAACTCTTGTGTTCTTGTTTGCATAAATAAGCTTAAACAACACCCAGGTTTTCAGCCAGCATTATAACTAACCATGTCGACAATAATAGTTAAAGATTATATTAACTCATATCAATGACATAATCGGCTAGCAAGCAATAATAAGATATCTCAAATAACAACATGTTGTCAAAACAACCATGATATAATATGACAATAGTGGTATCTCGCTAGCCCTTTCTGTCGGTGTACAAAAAGAGGGGTGCGTTTTTGTACCCTTTACCCGGCACGGCAATGGAAGCCGCCTCACGGTCACGCCAAGCAGAACAGGGGAGGTGAGCCAAGGTAAGACCGAAGCCCAAGATAATAAGAGCAACGCCAAGGCCAAGACCACAAAGAGCAGAGGGACGAAGCAGGTTCCCCCGACAAGACCCTTGCTGGGGTAGCCTCACCAGCCCCGGCAAGATCCTTGCTGGGACAGCTCGCCCCACACCAACAGAGAGAGCCACCCTTGAGCCCACGGTCCCCAACGCCATCATCCACGTGGGGCTAGGGCTCGGGAAGGCACCTCTGTGGTGGCATGCAGATCTTTGTGAAGACATATTCAAGATCAGATGAGGATTAGAAGACGAAGATCCTCGGCAAGATCCTTGCCGAGGAAGGCCACCAGACCCCCGGCAAGGTCCTTGCCGGGGACGACAACGCGCCGCGGCGAGACCCTTGGCGGGCCACCCAGCATGGCCCTCGCCAAGGACACCAGCAGGGCCACCGCCAGGCCCACGCCAACCAAGCTTCCACCACCGTTCACATGCAGCTGCCAGCCCAACCAGCTGGGCGGGCACCTGCTTGGCAACATGCAGCTCCCAGGAAACTCATTGAGCGCCTGTGTGGCGGCATGCAGATCTTCGTGAAGGCTCCGCCACTGCGCCACCTCAGCTGCCTGCCTACATACATGGCACCGCATGCCTCACTGGCCAGGGCGCGTGTCAAAGCAAGGAGGAGCAGCGATGGACGAGACGAGCCTCGCCCCCGTCCCCAATAAAGCAAGGTGACACCTAAGCTACGCATTAAATGCGTCTTGTCCTATAATACGAGCGATAAGCTCAGGGCACTGTATGCCTTTCCACCTCCTGTGTGCCACTGTGGAAGCCCCTTTCGACTATAAAAGGAGGCCCATGGCATACTGGAGAAGGATTCGGCTCTTTCGAACCACGCACTGACCACAACTAGTTCGAGAGCTCAGGAACTCTCTGAAATACACCCACCAAAGCAGGACTAGGGTTTTACGCATCCCCGCGGCCCGAACCTAGGTAAACGATCCTTGTGCTATTTACTAGCCCTGCTCTTCTCGCTACCCCGCGCCCCAGCAACCGTAGTAGGGATTCTTGTGATCCCATAGGTGTCGTTCCACACCGACATCTTTGGCGCGCCAGGTAGGGGGCGCAATTGTGAGAATCTGGTCTGGTAGTTAGCCTAGCAGTTCTTCATCGCCATGGCTCCTAAGAAGAAGACGGCCACGGCGATCGGCTCGTTGGGAGCCGAACGGCCGTGCCGGTGCGGACGAGTAGTGGACCGGTCGCGACAGACCTGCGTGCCGCGTCCGCGAAAGCACCAGCATTGCCCAGCGGTCGGAGCTGGCGGCGGCATCGTCAGACGCTAAACGACCGCCACACGCCGCGGATCCAAAGACGGAGCTGGGCCCCCCGCGGGCGACGCGGGGCCCTCCAGGGGTGTCGTTGTGCCACCTCCGGGCGGTGCAGCGACCTCCAGGACGCCCACACTGGCGACCACCGCGCGCTCTTCCCATGGTGTGCACGACGAGCGGCATCACCACGTTGGTGACCCTGGGCACCGGCATGGGAAGAGCCCTGTGCGTCACCCGCAAGATGAAGGGGTTCAGCACGCTCGCCGAAGAGCTAGCGAAAATGGCACGCAGCCGCTAGGTCGTAACGGAGCTCCTTCTAACGTAGTTAGAAGTCGAAGCGCGCCGCGATCCACGCAGCTATCGCCGCCGCCCACGCCAGCGAAAGCTTTGGCGTGCGCGCAGCTTCTCCTCGACTTCCCTCCTGCTACGGAGAAGCTCGACGAGTGGAGGGCCACCATCCGAAACCTCGTCGCTGTCGCCAACAAATACGATCCGCGACCGGCAGGGCCCTCGGGTCGGCGCTCCATCGAGCAACCACATGCTGGCGCCGGGAGGACCGGGGAGCTGCGGCCACGGTGCACTCTCCTCCTCCTCGCCGGCCGCTGCGGTCGTCGGCCTGTCGTGACGACGTCTGTGATAACATCTCCATCGCGTCGTCCGACCCGCGGACCCTCCACGACCAGCGCTAGGTCCTTCGGGAACGAGCTCACGAAGATGCTCGAACCACCGTCGAGCGCCGGCTCGAAACGCACCGCCAGTCGGACAAGCGGGCAGGACCTGCTATGTACCAGCCGACACCAGGGGGCTCCGGTGGCCTACCTTACGAGGTGGGCTGCCCGACCTTTACCCGTGAGCTGCAGCAGTTCCAGTGGTCGTCCCACCGCACGTTCAAGCCCGACGTCGGCGAGAAGTACACTGGCAAGACCCATCCATCCAAGTTCCTCAAGATCTACACCATCGCGATGCAAAGGCTGGGGCTCGCGACGACAAGGTGCTTGCCAACTATTTCCGCTGGCGCCAAGCCCAATGTGATTTCTTGGTTGATGCACTTGCTGCTGGATTCCATTTCTTCTTGGTCGGATCTGCCATGAGTTCGCTACGCCTTCACAGAGGCCACCAAGCTCATGGCCAGGCCAGTGATCTGCATATCATTCCCAAGAAGGAAGGGAGACCGTGCGCAAAGCACATCGAGAGATTCAGCCGGTGCGACAACATCCCCGACGTTCATCCCGCCGCTGTGATTAGCGCGTTCCACCAGAACATGCGCAATCGCAAGATGCGCGAAGAGCTAGCGATGACCAAAGTTATGGATGTGCTCGAGCTCTATGTTCTGGCCGATAGGTGCGCCCGGGCTGAAGAGGGAAGGAAGTACCCCGGCGAAGACGCCGGCGCGGAAAACGACTCTACCAATGAAGACGTCGCTACCCCGATGAAGAAGGGCTGACGTCGCAACAGGAAACGGAAAGGCAAGGCCGTGCTTGCCGTTGAGGGATCTGACATCACCGATGCCGGCAAGAAGTTCAAGGCAGACGCCCCCGACAAGGAGATTGCCGGGTGCGTCGCCTGCTGGGCCTTGGCGGCTACCGACAAGCCAGGAAGCTCCGGCAAACAATACCGCAAGATCCACTGCACCAAGGGCCACGACCTACAGAACTACCGACAAGTCAAGCTGCTTGCTGAGAAGCAAAAAGCTGAGTACGAGAGGCGGGACAAGGAGAAGGACTAGGACGGTGCTGAGGGATCCAGCAAGAAGCGTGGCGGCCGAGGAGGCCGCCCCGGCAAGGACAACCAGCAAGAGAGGCCGGCCCGGGGCTGTGACAAGAAACAAGAAGACGATGATCACGGTGAGTCTGGTGAGGAAGGGTTCCAGAAGGCTACGGAGGCCATGTGCATCGATGGCGGCGCCTCGCTGCATACCTCTCACCGCCAGCTCAAGCAGTGGGCGCGTGAGATTACAACAGCAGAGCCGTCGTTTGATGCTCAGAAGCCGCTGAAGTGGTCCAGCACGCCCCTCATCTTTGACGCCGAGGACCACCCTGACCACATTACCTCGGTCGGCTGTTTGCCATTGTTGGTCTCACCAACGATACGCAACCTCAGGGTGAACAAGATGTTGGTTGACGGCGGGGCCGTCCTTAACCTGATCTCGCCTGTCGTGATCAAAAAGTTGCAAATCCCTGATGGAGACCTCAAGGAAGCGGGCACATTTCAAGGGGTCAATCTGGGGAGGAGCTAGCCGAAGGGAAAGGTCATACAGCCCGTGACATTGGAGGAGAGTTGAACTACAAGACGGAGAGGATCGTCTTCGACGTGGCCGAGATCCCCTTGCCCTACAACGGGATCCTCGGCCGCCCGGCACTAGCCAAGTTCATGGCGGCGTCACACTACGCCTACAACATGCTAAAGATGCCCGGGCCATTGACCATCATCTCTGTCCCCTCCGACAAGAAGGACGCGCCGATTTGTGCCGACCAGCTCTACCGGAGGCAGTTGCAGCAGCTGCCGCCAAGGCACCTACTCCTGCCACTGCAGCCCCAGAAGGGAGGAAGAAGCCCGGCAAGACCTCTCGCACCCACTCTGGCAAGCGCACCTCTTCAGAGTGTTGTGCCGCCGTCGAGGACGTGCCAGAGAGCTCTACCGACAAGAGCAAGAGATCCAGAGCCGAGCCACCACAAACCAAGAAGGTGTCCACCAGGGAGGATGGCACGGGAGGGGCCTTCACCATAGGCTCCACCCTCGATAGCAAATAGGAAGGCGCGCTCGTCACCTTCCTGCGGGCGAATGTCGACGTGTTTGCATGGCAAGCATCCGACATCCCCTGTGTTCCTAGGGAGGTGATTGAGCACCACCTAGTTGTCTGCCCCCATGCACGGCCCGTCAAGCAGAAGGCCAGAAAACAAGCTTTGGAGTGGCAGGAGTTCATCACAGAGGAGATCAGGAAATTGGAAGCGGCAGGTTTGGTGAGAGGAGTGCTCCACCCGACGTGGTTGGCCAATCCGGTAGTGGTGCACAAGGCGAATGGGAAGTGGAGACTGTGTATTGATTACACAGATATCAATAGGGCTTGTCCTAAGGACCCCTTCCCGTTGCCGCGCATCGACCAGATTGTTGACTCCACAGCCGGGTGTGATCTGTTATCATTCCTCGACGCCTACTCGGGCTACCACTAGATCTTCATGACGAGAGAGGATGAATAAAAGACAGCATTCAACACCCCATGTGGTACGTATTGCTTTTTATGGATGCCTTTCGGGTTGAAGAGCGCTGGCTCAACATTTGCAAGAGCAGTCCAAATTGGCTTTGAACCTCAGCTCCATAGAAATATGGAGGCCTACATGGATGACATAGTGCTCAAAACCAAGGACGGGCCAACTCTTGTGCAAGATCTGGAAGAGACATTTTCTAACCTGCGCAAGATCAACCTCAAGCTGAACCCTGAGAAGTGTGTCTTCGGCGTTCCATCTGGCAAGCTTCTCGGGTTCTTTGTGTCGCAGCACGGGATCAAGGCAAATCCAGACAAGATCAAGGCTATTGAGCAGATCGAGGCGCCCAAGCGGATCAAGGATGTGCGTCGGCTCACCGGTTGCGTTGCCGCCATGAGCCGATTCATCTCCAAGTCCGTCGAGCGCGCCCTTCCCTTCTTCAAAATCTTGAAGAAGACAGGCCCAATAGAGTGATCCCAGAAGCCGAGGCAGCATTGCAGGATCTGAAGAAATACCTTTCCTCCACACCAATACTGGTTGCGTCTAAACCACAAGAGTCGTTGCTGTTTTATCTGGCGGCGACGAATCAAGTGGTCAGTGCCGCGCTGGTGGCACAGAAAGAGGTCAATGAGGAGGCAGTGATGGCGGCAGAACCAGCGGATGGCAAGCCCAAAATTCCCCCGGCAAGGCCCCCGGCAGAGTCTCGACATCACCAAGCAAAGGCTCGCATCAAGTGAGGTGGTGCAGAAGAAGAAGATGATGCAGCACCCGGTTTACTTTGTCAGCTCCCTCTTGTAGGGAGCTAGATCGAGGTACTCTGCTGTGCAGAAGTTGCTCTTCGGCCTCCTTATGGCCTCGAGGAAGCTGTGTCATTACTTCCAAGCCCACGAGATCACTGTCGTCACCCGCCTCCCATTACAACGAATACTGCATAACCCAGATGCAACTGGAAGGATTGTGGAATGGTCCTTGGAATTGTCAAGCTTTGGTTTAACGTTTGAAAGCACCTCGACAATTCAGAGCAGAGTCTTGGCGGAGTTCATTGCAGAATGGACCTCGACGCCTGACGAAGAAATCCAGGAGACCACTCTCCTCGGCAAGGAAGCAGACCGCGACTGGATCATGTACTTTGATGGGGCTTTCTCGCTGCAAGGCGCCGGCGCCGGTGTCCTGCAAATCGCACCCACCGGAGAGCACCTCAAGTACGTGATCGAGATGCACTTCCACAAGGATATGTCCACCAACAACACTGCTGAGTACGAGGGATTGCTTGCCGGTCTCAGGATCGCGGCAGGCCTCGGGGTTAAGAAGCTCATCGTCAGGGGTGACTCGCAGCTCGTTGTCAGACAGGTCAACAAGGATTATCAGAGCCCATTGATGTAAGCTTACGTAGATGAGGTGAGGAAGCTGGAGGAATGCTTTGATGGTATCCAGGCGGAGCACGTCCCCCGAGCGGAGAATGTCATCGCCGACACTGTCAGGCGTGCGCATTCAAGCTACTGTGGAACCAGGTACCTTTTTGCTCAGTTAACTCAACCATCCGTCGAACCATCGCGGGCAGAACAAGCGGAGGAAAGCAGGTCCGGCAAGTACTTTCCTACCGAGCCCCCTAGGGCTGCGGCAAGGGTGCTGCCATGACGCCGAGCCTGCCTAAGAGCATAATCGCTTCGCAGGCGCCAAGCCCTGGTCGAGAGACAACCGCCCCATGGCGGAAGAGATGCCTTTGGTCCTTGCCGTCGCGCCCCAGGCTCCGGCATGGGAGCAACATACCGTCCAATTCCTCCAAACAGGGGAGCTTCCTGAGGAGCAGGAAGAAGCGGAGAAAGTAGCCCGTCGGTCCGCCCTGTACTAGCTCGTCGATGACGTCCTATACAGGAGAAGGCCGAAGGTGTGAAACTAAAGTGCATCCCCCGGGAGGAAGGACTGGAACTGTTGGCGGAGATACATGAAGGCATATGTGGCTCCCACATAGGGTCGAGGGCCCTTGCCGGAAAGGCGTTCCGGCAAGGTTTCTTCTGGCCCACCGCCCTCCAGGATGCGACGGCGCTAGTAACCAAGTGTGAAGTGTGCCAGTTCCTGTAACGCCCTTGATGCGGCTATATCTCCCACGTGTCGAAGCACGACTTAGAGGCATAACCGCATTGAAAGCAATGTCGCAAGTGAGGTAATCTTCACACAACCCATGTAATACATAAGAGAAAGAGATACATAGTTGGCTTACAATCGCCACTTCACACAATACATGAGTAAAGCATTACATCATACAGATACAATCAAGGTCCGACTACGGAACCAAAATAAAAGAAGACTACCCCAAATGCTACACAGATCCCCGATCGTCCCAACTGGCTCCACTATCGATCAACTCAAACGAAACAACACAATGAACAAGATCTTCATCGAGCTCCTCCTTGAGCTCGGATGCGCCACCCGCACGGTTTCATTGGCACTGCAAACTGGTTTGAAGTATATGTGAGTCACGGGACTCAGCAATCTCACACCGCGAGATCAAGACTATTTAAGCTTATGGGTAGGAGAAGGTAGTGAGATGGAGCTGCAGCAAAGCGACTAGCATATCTGGTGTCTAACATACGCAAATGAGAGCGAGAAGAGAAGGCAAAAGCACGGTCGAACAACAATGATCAAGAAGTGATCCTAGAACAACCACGCCAAGCATAACTCCAACATCGTGTTCACTTCCCGGACTCCGCCGAGAAGAGACCATCACGGTTACACACGCGTTGATGTATTTTAATTAAGGTCAACTTCGGGTTTTCTACAACGGACATTAAAAATTCCCATCTGCCTCATAACCATGGGCACGGCTTTGAAAGATAATACCCTGCAGGGTGTCCCAACTTAGCCCATTATAAGCTCTCATGGTCAAGGAAGGATATTCTTCTCCCAGGAAGACCCGATCAGTCTCGGAATCCGGCTACAAGACATTTCGACAAGAATAAAACAAGACCAGCAAAGCCGCCCGATGTGCCGACAAACCCGATAGGAGTCGCACGTACCTCGTTCTCGTGGCACACCGGATAAGTCAAGCTACGAGTAAAACCAAGCCTCCAGTTTCCCGTGGTGGCCTCGCGAAGTTGCTCGGTTCGGACCAACACTGAGGAGCACCGCCCGGGGCTAAAATAAAGATGACCCTTGAGTCTGCAGAACCCAAGGGAAGGGGTATATGTGGTAGGTAGTCAAATGGTAAAACCAAGGTTGGGCCTTGCTGGAGGAGTCTTATTCAAAGCGAACTGTCAAGGGGGTCCCATAAATCACCCAACCGCGTTAGGGACGCAAAATCCAGGAACATAATACCGATATGACGGAAACTAGGGCGGCAAGAGTGGAACAAAACACCAGGCATAAGGCCGAGCCTTCCACCCTTTACCAAGTATATAGATGCATTAATTAAATAAGATATATTGTGATATCCCAACAAGTAAACATGTTCCAACAAGGAACAACATCTCCATGTTCCAACAAGGAACAAACTTCATCTTCACCGCAACTATCAACGCTATAAGAGGGCTGAGCAAAGCGGTAACATAGCCAAACAACGGTTTGCTAGGAAAGGATGGTTAGAGGCTTGACATGGCAACATGGGAGGCATGATATAGCAAGTGGTAGGCATCATAGCATAGGCATAGCAAAAGAGCGAGCATCTAGCAAGCAAAGATAGAAGTGATTTCGAGGGTATGGTCATCTTGCCTGAAATCCCGCAAGGAAGAAGAACGAGTCCATGAAGAAGACAAAAGGACGTAGTCGAACGAATCCTCACAACTCCGGAACGAAACCGAAGCTAACGAGAGAAGCAACCCGGAAAGAGGCAAACAACATAGTAAGCAACCATCACATACACATGGCATGATGCACAACCAAGTATGATGCATGTCCGGTTTAAATAGCATGGCATGGCAAAATGCACAAACAATCCTACAAATTAAGTGGAGCTCAATATGCAACGAGTTGCATATTGATGAAACACCACGACAAGTTATTTAGTTCGATCTCGTTTATGTACCCAACAATATTAAATATTGGTTAACATGGCAAGTGGTGAAGCATATCAAAACTATACCATCTAAACAATTTAAATGGGGCCGGATATAAAAACAACAAATCCGGTAAATCCCTATATGCATTTAGCAATTTAATGCAACAACAATTTTAAACATTGAAATGTTGTTAACATGATGCGGATGACATAAACAACTTTTATGCAATTTTTATGCAAATGTTGACATGAGCAAGTTATGAAGCATTTGGTCACCATGGCGGAACAAAACGGGTGCCACGGCAACGAATCCGAAAATGATGCCACGGCAACATATCGGTTCCGGTAGCTCACGAAGATACCGGTGCAAAAGGAAGTGAGCGTGAGTGAGTCATGCAAGATGGTGGGGTGCTCCCGGTTATCGGGTTCCCACGGGTCGACGGCATGGCAAATGAGGAGGAACGTGCACGAAACAAACGGGCACGAGGCAAACATACGGTTCATCTTATACAACATGCATTCGTTCACGGGCATCGTCTCAGCGTTATACCTTCGAAGCGTGCATTTTCGGGGCGGATCGAGTTCGTCGAGGGAAGTAGTGGTACACGGATCGTAGTGGAAGTAGTCGTTCTCGTGACGGTAGTGGAAGTAGTGGTACACGTTTTCGTAGCCGTCCGGGGTCGTCGGTAGAGGTACTTGGTGTCCGGTGCGGTACTTGGCGAATCCAAGACGTAGAGGTACACTTGTTGAAGCGGAACTTGACGAAATCCATCTAGAGGTAGCCATCCGTGGCCGTACTCATATTGACGTGCAACACAATGGTCTTGATGGATCGAAGTCGAACTTGGTGGTTCGTATGGTCACCGTAGATGAACTTGGCGATAGTGATTCTTGTGCTCATGAAACGGCAAGGAGACACAGAACACAGAGGCCGGAGATGGCAGAGGCGGATAGAGGGCCAACGAGAGGATGCAAAGCAGGTGGTTGTCCATGGCAGCTGTCGGGTAGGGCTCGAGCTCGGACTCGAGGCAGAAGGGAAGGAGAGGGCGCGCGGGGTCTGCTGGAACTGCAGGTCACCGGCGAGGAGGCTAGGGATGCGGATGACTGCGTGCGAGAAGAGCAATGGCAGCAGGGCGCGGTCGAGACGAAGCAGAGGCTGGGCACTGGCCTTGGCGCGGGCTTCGGCAAGGGGAGCAGAGGCCAACGGCGAGCTGGGGCGCGAGGCACGGAGACCTAAGGGCACGACTGCAGCGCAGGGAGGCGGCCATGGCGCGGCCGTGAGCGCATAGCTCGGGTCGCGGGCGAGGAGGAGAAGGAGAGATGGGGCGCAGAGGAGGTCCGGCCTGGTCCGCTTCTCCGGTGAGGGCAGAACGTGGGGTCTGGCGCTGGAGACGCGGGCGTGCAAGCGTGGGGATCAGGACGAGGGCGCAGCACTGCCCTCTCTCTATGGCGGCGTGAGGAGGAAGGAGGGGATCGAGGGGAGTGGCCACATGAGCGAGGGTAGGTGACGGCGCTGAGGGGAAAACGAGAGGGAGAGATGGGGATCGATGGGAGGCTGGCTAGGGTTAAGGGTTGGGGCGAGCTGGGCCTTGGGCCATGGAGGAGCTGGGCTGCAGATGAGCCTAGATGGTCTGCTAGGCTCTCTCTCACTCTAAAAATAAAAAACAAAACAGAGATGAGAAGGAAAAGAAAAAGATGTTAGAGGTGGAGCTTGAGCAGGAGGGTATTTTTCTCGGACTCATAAAAAATGAGCTTGTTCCAAGAAAAATGGTGTGGGCAAGATTGCAAGAATTAAATTCAAAGTCATTTGAATTTAATTCAAATGGTTTGAACAAGGACAAGGATTTAGAAGTGTCCAAAAATGTTGAGATTTTTGGTGGAGCTCTGGAATATGATGAAAGAATATATGGCAAGGTTGGAGACCAAGAATTAAGATAACAAAGGCATTGGAATATTTTGCAAGTGTGTTATGGTGAATTCCAAATTAATGAAATATTTAAATATAGCTCCCTAATACTGGGAAGATATGTTATAAATAAAAGTCACCCTTCCCTCGATTTAAATAGATCAAAATATCTATGCAATTTATTTAGTTGAGGTGAGATGCAAAGGTTAATGACATCATGGCATGATGACATGATGCAATGCAAAAATAAAAGAGCAAGCACAAATGAAACATACGGCGAAACCCGGAATATATGGAAGTCTTCTCGAGCATCGGTCTCGGGGCGTTAAAACACTCCACCACTACGAGAGGATCTCGTCCCGTGATCTAGGATGGCACCGGAGAGAAAATGGAAGAGAAAGAGGTAAGACAAAGTTGCTTCTTTGACGAATGAGTGAAACCAAAGAACTTTAAGAGGTTGAAAAGTTGAAAGAAAGAACACAACGAAGATGAACAAAGTTGAAAACACTCCATTAGAAAAGAGGAACAAGGGATACGACGAGAACCAAGAGTTTTAGTGATAAGATATATATTGAAACCACTCCGGTTAAAACTAGATAGAGAAGGAATAAGATTGATATAATTTGGACAGCACTCGGACTGAAAATGGAAGGAATTAGAATCATGAACTTGAGAAGATGGGATGATACTTGATGAAATAAACAACACACTGCCTCCGAAGCTATTGAAAAATGGCACAAGGGGTAAGAAAGATCTCAGACAGCACTCCGGTTCAAAAGAGATGCAAGGCTTGATAAGGCGGGAAAAAAAACTTGAGCAAAAGGGCACAACACTCTGGTTAAATGGATAAGCAAGGAAAAGGACATGGTCTTGACAAAAGAATATGATGGGTCGAAGAGAGCAACATCACAATGCCTCCGGAAGAAAAATTGAAGATAGATCATTGGAATAAAGGAATGGAGAAGAAAATGACAACTTCTACCACAAATGAGTTTGGAAAGCACCCTTAAAAAGAAGGATAGAACGAAGTTGTTGGAAAACCAACAACGAAAAGAATAACCTTGTAGTGGACTTATGGAAACATCTCAACATTATGAGGTGAGCTTCTGCCACCAACGGAAACAAACGATTGGATTGATATCAACAAGGAGACGAGAAACTTATATCACCGAGAGGACAAATGAAGAACTTGTGTCATTTATAAGCACCATAATTAGCAACAATCCTTAGGGAAAGCTTTAGGTGAAATATAGCCCAACATAACTCCAATGAAGAGATTGATGGATTTAAAATACCTCATTCTTGACAACATGTGAATCATGAAGCATGAAGGAAAATTGTCAAGAATGACATAACACCATCTCAAGAGATAAGGTAGAAAGAATTGCACTTCGGAATGCAAGATGAAGAATACTTGAACTCCTCAAAACAAAACATGTGTTGGAACACCATGTTTATTTTGAAGTATGGCTTGACGGATCTTAACTCCGAGAGAAACTTGAAGGACAAATCGAGAAAGAAATGAATCCTTGACGAACCACCATGTAGAGCCTCCATGAAGAACTCCGGTAATGAAAGGACGATAGAAAGAAAGAGAAGTTGACAACACAAGGTGAAGCCTTGCAATGATTTAGATGGATCTTCGTGATGATGAGAGCTTGGAACTCCGGGAAAAGAAAAGATGAAACAATTGAAACCGAGAATTTATTCATCATGAACAAACTCCGAAAGAAGGAATTAATCACTTGGATGAAACAAGAACAAGAATTATGTTATGCTTATCCTTCACCAATTTAGATTGATGACAAGAAACGGATTTGGCATACTACTTATACTCGTAGAAAGGATTAATTGAGACATAGCGCAAACTTGAGAAGGTCTTGATGGAACCACCGGTGTGATTTGGAAACAACAAATGAATTGATATGATAATGAAGGAAGTGAAATCTTGAACGAACCACCGTAAGAATTGAAATTGAACGAAGAAAAAGAACGAACCGCCGTAAGGAATTAGAAATGAACGAAGATACTTGAGAGAATTTAGATACATGAGAACGGAGAGATCATGAACTGATTAGAAGATATTTGAACGATTCACCGGTAAGATTTGGGGAACAAGAGTTGAAAGCTGGAATGAATAATTCTGAGATGATGGGCTCCAAAGAATCAAACTGAAAAGACTCCTGAATTGCTCCGGATGGTTGAAAAGAATTCTCACAATCGAAAACAATTATGAGAGGGCGGCATCAAACTAGAACCATGAATCTTGAACAGAATGGAGCAAGATCTAAGAGAAACTCTTCTTCGGTCTTCAAATCCAAGAATGACGATGAGAAACACCACCATGAATTGTTGAGACACTCCGGAATAATGAAGAATAGAAAGATTGAACCAACGATGAAAAGAATGTGAAAGATCTTGGAGAAAGACATATGACTGATGACAATTCATTCTTACGTCAAACTTCGAAAAGAATTTGGGAATAGCTCCAAGAAAATTAAAAGAGTCAGGTAAGATCCTGGAAAAAGACCTGTGGGTTAGGACCCACTCAAAAGAACCACTGTTGAACGATTGCTTGAAAAGAGAGATTGCACCGGTTGAATTAAATGGCTTGAATGAGATAGCATCTTCAAAAGAACTTGAGTGAATTGAGAATGGAAACTTGAATCTTCAGAGATATCTTCAACACTCCGGAACAAATGAATAGCGAGAGGTGAATGATTAATTGGTGCATCGGAATGGGAAAGCATTGTGATTGACTCAAGCTATGGCACTCCATAATTGCAAACAAGGGCATGGATGGATGAGGATAACCATATGTTCAAAACATCATATGAAGTATCTCAAAATATGCGGGATCTCGGTAGCATCAAGTTAACATGGCATAAAATATCAGCAAACGAGGGCTGAAATCAGCAACATCATGAAGCCTAGTTTGCATGCTTTGCTAGTCACCACAGAGATCACACATATACATATACATACCCTGTAAAGATGGAATGGCATATTACAAAACATGTAGGACTCAAGATCATAGGATGCACACATCAATCATGGCAAAAATGACAAAAGTGCATGTTCGATAAGGATCAAAACTAACATCACCAGCCCTCTAACAGAATTTGGGCATCACGATGAGTTCAAATGAAAATGATTTACTGAGATGAAATGATGTACTCATCGAGGCAAACATTCGGTATGCTACACGCCCAAAAGCAGACCACGAGTGCAAAGTTATGGCATGATGAAAATGCAACAAATCTTGTGAGAACTTGACTTAGAAATCGGGAGAAAAGTCAACAGCGATTTGGATCTCAATCGATCGGATCCGTCGCGGGAGGCGGTCGAGGCGGACGAGTCGGAGGGGCGGGGGCAGGCCGGGCAGCCAGGCGGCAGGCAGCGATTCTTGAGAGCGGCCCGGCCAGAGCGGAGGTCTGGCGGCCGTGAGGCGTGGCAACAGGCCAGTGAGCGCAGGCGGCGAGCCCGGCTGGCCTGACCGAGGCGGAGAAGCGGCTGTGGCAGCCGAGGCCAGCGAGCCGCGCGTCAGCCAGCAGGGCGTAAACGAGGCGGCGGCAGGCAAGGCCCGCGAACCCTGCTGAACGGCCAGCCAGTGAACGCATGCGTGGCAGCCCAGATTAGCGAACAGCGGCGGACGGACACGTCGGCCGTCCGGTTTCGTCCGGCGTGAAGGGCCAGGGCAGCTGGGGTTTCATCCGGATTCGGGAAGGACCTATATTTATAGGTAGAGGAGCTAGAAGCTCAAATGGTGGTTTCGCCTACGATCGTGATCGACGACGGAGAGCATGGTAACTTAGATAGGTTATTGGGCTATTTTGAAGGGTGTTGGGCTGCAACTTAAAAGGCCTTTGCAAGTCACGGTTAACCGTTGGAGTACCAACGAGCTCCAAATGACCCGAAACTTGAATTGGTCTACGGTGGTGTACCAAGGCCACTAGACAAACCTCGGTCCATTCCGAAAGTTTAATACCAGCTCACAGAAAAATGTAAAAGGGGCGGCGGGGGACATAAGTGCGAGGATTGCAAAGCGGACAGGGAAAATGCTCGGATGGATGAGAGCGAACACATATGCAAATGAGATGCACATGATGACATGATATGAAATGCATGACATGGACAAAATGAAAAATGAAGAAAAACCCAACCACGGAGGGAATATCATATCACAATGCGAAAATGGCAAGAGTTGGAGTTACAAATATGGAAAGTTACATCGAGGGTGTTACAATTAAGCTGAGTTCTCAATTCAACCACACACGGAGATTAATTATCTACAGCAAATAATTAGTAGCAAAAGTAGTTTGATAGTTTTGATAATAGTGACAGCGATACTTGATAGCATTATGATGATAGCAATAATTTTGTAGCAAGTGTAATAGTGATGAAAGCAATAGTAACTTAGCAAAAACAATATAAGATAAATTCAGGCATTGGATGGGTGACTTGTTGGATGATATTCATCATGTGATAGTTATAAGCTAGAGCGATACGGCACTAGCTCAGTTCATCGATATAATGTAGGCATGTATTCCATAAATAGTCATCGTGCTTTACTAAAAGAACTTGCATGACATCTTTGTCCTACCCTCCCGTGGCAGCGAGGTCATATTCGAAACTAAGGGATATTAAGGCCTCAATAGAGAACATAAACAAAGCATTAACACATAGTGAATACATGAACTCCTCAAACTATGGTCATCGCCGGGAGTGGGCCCGGTTGTTGTCACTCCAGGGTATGTTGACATGAGCATGTTATGAAGCATTTGGTCACCATGGCGGAACAAAGCGGGTGCCACGACAGCGAATCCGAAAATGATGCCACGGCAACATATCGGTTCCGGTAGCTCATGGAATACCGCTGCAAAAGGAAGTGGCGTGGCGAGTCATGCAAGATGGTGGGGTGCTCCGGTTATCGGGTTCCCACGAATCGACGGCATGGCAAATGAGGAGGCGATGCACGAAACAAGCGGGCACGAGGCAAACATACGGTTCATCTTATACAACATGCATTCGTTCACGGGCATCGTCTCGGCGTTATACCTTGAGCGTGCATTTTCGGGGCGGATCGAGTTCGTCGAGGGAAGTAGTGGTACACGGGTCGTAGTGGAAGTAGTCGTTCTCGTGACGGTAGTGGAAGTAGTGGTACACCTTTTCGTAGCCGTCCGGGGTCGTCGGTAGAGGTACTTGGTGTCCGGTGCGGTACTTGGCGAATCCAAGACGTAGAGGTACACTTGTTGAGCGAAACTTGCGAAATCCATCCGGAGGTAGCCATCCGTGGTCGTACTCATGTTGACGTGCAACACAATGGTCTTGATGGATCGAAGTCGAACTTGGTGGTTCGTATGGTCACCGTAGATGAACTTGGCGTGATGTGATTCTTGTGCTCACGAAGCGGCAAGGAGACACGAACGCAGAGGCCGGAGATGGCGAGGCGGATAGAGGGCCAACGAGAGGATCTGAGCGAGGTGGTTGTCCATGGCAGCGTCGGGTAGGGCTCGAGCTCGGACTCGGAGAAGGAAGGAAGGAAGGGGCTGGGGTCTGCTGGAACTGCAGTCACCGGCGAGGAGGCTAGGGATGCGGATGACTGCGTCGCGAGAAGAGTAATGGCAGCAGGCGGTCGAGACAAGCAGAGGCTGGGCTTGGCCTTGGCGCGCTGAGCCGGCAAGGGGAGCAGAGGCCAACGGGCGAGCTGGGGCGCGAGGCACGGAGACCTAAGGGCACGACTGCAGAAAGCAGAGGAGGCGGCCATGGCGTGGCCGTGGCGATAGCTCGGGTCATGGCGAGGGGGAGAAGGAGAGATGGGGCGCAGAGGAGGTCCGGCCTGGTCCGCTTCTCCGGTGAGGGCAGAACGTGGGGTCTGGCGCTGGAGACGCGGGCGTGCAAGCGTGGGGATCAGGACGAGGGCGCAGCACTGCCCTCTCTCTATGGCGGCGTGAGGAGGAAGGAGGGGATCGAGGGGAGTGGCCACATGAGCGAGGGTAGGTGACGGTGCCGAGGGAAAGCGAGAGGAGAGATGGGGATCGATGGGAGGCTGGCTAGGGTTAAGGGTTGGGGCGAGCTGGGCCTTGGGCCATGGAGGAGCTGGGCTGCAGATGGGCCTAGATGGTCTGCTAGGCTCTCTCTCACTCTAAAAATAAAAAACAAAACAGAGATGAGAAGGAAAAGAAAAAGATGTTAGAGGTGGAGCTTGAGCAGGAGGGTATTTTTCTCGGACTCATGAAAAATGAGCTTGTTCCAAGAAAAATGGTGTGGGCAAGATTGCAAGAATTAAATTCAAAGTTATTTGAATTTAATTCAAATGGTTTGAACAAGGACAAGGATTTAGAAGTGTCCAAAAATGTTGAGATTTTTGGTGGAGCTCTGGAATATGATGAAAGAATATATGGCAAGGTTGGAGACCAAGAATTAAGATAACAAAGGCATTGGAATATTTTGCAAGTGTGTTATGGTGAATTCCAAATTAATGAAATATTTAAATATAGCTCCCTAATATTGGGAAGATATGTTATAAAGAAAAGTCACCCTTCCCTCGATTTAAATAGATCAAAAGATCTATGCAATTTATTTAGTTGAGGTGAGATGCAAAGGTTAATGACATGATGGCATGATGACATGATGCAATGCAAAAATAAAAGAGCAAGCACAAATGAAACATACGGCGAAACCCGGAATACATGGAAGTCTTCTCGAGCATCGGTCTCGGGGCGTTACAGTTCCATTCAAAGAAGCTTCATCAACCAGCTCAAGCCCTTCAAACAATCCCTCTCTCCTGGCCATTCTCGGTCTGGGGGCTCGATATACTGGGCCCTTTCCCCCGCGCTGTCGAGGGCTTTGAGTACTTGTATGTTGCAATCGACAAGTTCACAAAGTGGCCGGAAGTGGAAGCAGCAAGAAAGGTGACTGCTCAGTCAGCCGTCAAGTTCTTCAAGGGACTGGTCTGCCGTTTTGGTGTGCCAAACAGAGTCATCACCGACAACGGCACGCAGTTCACAAGCCACGCCTTCATGCAGTACATTCAAGACCTCGGTATGCAGTGCATTTTGCTTCCGTGGCACATCCACGAACAGCAACGCCAGCGGAGAGGGCAAATGCTAAGTGTTGCGAGGCACGAGCGAAGACCTTTGACAAGCTGCACAAGAGTGGAAGGCGCTGGATTGATGAGTTGCCGGTGGTTCTTTGGTCGATCAGGACGACGCCAAATCGAGCCACCAGCCAGACACCTTTTGCCCTGGTATACGGGGCAGAAGCAGTTCTCCCCACGGAACTCATATACGGGTCACCTCGAGTGCTCGCTTATAATGAGCTTGAGCAAGAGCAGTTGCGCCAAGATGACGCAACGCTCCTTGAGGAAGATCGTCTTCGGGCGGTTGTGAGAGAAGCACGCTACCAGCAAGCCTTGTGCCGCTACCATAGTCGCAAGGTTCATGCCCGAAGCTTTGGGGAAGGCGACCTTGTTCTTCGGCGCGTTCAGTCGGCCAAGAATTCCAACAAGTTCACATTGAAGTGGGAAGGCCCTTATCGGGTAATATGAGTCACCAGGCCCGGCGCAGTCCTCCTGGAGACCGAGGATGCTGTCCCAGTGAGCAACTCCTGGAACATCGAGCATCTTCGCAAGTTTTACCCGTAAGGGGCGGCTTGCCGGGCCTCCTGGCAAGCCACCTTTTGTACAAGCTTTGCCGGCAAGGCATGTGACCTTTTGTACAAAGCCAGGCGTAGACCCTGAGCTTAAATAAATGAAGCGATGGCGCCCTAAGTCATAGCATGCATGCTAGGTCGAGCCTCTTCCCTGGTTAGGGTTGATAGTGCTCAGCAGCGACTAACCCCTAGCTTAGAGGTCGAGTGCGTGTCTATCTGTTTCTCTTCTGTCCTCTTTTGGTTCACAGGGCATATGAGCACTTTTGCTGAGCTACTTGGAAGAAAGAAAACGGACTGGCATTCCGACCCCGGCAAACCAGAGTTGCCGGGGCCTGCAAGCACGGGGATCCAACCGCGGCAAGACAAGGTTGCCGGGGGCTGCGGATCCAGATAAGTCTTTTATCGTCTGTCATGCATTTCGGAACAGGACTGTGGCATGTGAAACCTCGTTTTTATCTCTAGGCTGTTGTGCTCCCCTTTTTCCTATACCTAAGGATTATTTCCTGGGTCCGGATTTGGTTGTAGCCGTGGCGGCAAGGAGGTAGAATGAGGGGCCTAAAGCCCACTTCATCCCTACCTCCGCCAAGAGCGCGAGAACGGTCGAGTGGAGTGGGGGGACGGCAAGGCCTGTTGCTGGGCGAAAAACATTTATCTTAAACAATAACAAGGATTCGCTCCTTGTCGCGGGACTTACCCATGAACGAAAAACCCGGCAAGCATCCCTTTTTCATTAAAAACATCCCATACAGGTACAGTTCCTACGAAATGAAAAACATGAACGAAGGTGATTACAAGCTTTAAATTGAACAAGGCCCGCAGGCTTATAGATTAAAAAAAGAGATAAGGTGCCCGTGATCCCTTTCTTGTCCCTCTCCTCAAGTGGCAGGCCAAGGAGGCGAGAGGACAAAAGTGGCGCCTAGGCGAGCTACGAGCAGCAGAAAGCACCAAGAGAACACCTCGGTGGCCGCCCACGGGTAGGCCGGTGATGACGGTGCCGGGAAAGGTGTTGGAAGATGAGGCGGCAGGACCGGCAATACGAGACGAAGGCGTCGGTACCCGCGTACTCCGAATTGACGGCCTTGCCGCCCGCCCTCTTCCTCTTCCGCAGCCTCCCAACGCCAGCCGCCCAAGGAGACGGACCCGAGAAGTTCAAGGAGCTGGCCCCACCCCCGGCAAAGCCCTACCGGAGGAGCGGCCAGTGCAAATGCTGCTGCTGCCGCACCCGCCCAGGCGCGGGGCATCCGACGCCTTGTCGGACTCATCCCCGTCATCTGCCCCGCTGTCCTCCTCATCACTTTCGCTCGCGGAAGAGCTTCCATCGTCGGAATCTCCATCGGAGGAGCTCTCCACGCAGCACTTCAGGCGAGTTCCAAACTCTCCGAAGACCTTGACAGAGAGCAGGCCGTCCTCCATTAATTTGAAGTAAAGGATGAGCCCCACCGTCAGGCTATGGATGCGAGCGAACATCTTCCATCCACGGCGGAGGTACATAAAGCGAGGAGCCGAGAAGTCGACGTCGACCCGCGTGCCCCCGTTCCCACAGCCCCTCATGTGCAACCTGAGGGTCTAGGGCGGGTCATGCTCCATCACCCGAGCAAACAGGGTGGGGAGACGAAGATGATGATACGGAGGCCGGCGCAGCCTGATGAAGAACTCGCAAGGCTGGTCTTCAACGTGGCCCTCCATCGGGAAGGGCATCATTGGCGGGGGCAAGGTCGGCGCCCCGCCCCATCCTCCTCTTCCCCGAGCACTACGGCCTCTGCCCCGGCCTCTGCCCACGTCCTCTCCCCCTCCCCCTTCCCCTCGCGGCCGGTTCCACCACTGCGGGCTCAGGAGGAGGAGGGACGTGCTGTCGAGCGGCGACCCTCGCCGCCACCGTCGACGGACCAGGATTCCCCTTCTCCATGGCGAGTGAAAGGGAGAAGCAGAAGCAAGATAGGATAGATGACAGAAGGGTTCGGGGCGCCATCCCCCCTTCCGCCTCTTTAAAAAGAGGCGGGGTCGGGGCTCGGCCACCCCGCTCGGCAAATCCAGCCACCAGAGGTGCAGGGAATCAGGAACGACCCACCGCCCCATCCAGCGACGGCCTAGTTTCCCGCCTCCACCGCTTACCACCCCAGGCGCATGAGGGACGCGTGGCGGACGTGCAGAACCGAGGGGACGGGTGAAGCGACCTCTCCCCACGCCGTGATCGTGGGGAGTGGACGCCTTGAAGACCGCGACCCGGCCCCGTTCACTAAATGAGCCGCGCCTCCACGCCTCCCTCTTTTTACGGGGAAGGCGCGAGCCGCCTCTTTACTCGGATGTGACGCATGCATGTGGAAACCGTCCCACGCACGCCGCCCACGTCACGCACACCCCTCCACGCCGCGCCGCGCACGGGGGTCGTGGGAAGCGCAGCGCGCGAAATGTCTTACCACGGTAAAAACCGCCCCGCCTGCCCGCGCACTGTTTTGGGCCTAGCCCAACAACGACTCGCGCTTATGTGTGGCCCAGGCCCGGGGGCTCCTGTCGGTGTACAAAAAGAGGGTTGCGTTTTTGTACCCCTTTACCTGTGCACGGGCAGTGAAGCCGCGCCTACGGTCACGCCAAGCAGAACAGGGGAGGTGATCCAAGGTAAGACCGAAGCCCAAGATAATAAGAGCAACGCCAAGGCCAAGACCACAAAGAGAAGAGGGACGAAGCAGGTTCCCCCAGCAAGACCCTTGCCGAGACAGCTCGCCCCACACCAACAGAGCGAGCCACCCTTGAGCCCATGTGTAACGCCCCGGATTCGATGCGCCAGGTATCTGCCAGTTATTCGCCGTCGTTGCCATGTCATTTGCTTGCGTGTTGCACTTTGCCATGTCATCATCTGCATTTTTATCATGCCATCATGTGCATTTCATTTTGCATACGTGTTCGTCTCATGCATCCGAGCATTTTTCCCGTTGTCCGTTTTGCAATCCGGCACTCCTATGTCTCCCGGCGCCCCCTTTTACCTCTTTTCATGTGCAGGTATTAAACGGTCTCGGAATGGCCCGAGGTTTGTCAAGCGGCCTTGGTATAGCACCGGTAGACCGCCTGTCAAGTTTCGGATCATTTGGAGGTCATTTGATACTCCAATGGTTAACCGGGTAACCGCAAAAGCCTCTTTTGTGTGCAGCCCAACACCCCTTCCAAAGTGGCCCAAAACCCACCTAACTCCCCTCCATGCTCTCGGTCGTTCGATCACGATCGCGTGGCCGAAAACCGCACCTCATTTGGAGTCTCCTAGCTCCCTCTACCTATAAATAAGTGCCTCCCCCACCATTTTCGCAGATGAAACCCTAAATCCTCCCTCCCCGCCGCCGGACATGTCCGCCGACGGCCGGACACGTCCATCCTCCACCTCACCCCGGCGAATCAGGCGTTGCCACGTCACCCGCCGCCGTGCCGCCAGCCACTCCCGCGCCGCCACCTCACCAGTGCGCCTCCCTCTCTCTCCTCCACGCCTTGCTTGGCCGCCCCTTGCCCAGTCGGCCCATGGCTGCGGGCCCGACCCTTACCCGCGCCGCCGCCTGCCAGGCAACCCGCGCCGCCCGCGCGCCGCCGCCCGCCGCCCATCCGCTCCTCCATCGCCCGGCCGGCCGCCGCCACGCCCGCCGTCGGCCATGGTACAAATCCCCGCCGACCCTCGCCTCCTCGCCACGCTGAAGGCCGGGCCCCTCCGCTGCCGCCGTCCGCCTCGCCAGCGTCGCCTCCCGACCGGCCGCCCGCCTTCGCCTCCTCCCGGCTGCGCGCCTCCTTGCTCCGTCGCCGCCCGAGAGCTCGCCGCCCGCCTCCTCCTCCACCTCCGGCCAGATCCGGCCGCGGGAGGGCCGGACCTCGCCGCTCCAACCCGCCGCCGCCCCCCCTCCGGCCGTCCCTGCCATTTCCGGATCACCCCGGCGATCCTCGAATTTCGCGCCATGGTTGACTTCTTCCCCCCCAAAATTCCACTAAGTCCCCGAAATTGTTGCATATTTTATTGCATTTTCATCGCATCGTAACTCTGTCATCGTTGGTCCGTTTTGCGCGTGTAATATGTCAAATTGTTCGCCTCGAAGAGTAGATCATTTCATCTCATTGCATCATTTTCATTTGAGCTCATCTTGATGCCCGAAATGCTTTTGGAAGAGTGCTATGTGATGTTAGTTTCTGATTCTTATCAGAACATGCACTTTTGTCATTTTTGCCATGATTGATGTGTGCATCCTATGAACTTGAGTCCTACATGTGTTTTGTAATATGCCATGCCATCTTTACAGGGGTGTATGCCATGTATTTTTGTGATCAATGTGGTGACTAGCACAAGCATGCAAACTAGGTGTCTTGATGTTGCTGATTTCAGCCCTGTTTTGCTGATATTTTGATGCCATGTTAACTTGATGCTACAGAGAGATCCATGCATATTTTGAGATACTTCAGTAAGGATGTTTTGTTATACATGTCTTGCTCTATCCATCCATGCTCCTATTTGCAATTATGGAGTGCCATAGCTTGAGTCCATCGAGCTCTACTTTTGCTATAAAATGTTCCTGGCAGATTGTTTACATGTTATTCAATTTTGCCAAGGTTCTTGTGGTTGATACTTGCATGCTATGATGTTGTTCTTGCCATGTATAGCTTCTATGCCATGTCTTCTTACTGTTGGTTGCCTTTCCATGCCATGTATTGCTCTGTGGTGAGTGTTTCAAGCTCACCAACATGCCTACTTATCGTTGTTCCTGCCATGTATAAATCTGTAATATAACTTGCCATGTTTACGTGGGTGCCATCATATTTTCTGATCCTTTTTGGCTTATGGTCAGTAAAGGACTTTTGTTCTATGCATTTAGTAGATTCATGCCATGCCTTTCTTTGCCTTGTTAAGTTCCTGTAGCATGTAGTTTTCTTGCTCTGAACATTGCAACCTGATGTTATTTTCTGCAAAGTCTGAAACTGTTATTATTTGCAATCTTGCCATGTGTGTTTGAGCATGTTCTAGTGATTTCTGGAGATAGCTCAGTGTTCATGTTTTGTAATGCTTTACCTGTAGATCATGCCCATGCCTTTTGTTATCATGTTGAGGTCCTGTAGCATGTTGTTTTGATGCTTGCAATATGCCTAGTTGCTGTTTTGGACAGCTTGTCCTTTAAACTTGTATAGGGTGTATGTGTTGCACCGTTGCTCCGTTTTGAGTGTGCTCTATATGAAACTTGCTTGATTTTGCATGTAGCTTCATATTATCATGTTGCATCCTTGTTTTGAGGTGTTTTCTTGATGTTTGTATGCATTTTGCATCAATGCCATGCTTATCTTGTTTTGCTCATATCTTCTAGGCCGTAGCTCCGAATTAAATGAACTTTATATGTAACTATACTAGAATCTCGTGTAGATCATCGTGGTGCATCTTAAATTGCTGTTTAACAACTTGAACATAAGGTTTATTCAGATCTGGACCAATTTCGAAATTTGCATATGAGGACTTATCGGGATTGTTATATGTTGTTTCCGGCCTCATTTAAACTTGCTTTGATGTGTTGCTCTTGTTTGCATCACCTCTTGCCATGAGTAGTTGCATGTATCCTTGTCATGCATCATGCTTGTTGTGCATCATGTCTTGTCTATGTGTGGTGTGTTTACTATGTTGTGTGCTTCTTCTTGTTAGTTCCTGTTTCGTTGCGATCGTGAGGATTCGTTCTTCTACGCTTGGTTCGGCTTCATCCGTTCGTCTTCTTCATGGACTCGTTCTTCTTCCTTGCAGGATTTCAGGCAAGATGACCGCTACCCTGGATCTCACTACTATCATTGCTATGCTAGTTGCTTCGTTCTATCGCTATGCTGCGCTACCTATTACCTGTTTATCAAGCCATCCCAAATTGCCATGAACCTCTAACTCGTTGTCACCCTTCCTAGCAAACCGTTGTTTGGCTATGTTACCGCTTTGCTCAGCCCCTCTTATAGCGTTGTTAGTTGCAGGTGAAGATGAAGTTTGTTCCTTGTTGGAACATGGAGATGTTGTTCCTTGTTGGAACATGTTTACTTGTTGGGATATCACAATATATCTTATATTACTAATGCATCTATATACTTGGTAAAGGGTGGAAGGCTCGGCCTTATGCCTGGTGTTTTGTTCCACTCTTGCCGCCCTAGTTTCCGTCATATCGGTATTATGTTCCCGGATTTTGCGTCCCTAACGCGGTCGGGTGATTTATGGGACCCCCTTGACAGTTCGCTTTGAATAAGACTCGTCCAGCAAGGCCCAACCTTGGTTTTACATTTGCCTCACCTAGCCCTTTTTCCCTTGGGAGTCGCGCTCTCAAGGGTCATCTATATTACCCCGGGCGGTGCTCGTCGTGAGTGCTGGTCCAAACCGTCGACCACCGGTGGCCACGAGGGGCAACTCTGGGTTCGCCTACGGAAGTTTGGACAATCCGGTGTGCCACGAGAGCGAGATATGTGCAGCTCCTATCAGGATTTGTCGGCACATTCGGGCGGCTTTGCTGGTCTTGTTTTATTCTTGTCGAAATGTCTTGTAGCCGGATTCGAGACTGATCGGGTCTTCCGGGAGAAGAATATCCTTCGTTGATCGAGAGCTTATCATGGGCTAAGTTGGGACACCCTGCAGGGTATAAACTTTCGAGAGCCGTGCCCGCGGTTATGTGGCATATGGGAATTTGTTAATATCCGGTTGTAGTAAACTTGAAGCAAACTCTTCTAAAATACACCAACCGTGTGCGTAACCGTGAGTGTCTCTTTTCGGGGTTGATCGAGAGGAGAACACGGTTTCTGGGTTATGTCTGACGTAAGTAGGAGTTCAGGATCACTTCTTGATCATTACTAGTTGGCGACCGTTCCTTTGTTTCTCTTCTCACTCTCATTTGCGTATGTTAGCCACCATATATGCTTAGTCGCTGCTGCAACCTCACCACTTTATCCCTTCCTTTCCCATTAAGCTTTGCTAGTCTTGATACCCATGGTAATGGGATTGCTGAGTCCTCGTGACTCACAGATTACTACACCACCAGTTGCAGGTACAGGTTTGCGATGATCATGGCGTGAGGCGATGTTTGCTTGTGTTGGAGTTCTTCTTACGCTTCTTGTTCGATCGGGGATAGGTTCGGTCGGCAGCCTGGGCTAGCAGGTGGATGTTGTTTGAGTTTTGTTTATGTTTCATCCGTAGTCGGATGTTGATCTTGTATATGATGTTGATGTATTCTTGTGGCATTTGTGCCTTATGTATGTATCCCTATGTATTATGTAATGTTGATGTAATGATATCCACCTTGCAAAAGCGTTTCAATATGCGGGTCTATCCTTGGTGGGACCTTCGAGTTCCTTTTGGATAGGGTCGCATATTGGGCGTGATAAGTTGGTATCAGAGCCTCGACCGACCTTAGGAGCCCCCTTGATTGATCGTGTAGTTTGGCCGTTGTTGAGTCTAGAAGAAAACTGATTTTGGAGTCTAGTTATATCGGAGAGTAGGAATTCTTTTACTCCTCAGTCCCTTCGTCGCTCTGGTGAGGAATCTTGACGTAGGTGTTTTGAATTACTCCTCTTCCCCTTCAAATTTTTTCTTTAGGATCACGCAGTTGGTTTTCCGGTAGTTGTTCCTCAGCTCTTTTATCCGGTGCATTTCTCGTCAAGGTGATTCGACCCTCTCCGTTTTTGCAAGTTCAATCCTCGGTTCTTCCTCCGACGTCGTTGTTTTTTTCCTTGTCCGAAGTTGTCCTTGTTTTCCCACCCACCTCCTTCTTCCTCTCGGAACCGGAGTCCGCTATCAAGTATCCATTCTACTCGTGCGAAGTCTTTGCTTTCTTTCCTCAATGATTTCAATCGGTGTTGTCTCTTCAAGATATTCGTCGATTTCCCCTTCCAAGTTGCATGTGTTTTCCCGCCCTCCCACCCTATTATTCCCAGAGTTCGAGTTCCTTTCGACCATCAATTTCATTCGTATGGAGCCTCTTCAATCTTCCTTCAATTATGTCAACCGGTGAATTCTCGTCTTGTACGACATTCTTCATCTCTTTTCTTTTCCGGTGAATTCAATTCAAGTTTTTCGAGTTGATCACATTATTTTCCTTGGATCAAGTGTTTTCCCTGCTCGTTCGCCTCTCGCCAGTTTATCATTCCGGAGTTCGGAAGACATATCAGGAGATTCGTCTGTGTTCTAATTAATTCGAGGTTGTCACCTCATTCAAATATTTCAATTGTTCCGGTGCTTCTTCTATCTTTTCAACAATCCTTTTCAACGGTGTTTTTCTCTTCAGTGGGCCCTAACCCACAGGTTTTTTTCCCAGGATCTTACCTGACTCTTCTAATTATTCCGGAGATACTCTCAATTCTTTTCAAGTGTGACGTAAGAATGAATTTCATCAATCAGATGCCTTTTCAAGATCGATTTCAAACCATTTCATTGTTGGCTCAACCTCTTTGCTTTTCATTCTACCGGAGTATCTCAACAATTTTGGTGATGTTTATCGTCGTCCTTGAAGACCGAAGTAGAGTTTCTCTTAAATCTTGTTCGTTCCCCCGGAGATTCATGGTGCTAGCTCGATGTTATCCTATCTATTTGTTTCCAGTTGTGCAAATTCTGCTCATCCATCCGGAGTATTTCAGAAGTTGATTTCTATTTCTTTTCACCGGAGGCCATCATTCCAGTTATCGTTCTCTATTTATCCCGGTGCTTCGTTCAAGTGTTCTTTAATCAGCTCGTGATCTCTTTGTTCTTTTGCATCTAAATCCCCTCGAGCATATTTGTTTTTCTAATTCTTCCCGGTGGTTCATTCTCTTTCATCAGTCATTTTGAATTCTTACGGTGGTTCGTTCAAGATTCTTTTATTTGTTATCATATTAATTCATTCGTTCTTTCCAATCCTATCGGTGGTTCATGAAGACTTTCTCAAGTTTTGTGCGATGTTTCCCCTTAATCCTTTTTCAACGAGAATAAGTTGCATGCCAAATCCTTTTTAATTTGATGAAGGATAAGCATACAATAAATCTTATTCTTATTTCATCCAAGTGAGTAATCCTTTCCTTCGGAGTTTGTTCGTGAGGAATAAATTCTACTTCCAAGTGTTTTTCATCTTTTCTTTTCCGGAGTTCAAATTTCACCGGCCATTTTGTCGGAACATCCATCTAAATCATCGCAAGGCTCATCTTATTCTTTCTTCATTCATTCTACCTCATCATCTTTTTGTCACCGGAGTTCTTCATGGTGGTTCATCATGATTTAATTCTTTCTTCAAGAGTTTCATCAATATTTCGTGGTATTCAAATATCTTTTCTTCTCGAGTCTCGAAGTGCAATTAATTCTCTGTATTTCTTTTGAAGTGGAGTTTTGCATTCCGTCGTTTCTTCTCAGCTATCCTATCATTTCCGTTTGTGGTCGGTTATCACCTTACAATTTCTGAGATATTATCCATAAGTCCACAACAAGCTTATTCTGTCATTGTTGATTTTCTCAACAACTCCACTCAATCCTTCCTTCTAAGTTCTTTTCATTCTATTTCAATTCTTTCCGGAGTTTTGTGTCATGTCTTCATCAAGTATCATTCCATCCTCTGAAGTTCGTGTTCTATTCTGTCCTTGTTCAACCGACGTGTTGCCTAAATCCTTTCAGCCTTATTCGTTTCTTATCTCGTTCTAAACGGAGTGCTTTCATAGTCTATCTGATTCCGTGAGCTTTCGATTCTCGTCATTCTCGTTGTTCCTCTCTTCTTCTCGAGTGCTCTCGATTCTTTGCTTCTTATCTTGAGTTCTTGTTTCGCCTCTTCCTCTTTCTCTTCCGTCTCGGTCCTAAGATCTCGGGACGAGATCTCTCGTTAGTGGAGGAGTGTTGTAACGCCCCGGATTCGATGCGCCAGGTATCTGCCAGTTATTCGCCGTCGTTTCCATGTCATTTGCTTGCGTGTTGCACTTTGCCATGTCATCATCTGCATTTTTATCATGCCATCATGTGCATTTCATTTTGCATACGTGTTCGTCTCATGCATCCGAGCATTTTTCCCGTTGTCCGTTTTGCAATCCGGCACTCCTATGTCTCCCGGCGCCCCCTTTTACCTCTTTTCATGTGCGGGTGTTAAACGGTCTCGGAATGGCCCGAGGTTTGTCAAGCGGCCTTGGTATAGCACCGGTAAACCGCCTGTCAAGTTTCGGATCATTTGGAGGTCGTTTGATACGCCAGCAGTTAACAGGGTAACCATAAAAAGCCTCTTTGTGTGCAGCCCAACACCCCTTCAAAGTGGCCCAAAACCCACCTAACTCCCTCCATGCTCTCGATCGTTCGATCACGATCGCGTGGCCGAAAACCGCACCTCATTTGGAGTCTCCTAGCTCCCTCTACCTATAAATAAGTGTCTCCCCCTCCATTTTCGCAGATGAAACCCTAAATCCTCCCTCCCCGCCGCCGGACATGTCCGCCGACGGCCGGACAAATCCATCCTCCACCTCACCCCGGCGAATCAGCGTTGCCACGTCACCGCCGCCCGCCGCTCCAGCCACTCCCGCGCCGCCACCTCACCAGCGCGCCTCCTCTCTCTCCTCCGCGCCGCCGCGGCTTGGCCACAGTCGGCTTGCCCGGCCTCTCGCGGGCCTGGGCCGCGCCGCCAGCCGCCACCAGCCCGCAGCCCGAGCTGCCGCCCAGCGCGCGCGCCGCCCGCCGCCCGTCCGGCTCCTCCTCCCTCGCCGCCGGGCGACGCCACGCCGCCGTCGGCCATGGTGCCCCGCCGCCGCCCTCGCCTCCGCCCGCGCCCGAAGGCCGGGCCCCTCCGCCGGCCGTCGTCCCGCCTCGGCGTCGCCTCCCGACATGGCCGCCCGCCGCCGCCTCCTCCCGGCCGCGCCTCGCCTCTCGGTCGTCGCCGCCGAGAGCTCGCCCGGCCCGCCTCCTCCTCCACCTCCGGCCAGATCCGGCGCGGAGGGCCGGACCTCGCCGCTCCAACCCGCCGGCGCCCCCCGGCCGTCCCTGCCATTTCCGGATCACCCCGGCGATCCTCGAATTTCGCGCCATGGTTGACTTCTTCCCCCAAATTCCACTAAGTCCCCGAAATTGTTGCATATTTTATTGCATTTTCATCGCATCGTAACTCTGTCATCGTTGCTCCTTTTTGCGCGTGCAATATGTCAAATTGTTCGCCTCGAAGAGTAGATCATTTCATCTCATTGCATCATTTTCATTTGAGCTCATCTTGATGCCCGAAATGCTTTTGGAAGAGTGCTATGTGATGTTAGTTTCTGATTCTTATCAGAACATGCACTTTTGTCATTTTTGCCATGATTGATGTGTGCATCCTATGAACTTGAGTCCTACATGTGTTTTGTAATATGCCATGCCATCTTTACAGGGGTGTATGCCATGTATTTTTGTGATCAATGTGGTGACTAGCACAAGCATGCAAACTAGGTGTCTTGATGTTGCTGATTTCAGCCCTGTTTTGCTGATATTTTGATGCCATGTTAACTTGATGCTACAGAGAGATCCATGCATATTTTGAGATACTTCAGTAAGGATGTTTTGTTATAAATGTCTTGCTCTATCCATCCATGCTCTTGTTTGCAATTCTGGAGTGCCATAGCTTGAGTCCATCGAGCTCTACTTTTGCTATAAAATGTTCCTGGCGGATTGTTTACATGTTATTCAATTTTGCCAAGGTTCTTGTGGTTGATCCTTGCATGCTATGATGTTGTTTTTGCCATGTATAGCTTCTATGCCATGTCTTCTTACTGTTGGTTGCCTTTCCATGCCAAGTATTGCTCTGTGGTGAGTGGTTCAAGCTCACCAACATGCCTACTTATCGTTGTTCCTGCCATGTATAAATCTGTAATATAACTTGCCATGTTTACGTGGGTGCCATCATATTTTCTGATCCTTTTTGGCTTATGGTCAGTAAAGGACTTTTGTTCTATGCATTTAGTAGATTCATTCCATGCCTTTGTTTGCCTTGTTAAGTTCCTGTAGCATGTAGTTTTCTTGCTCTGAACATTGCAACCTGATGTTATTTTCTGCAGAGTCTGAAACTGTTATTATTTGCAATCTTGCCATGTGTGTTTGAGCATGTTCTAGTGATTTATGGAGATAGCTCAGTGTTCATGTTTTGTAATGCTTTACCTGTAGATCATGCCCATGCCTTTTGTTATCATGTTGAGGTCCTGTAGCATGTTGTTTTGATGCTTTCAATATGCCTAGTTGCTGTTTTGGACAGCTTGTCCTTTAAACTTGTATAGGGTGTATGTGTTGCACCGTTGCTCCGTTTTGAGTGTGCTCTATATGAAACTTGCTTGATTTTGTATGTAGCTTCATATTATCATGTTGCATCCTTGTTTTGAGGTGTTTTCTTGATGTTTGTATGCATTTTGCATCAATGCCATGCTTATCTTGTTTTGCTCATATCTTCTAGGCCGTAGCTCCGAATTAAATGAACTTTATATGTAACTTGACTAGAATCTCGTGTAGATCATCGTGGTGCATCTTAACTTGCTGTTTAACAACTTGAACATAAGGTTTATTCAGATCTGGACCACTTTCGAAATTTGCATATGAGGACTTACCGGGATTGTTATATGTTGTTTCCGGCCTCATTTAAACTTGCTTTGATGTGTTGCTCTTGTTTGCATCACCTCTTGCCATGAGTAGCTGCATGTAGCCTTGTCATGCATCATGCTTGTTGTGCATCATGTCTTGTCTATGTGTGGTGTGTTTACTATGTTGTGTGCTTCTTCTTGTTAGTTCCTGTTTCGCTGCGATCGTGAGGATTCGTTCTTCTACGCTTGGTTCGGCTTCATCCGTTCGTCTTCTTCATGGACTCGTTCTTCTTCCTTGCGGGATTTCAGGCAAGATGACCGCTACCCTGGATCTCACTACTATCATTGCTATGCTAGTTGCTTCGTTCTATCGCTATGATGCGCTACCTATTACCTGTTTATCAAGCCATCCCAAATTGCCATGAACCTCTAACTCGTTGTCACCCTTCCTAGCAAACCGTTGTTTGGCTATGTTACCGCTTTGCTCAGCCCTCTTATAGCGTTGTT